>VWZF01006560.1:6423-105712 GCA_013396755.1 Sclerurus mexicanus
TTTTTACTATGAAGCAAATGGGCTTTAATTTCTTTTCTCCCCTCCCTTCCTCCTTCCCCGCCCTTGGAAATTCGAGCAAAAGAAAATTGCAACCGCGTACACAAAAACCCCTTTCTGAAGACATTGCCCTGGTTTTGTCTCTCCGTGCTGAGAGGCTCCGTTGAGCCGCCGCCGCAGAATAGACCAGCTGATTGAGACAGATGTTCTCTTCTTTAGCAAGTGCCAACACTTTGCCCAAACACATATTTGCTGACTTACCCTTCACTGGAAAACATCTTGAAAAGGCGGCGGAGATAAAAAGGAAGGGAACGAAGCCGCGTTGTGTCCAGATTTAACACAGCCCAGTGCTCCATTCTCTCACCCCAGTCCTGGTTGAAGAGGTCCCTTTCACTGGATCCTGTTCATTTGTTGATAGATAATAGGGGCTGAGTTGCAGCAATCCATGTGCAGAAAGCAGAAAATAGAGTCAATTACATCTGTATTAGGTGGCCTTGGGGAGAAAATCTCCTTACATGCCTTCCACTGATACTGTTCTTAATTATATTGGCTGAGTTGCTCCTATGTTAAATCCGAGCACAACTTGGAGCTGCTCTAAATATAGAGCCTAAAATATCTCCTGAGAAGGTGGTGGTGGTGGTGCTGACATAACTTTCCGGCTGGACTTTAAATTAGGCTTTTTAATTTGCCCACAATAAACAGCTCAAAATGAGATGGTGCAATGATGCCATCATCCACTTTCTGTGCCCAGGGCGCCTGACCCTGCACAGCCCCTTTCCTGCTCAGGAGATGACACGGCAGGAGCCAGGGCAGGAGGGATGGCACAGCTTCCCAAGGGATTGAAGCTCTCCTAGGTGAGGTCCTACTGGTCCACTCCTCCACTGCTTGGATGGGTGCTGCCACCTCCCAGAGCCTGGAAGGGCACACTCATTAACTCGGGGTAGGGGAATGATGCATACACCTTTCCAAAGGCACTTAGGAGCAGCAGCAACACATGAAACCCCTTTTTCCCCTTCAGTTTTTTATGCAGAGTAGGTAAACCCCATCATCCTCTGCCATCCAACACCCCAGACCAATATCCGCAGTATTTCACAGCCCCTTTCCTCTTCGTTTCCCTTAACCTTACTAAGTGTCTGTTCCCATACCTGGGGGAAAGGGAGGGGAAAAAAAAAAAAGCCATCAATTATATTTGCTTTGCCTTTGAAAAGATTTGTCATTTTGCCATCTGTAGGCAAGCATGCTCCTCAACAATAGGTTTTGTTTGACTTTTCAAGTAAAAAGGTCCCTCGTTTTTTTCCCTTGGCCCCGTCCACAGCTTGCTTTCCCCCCCGCCTCATTCTTTTCAGTGGGCCTGTTGATGAGCTTGGCCTAATCAGATTAACTCAACCCAGACACAGCAGTGGCAGTTTATTCTCTTTTAAAAGGACTCCACGGTTTCCTACAAACTTTTTGTAAACTCTTCATCTCTGGCTAAACTCTTTTGTAAGCTGTATCCAATGGACTCTTTGAGAGACCCACACTCCCCGTCAATGAAGACCTGTTAGAATGGGTCACTAATCCAAAAGAGGGGAGAAATGCCTTTAAAGCCGTGCACTGATGCATTGGGAACCCTGACTAGGACCTGCAGAAAGAGAGAATTGAATTCCCAAAGAGCTGGAACATTTAATTTGATTCCTAAAATAAATATTTTGAAAAAGTCCATCTTGTTTACAAGGCTAATGAAATAAGCAGTTTTCCTCTGGAGTTCTCCAGGTGCTGGGACACACTTTGGTGTCTGTCCTTCACCCAGCCCACCTTCTCCCCCAAAACAACCCCACAAGGAGCTCGGAAGGCTCACAGAAAACAAAGCAACAGCTTCTTGATCAAATTTTACAGTTCTGAGAGTTCGTGTCACTTTTCTTTTGTCAGGCACCAGGACAAGATGTGTTTGGGACCTTCACACACCAGAATTCCTGATCCAGATCACAGAATCAGAGAGTCACAGAATCATTAAGGCTGGAAAAGCCCTCCAAGGTCATCGAGTCCAACCTGTGCCCGACCCCCACCTTGTTCCCCAGGCCAGAGCACTGAGTGCCACAGCCAGTCATTCCTTGAACACCTCCAGGGATGGGGACTCCAAACCTCCCTGGGCAGTCCAGTCCAATATTTCACAACCTTTCTGTGAAGAAATTCCTTCTGATGTCCAGCCTGACCCTCCCTTGGGGCAGCTTGAGGCTATGTCCTCTCATCCTTATTTTAGGGTGGAAGGCTCCTCACTGCGTCCGAGCGGTGTTTGGTGATGCTGCTGAGTAATGGAACCTGGTTTAGTGGAAGGTGTCCCTGCCCATGGCAGGGGGAGTGGAATGAGATGAGTTCTAAGGTCTCTCCCAACCCAAGCCATTCTAGGATTCTATGAACTTTCATTCCCCAAACCTCCCATTTCTCTGCAGGCACGTGTTGGCACTTCTGCTTGTAAAAAAAACCCATATAGCCACACATTTCAACATCTAGAGATCCTCCTGTTAGCATCAGGCCAGACCTTTTCCTTCCAGGAAGATTTCCACTCCTGTAGTTGTTGTGACCTTGTGATTGGCATGTCTGAACAACTTCATTGTGGGGAGGATTTCATGGCATTCAGTGGAAGTTTCCACTTCTTTAGAGTTGCACAGAGAAGATTAACGTTGTGACTTCATCCCCCCACCATTGTCACTGTGACTTAGAGTCATTTCATGTCTTTGATAAAACTTGCCCCAGTCAAAAACAAGCAAAGAAGATCCCACAAGGCACACAATGAGCAAAACAACTCCCTGAAAAATACCCTATTGTCTTCCAGGAAGAAGACCGTAATTTTTCATGGTATCAGCTTTATATTAAAAATTCAATTGAATGGCAAAAAGAGTTGTCTTCATTTGGTGGGAGAGACAGGACACCCAGTCTGGCACACCTCCCACTCCCTGCAGACCAGTAACAGCCACGGTCCCTCCCTAGCTCATGGGCTTAGGACACATTTGCTTCTCTGAGCATCACATAGAGATCGTTGTCTCTCCAGACGTTTCTCATGTAGCTTTGTCTCTCCGTGGTTTGAACCTGAATGCTCCAAACTTCCTTTGAACAGGAAAAAGACCAACTTTTGTTCCAGTTTCCGCCTGTTATTCTTACTAAAGCCATTATGCCTGGAGTAAAACTTCTTTGAAAATAAAATGAGAAGATTTGAGCCCAGGATTTGTATTTGGAAGGACGTAGAACTCAAATGAATCATTCTTAAGCCTACCTTGACGTGGCTGCGCACTCTAAGGAACGGTGTGTGAGGTGTGGGAGGAAGGAAAATGGACACATGAGAGACAAGGAGCCAAAATCCCAGCACAGTTTAATCTGGGAGACCCCAAGGAACTGCCAGTGGAGTGATGGCATTAACCCAGCACTGCCGTGCTCACCACTAAACCGTGTCCCCACGTGCTGCATGCACAGGTTTTTTCAGCACTTCCAGGGATGGTGATTCCACCACAGCCCTGAGCAGCTTGTTCCAAGGCCTGACACAGTGAATAAATTTTTCCTACTGACTTGTTTGTCAGTAGAAACTCATTTTGAGTCCCAAAGGCTGCAGCAGGGCTGGCTGGTCAACCCAGAGGCTCTGTGTGCTCCCCACAGGGTGGGACGTGGTCTTGAGCTCCACGAACCCAGCAGGTCTCAGCCCCACCACTAACGCAAACCCTTGTTCTCACCCCCAAGTTTTAACAACAGGAAACCTTTTGTTTAAAGGGGAAAGAAAGGGAATTGTAGCCTGTCTGGCTTGGGAGGGCCAGGATTTGTTCCTCCCTTATTATATGCTAATTGGGATTTTAACAAAGATTGTCCCATCACAAGCAGGTGGCCAGTGACAACGTGCCTGTGACGGAAGAGCAAGCCTTGCCATAAGGAGAGTCCGGGAGGGCGCTGGGAGCCAGCAATTCCTGTCTGAGCTCTGCCTGCCCGTCTGGTGCCCCATGAATAATTAATAAATTAATGATACACCTCGCTGCTGCACGTTAAATGGAGCTGAACCTGCTGCCCTGCAAAAACCTGGCGGGGAACTTGGGTCTGGTGCTTGGCTCTGGAATGGGCCGTTCCTTGTGGGAGGGCACAGGGAGCCCTGAGGGTTCTGTGGATCCCTTTGTCTGCAAAGGGGATTAAACCCTGTTAGTGTAATCTGGCTGCATAGCTGGGGCCTGGATATATTGAAACCACCGTCCTTGACCGCAGAGGAACTTGCAGAGGTGGGATGCTGGACTGCACCGTGTGGAGATGGTCCCATCCACGAGTGACTCTGCCAGAGGAGCAGTTCCCCTCCTGTGGCTTTCCTGGGTTTGTAATCCCTCTGCAGGGAAATGACCAGTCTGACAGCAGCCAAATTTGGGCAGGAGGAATTCTAACGGGGGTTGGCCAGGCTTTTCCTTTTGGTTTGCCAAGCTCAGTCAGGAGTCACTGCGCTCTCTTGCAGCTCTTTTTCAGGTCTGATTCAGGAAAATATAAAAACCAGCCAATGATCCAAAAGAGCTGACATTAGAAAATCATTGCATGTCAAAAAGAGAGAACTTGGTTAAGGCTGCTAAGTTGGGCACATGACATTTTAGAAATGCTGCTTCAGTTTGTGCTGGCAGCCCCATCCCAGCACCGTGGAGCGTGATGGTGTCTTTAACACCACGATCATGAGCCATGGATCTGTGGGAGCCCAAGCTCATCTTGTGCACGGGCTTGGCTGGTATTTGCCAAGCCCCTGGCTCACATTCAGCTGGAGCTGGAAGGTAAATGCGACAGGAGCACACGGGGAGAAGAAGGAAGGTCTCCTCCAGGCAGTTCCATCCCCTCTGAGTTTGCTACAGGCACCTCCTTCCCTGCAAGAGCAGACACCTAGCACGGAAAATTTCAGCTCAGGTACCTGAGGTCTGGCAGAGTTACAAGCAACAAAACCCCAGGTCTTATAATAGGATGCTTGAAGCAATCCCTAGGGCCAGCAGTGCTCCAAGCACTGGCTGTGAGCTCCCAGCACCACACCGTGGGCTCAGCACCCCGGTGGGTGAGAAGCCACACACAGCTCATGGAAAAGGGACTTCAGAGGGGCTGTTCCAGCGAGGCTGCGCGTTTAACTCCATGGAAGCGGGTGGCATTTGAAATTCAAGCCAGGCTGGAGTGGTTTGCAGAGGCTGCGGAGCCTCACTGGAGGCATGTGCTGCGCTGGGAAGCCTTTGCCCAGGGTGGTGTGAAATCCTCCATCCTCTCCCAACGTGCCAGGCATATAAACACGACGTTCCCTTGGTCCCTGCAGAAGCCTGCTGCATCGCAGGGGGAGAAGGTTTAATGAAAAATTTAAAGGCCGGCGTCTTAAAATAAATTCCAATCCTGGCTGAAATTTCACAGCGGCTGCTAAATGTCTCTCGCTCGAAGACTTGTGTGCGGGAAGCGAAACAATTGCTCCCTTCCAAGGGGAAAAAAATGGGCCTTGTTCCCTCGCTGGGGCTGGTGAGACATGAAGCCAGCTCCACCAGAGGGGTGGGAGGTGATGGATGTAATTAAAAGCCCAGAGGGAGGGAGGGAGGAGGGAGAGAGGGAAGAACAATAAATGGACGCAGCTTATCTTGCGGCTGAAAGCTGATCTTCATGGACATGTAACATATGGTATTTTCAATAATGGATAAACAGTTTAAAGGAGACCTGCAAATGTTGTCTTTTAATGAGCTAGCAGCAGGGTTATGCGCTGAATACCCTCAGCTCACCTTTTATCTTGCTCCCAGGTCCCCCCAGTTGTGGCCAGCCGGGCTCCCGCTGGGCTCTGAAGCCCCAGCACACACTATGTCATGTCACAGCTGCCATGGACCCAGCCCGGTGGGGTCGAGGGGGTGAATATAATTACCCAAGCTGGATTTTGGCCAGGACAGCAGGGCTAGTTCCCTTACTCTTGCAAAAACTGCTGTGGGATCTTTAATTACCACCACAGGTCAAGACCCTTGGTTTTACCAGCACATTTCATCTCTCACACAGTGTTTCTGGCAGCCCAGGGGCCCTCCAGCAGTCACAGCATTCACTTTGGAGCACTGGATTGTGCCTATTTCTCAGGTGCTGCCTCTGGAAAATATATAGAATTAGCAAATGAAGAGTTTTCTCATGAGCAGGGCTCAGGCTTGGGGCTTCAGGCATCTGTTCTGCTGATCTAAAGAGGAGACAAATGAGGGGCAAATGTCTTGAAATAGTTTTACTTCATCACTTGATCCATGGAGTTCTCCAAGACTAGGACCAAAGGTCTGTGGGCACAAGGGAAATTCTTGTGCCAGGAAGAGTTGCATATGGAACTCAGTCTCCAGAACCTGGTGCCTGCTTTCACTGGGGACCTCGGGAAGTGCTGAGCAGCTGGAGCCTGGAGTTCCCATCCAAGCCATGCTCAGATGAAAATGGGGAAGGCTTGAAGAGGCAAGTGGGGGTCTTGGCTCCACTTACACCTTGTCAGCTTAAGCAGAGCTCAGGGAACTTGGAGACACTTAGGAGAGACACGTTCAGCCCTGCAAGTGCTTTTCCATTGATGAGATTAAATTTAAACTCTGGATTCATTTATTTTCTGTCCCCTGGGAAATAGCCAGTGGAAGCAATGCCCATCCAGCGTAATCCTTGAAAACAGGGTTAGGTGGTGGCCACGTGGAAGGGTATTAGGAAGGTGTTTCCCTGTGTGGCTTTCTCTCCACTCCCACAGGCAGCCTGGGAAAGGGAGATCCCAGCCAAATCCTTGCTGTCTGCACAGCTAAGCAAGGGGATGGTCAAGCTTCTTTTTCCTTGGAATTGCAAAAAGAAGGGCAACTTGTGGATTTAACCTCAGAGTCCAGATGAGAAGGCAGCTGGCTGGGTAGTGCCAGGGGGCATTGAGTGTTGTGGGGGCAGTTGGGGGTGAAACTGGACAAGCAGCAGGTGTGGGTTTGGACATTCTCCATCCCCGCCGCTGACAGGTCTGGCCTCTGTAGGAAAATACATGTTTTAATCAGCTGGGTTATGGTCCAGACAGCAAACTGGGAGGATGCAATGCCCAGTTTCTCTCCAGTGCCTCACAGCACGCTTCCAGAGGGTTAAACCAAATCCACTTTTGAGGCTAAGCTTTCAGCTAGCTGGCACAAATCTGTGCAGATCCTTCAAAGCTCTGGTGCTTTATATCAGCTCAGGCTACGGGCACCATGCTCTCTTTTCATGCTGTAATCTCTGCATATGCTTACGCTTGGAATTATCTTCTTCATCCTTTGACATCCTCTGATGCCCACCAAAAGCTCACTCTCATCTGCACTGGCCTGAGTTTCACGTCCATGTTAGTTTTTGCTGGACCAGTGCTGAGCATGACCCGTGCCTGATGTTCCTCGGGAAAGGAAAAGCGCACTGGAACCCATCCCACGTGGAGATAAGGCTGGAGAGCTCTTGAAACTGAGCTTGAGCAACTCTGGAGCTGAGCAGATCGCACATTCCCACAGGCTCCTCCTGAAACCCCCCATTTCCATCTCTAAGACCCTTCCCATCTTTCAGGCAAAGCCCTGGGAGGCTGGGGCATTTTGAGCTAACTGAAAATATACATGTGTTTTGGGAGCCATCTCCTTTTGTACCAGCTCATTAGGGGAAATAAATGGCCCCTGACCATCTGTCATCTTTGTGCAGGTACCTGGCAGAGAGGGGTGGGAAAAGGCGCGGAGGATCCTTAATCCTCTCAGGCTTCGGCAAAGTGAACGATGCTTCCCACAATATAATTACAGCAGTCCTGCTGCAAAGTGACAGACCTAGTGAGTGGAAATAGATGAATGTAATTAAAATCCCAGGGAGAGAGCGATGGAGACGGAGACACACAGAAGAGCAGTGGAGGGAGGAAGAGTGGTGGAGGGCGAGGAACCGGATAACAGGAGGCAGTGAGGCTTCAGGATAGGGACCATGTGCTGATTTAATTAGTGAAGAAAAAGGGTAGAAACTCATTATTGAGACATTCTTGTATTTTCCTCTCTTTTAGTTGCCTTTTTAAAACAAATCATTTATTTAAAGCCGGAAGGGCAAGTATAACCATCCAGTCTGACCTGATACACGAACCCAGCCCCAGTGGGCTTTGCATGCAGAGATGAGCTTGTGCCCTCTGAAGCTTTGTGCCACTGCCCGTGGAATAGAGACTTCTGTGCTCTGAGCACCCCTGGCTCAAGAACCTACTGGTATCAGGTGATGAGCTGCAAAAAGTCTGCATGAGGCACCTCCCAAATTCTTCCAGTGGCATGTGGATGAGGAGAGGCTGGGGTCAGGCGTGAGAGCAAAGTGCTTGGGAACCTGGGGCAGGAATTTTTCAGCAGAAGGCAGCTTTGCTGGAGTTGGCCCCAGATGAAGCAGAAATCCAGTCACTTTGAGAAGGATTCTGGCAGCAGCAGCAGCTTTAGACCCTCTCTTCCCACACTGTTCCATGTCTCTGCTCTCCCTTCGGCAACCTCAGGATGGCTCTTCCCTTTGCTTTTGGTCCAGTTGTTAGCACGCATCTCTACCCTGCTTTATTTAGCGGGAGTTGGCCATCCTCTCATTCTTAGGAAGCCAAAAGTCCAGTTCATGTGCCTTGCGGGCGGGCTGGCTCCAGCCCTTGCCACCATCACTGTGCAGGGATCCTAAAGGAGGGGAGCTGGTGGGGGCTGCTGCCTGCAAAAGCCAAGCCAAACTCTAAAAAGCTGCCTCAGCTCGCCAAGTGACCGTCTAGAGTCAGAAACCTCAGGGAACATGTTTTCTGGGATCTTTTTAAAGCTGCCATGCAAACCCCACAGCCCCGGGATCCCAAAAGGCTGCTGGAAAGCTTGGTGTGTCCTTTGCAGAGCCACATGGTTGAGTCTGTGCTTGGCACCCGCTCTCTGAACCACTGTGACTGTAGGGACCAGGACTGGTTGTTCTCCCTGTTCTTTCCTCTTTAAAATGCCTTTTTTTTTTTCTTCCTGCCATGTCTTTGATGTCTTTTAATTACCTTTCCCCTCCTCCACAGCCCCTTTAGAGAGCTCTGAATAGGTAGGCGAGGTTTATTTATTGGCTTTGCTATGGATGAGGCTGGGTGCTGAACAGCCTCTTCCCTGAGTAGGTCATCTTCAAGGAAAGAATGGAATAACAGGGACCGGGGCTGTTTTCCTGGCCCTGTTATTACTCTGCACAGCCCTGGTGCAGGCTGTGGCCCCAGCCTGGAGCTGGGATAGGATGCTCCAAGGAGGAGGATGAATCGGCTGGCTTGGAGCATCCTACTCGCACCATGGTGTCTCCCAGTCACTCCCTAGTCTGATTTCAGAGCCGAGGGAAGACTGGACTCTACATAGGGAGGGAGGGAAAGGGGAGGGGGTTTGTGTCCTCATCTTGAGATCTTTACCACCCCACAGCTTGGCACGGAGCAGCCCTGGGATTAGCAGCTCCCCATTCTCAGCACAAGTGTTTTGTCCCTCTGTTGGGATCAGCGTCTCTCCGGAGAGAGGCATTTTGTCCCCATCCCCCTCCCTCACCCTCCCCTCACGAAGGATGGATGGGAAATTTGAGGAATGTTCAGATTTTACTCATTAGCTCAACCTCCTGCTGGCCCTGGTTTAAAACAACCTGCAGGGGCTTCCCTTGATCGGTGATGTATGAGTGGCAGCGATGGGGCAAGCCAGACATTGAGCCTGGCTGGAGTCGGGCTGCCTCCCATTTCCCTGCTAACTTGTCTTCTGCGACTGGACATAATTTAGTCTAATTGTCTTCATGTGGGTTTCTTTCATCATGGCCACAATCTGCTTTCGCCAGCGGCTAACAAGGACATTTCAGTGGGGTTGGGCTGGTCCATCTCTGCTGCTTCTTTCAGTTTCCCAGGGCTCTCAGAAGGAGAAAGGAGCTGCTTTTCAGAGAGCTGAGCACCCAAGAGATGAGAGAAGGGAGAGGGACCTTGTTGGTATAGATCCCTCAACTGATCCAGCTCACATCCTGCTCTCAGGAAGCAGGGAGGGAAAGTCAGCTCTGCCTTTTTCCTAGATGGGAGTAACTACAAATGTGCAAATTCCAGGCTAGAGGGATGAGAAACTGCCATTAGTGTCTGTCCTTGCTGCTGCTGGAGACAGTGAGCTGCAGGAGTGGGAGAGCCACGAGCAAAGTCCTCCCTCAAGGCCCTTTGCTCCCCACCAGCACAGATGGCTGTGCCCAGTCATAGAATCACAGAATCCCAGAATGGTTTGGGTTGGAAGGGACCTTAAAGATCATCTCATTCCAAGCCCCTGCCATGGGCAGGGACACCTTCCACTAGACCAGGTTGCTCCAAACCCTGTCCAACCTGGTCTTGAAAGTTCTCCCATTGCCCTCCAGCAACAGCAGGTCATGGCCCTGCTGAGGTTCTCCTGGGAACCTCTGGAGTCCAGGTTGGACCTTCATTCCCATCAATTATCAGACCTCTCAGAGTGTTGTGTTGCAAATTCAGGGTTCCCCAGAAGCCAGGAGGTCCGTGCATGGCTCCAGGCAGGTGGAGCAGGGAGGCGTGCTGCATTCCAGCAAGGGTCTCGCCCTCACTGGTGCTCCTGGAGCATCCCATGCCAGCGACTCCCAAGCCACGCACACCCTGCAAAGCGCCCGGAGAGAGCTGGAGGTGCTTCCCCCATCCCAGCAGCTGCAGCAGTCTGGGAAAACAGGCCACGTGCTGGGACGTCCGGGCTGCCTGGAGCCTCCATCCGCTGCTGGGCTGGGCAAGTCGAGTGCTGTGCCTCGGGAGGGACCGTGCAGCCACCCAGCCGGAATTATCCTGCCCTTTTGTGCGAGATGTTTGGGTTTGGGGTTTTCTTGTTGTTGTTGTTGGGGCTTGTCGCTTTGGTTTTCTTGGAAGCATGTCCCTAGATTTTTTGACGGGAAGAAGCTGGCGTTTCATGAAAGCCTCTCCCCTCATTATTTAATGTTAAAGCACTTCAATTAGTTTCATTTGATTTACTTTGATGCTTTTGTTCCCGGAGGTTTCCAGCACACAAGGGCTGCTCCACCTCTCCGTGGCTGCTCCACTTTGATCTCGGCAGTGCTGCTAAGGGCCTCCTGCCACTCCCCGGGCGCTGGGACAGAGGCATCCAGGCACAGCATCCCCGCTCCGGCGCTGGCACCGCCGGGACTGCGGCGCTGGCTGCTCCGCTTCCCCCCGGCCTGTCGTCACCCCCATCTGTTCCAAAACCAATATTGACTCGGGAGCGGGGGAGCCTCCCCGCCAGGCTGTTTTAATCAAAGCTTTCCCCCCAGCAAATGAAGTTTTTACAAGAAGGTCTCCAGGTGCTCAGGCTCTGGGAGGAGGACACAATGGCCATCCCCGCGGGGGATTGCTGCTATGGCAAAGAGGGGGAGCCGGAGGGGCCGGGAGCCCCGGGGAACTCCTCCTAGGGTTAGGCGGGATCTACGGAAGCCAGACAGCGGTTTGAACACGGAGCCAATGCATTTAACACTGGCAAACCAATTAAGTAGGGGAGAGCGGCAGGGAGGGGAGGTTGAGGCATTTCAGCACAGAAACTCGTTCTCATGGGAATGCTGCTGCTGAGCCCTCTCTGCGTGGCAGATGCCCTGGACCAGAGTCCCCCAGCATCCCCACAAAGCCTTTCCATTCCCATTCCCATTCCCATTCTCCACAACTTCCAAACGCTGCTCTTAACCTGGTTTCTCCTTCTTGCCGAGGACGAGCACCAAGGTTTGGGTCTCTAGAGATTTTCCATACTGATTTGTGGAAGAAGCATTAATACAACGTTGGGAGTGACCACGAGCTCAAAGGAGTTGGCTCCAAGGGCCAGAGCAGAGGGAAGAGTGGGAAAATATGGGAAAAGCTCTTCTGCCTCCACTTAAGCATCGTGTCAGTGACTGCTCTCTTGTCCAAGGTCTCCATAGTGGCTGTAGCTGAGTCAGGGCTGGAATAAGAAGCAAATCGGGTGAACAACATAAACACAGTGAGGGATGTGTTGCCATAATTAATTGGAAGCAGGAATGGTTAGGAAAACCACTTGGGTGATGTCCAGCCTGATCCTGCCTGTGCCAGGTACCACTTGCAAGTTCAGGACTTGCTCCCAACTTCCAGTGCCTGGCTTGGGAGAACACAAGGACATCTGTCCTCCTTGCTTGGGGATGGCACATCGCAGCCCTACACCTGTGGGTGATATCACAGCATCACACATCCATGGCCACCCACATCACATCTCTTGGCATGCCCCAAGCAATCCAGAAGAGATCAGGTGAGATAGTCCAGAGCAGCAAAGGGTACCTCAGCCCTTTTTGCGTGTAAATAGGGGAAAAAATGACTAGCAATTGGTTAAAAATGCATCTATTGAAAACAAATAGCCAACTGAGAACAATGGGCGAGGGCAAGGAGAGGGGCTGGCTCAGGGAGAGTGGACACGGAGCCACTGGATGAAAGATTATGTGCTGAAAAAACAGCCTTTAAAAATAAAGCACAATCTTTGCACCCCTTCTCAGCTGCTTGGAATATCTCCCCTTCCATGGAGGTCAGAGCCTGCAGGCAGTTTGAGGAAGGGGCAGCAGAAATGGGGTTTTGTGGTTAAAAGCTCAGCAATTGTAAAATGCTACCAGGCTTCCCAGTAAACGGAGCGCCTTTTATTTGCCCGCTTTAAAGGGAATGTAATTAGTTTAAAACCAGCAGCAGGGAAGCACTACGGCTCCTTTTCCAGGGACAATGGCAAAATAAGTGTATCAGCACCCCGGCCAGCATGTTTTGCTTTCCCGACGAGACCAGCTATTGCCTGGAGCCTCGCTTATCCCTGAGAACCACCCCGGGTGTTCCAAATTGGGCACTTTCATTACCAAGCTCGGGGCTCAGGGGCACTGCTCTGGCTTTGGCTCCCTGGAGTCCTCACACAGCCACCCACGGGCACCTGCCCTGCAGGTAACCACAGCCAGAGGCACTGTTTCCGTCTCTCAGGGACTCCACAGCTGCAGGAATGCCTGAAAATTTTGGCTGAGCTTCCCAGTGTCTCTGTCACCTGCCCCAGTCTGTCTATTCGACCTGGGAATGTCACTAATGGGTTTGTTCTCCCAGAACCCCCACCAGGAGAGCAAACAGCTATTATTGCCTTATTATTCCGCTTCCCAATATTTGCCAGTTTCTGAATCAAATACTCTGGAGAAATTAAACTGAAGAGTATCTCGGCGCTAAGGAAAACCAAACCCTTTCCAGCCACATCCTCACGAGACTGAGCCTTGTATCAGCTCCAGGGCTGCTGTGGCAGGCAGGGACAGGGTGCAAAAATCACACTGAGTTTTCTGTTTGTCTCCACGTTTTGGAGGGAAGCACGTTAAATTGCTCCCTCCTGATGCTGGGCAGGGAACTGGAGCCTGTGCTGGAAATGCTGGTGCTCCCTAGATGGCCAGTCACTGGTTCAGGCCATGGGCTCTTCCAGGCTGCCTCCCCCATCCCCACGTTTCACAGAATCATTAAGGTTGGAAAAGACCTGGAAAGGTTGGAAAATACCTGCCAAACTTTGCCGGGGAGGGAGAAACTCCCTGCTCTCCAGGCAGTCTCAGGGTGAGGCTGCTCCCTCCTCCCTCGCCTGGAGGAGGAGGTAGCGGTCTCTGTGCGTCCCACCGGGGATGTTCCTCCATCCCAGCCAGCCTGGGGGACACATGATTATTTCCCCGTTGATAGGGTTCAGTGGGACTGAAAGAGCTACACGCCCTCTGGTAATTTGTAGTTTGTCGATGCTGAGCTGACATTTCACTGAACCCGGGGCAGCAGCAGGCAGCGAGGAGCGAGGAATCGCTCCGCTATTGTAATACCCCAGACACTGGGAGCTTGGCTAATAGGGGACATTCTTTCCTCCCAGGACTTCCTCCACGACTTTAATGCATTCAGGATCAGCTTTGGTTACTCGGACTCGTTAATGGCAGCGTTTGGGTGACTGTCTTCCCCATTTTCCTAGCATGAATATTATCCCTATTTTGTTCTGTATTGTTCATAACCAGGGGGGACAATTAATCAGGGCAGAAAGGACTTTATTCAGCTGGAATTCCTTCCAGGGCTGCACCACTGAGAACGAATTAGCAGTTCACACGTTGCAATTGGCCTTTTCTGGGGACGTGGAGTTTGGACTGTGGGCACCTCTGAGGGAACCTGCACCTTTCCCTTGCCTGGGGGTGTTACCAGGAGTTCATTGAGCTGTTGGAAGCTGTTCTGACTTCCTGCAGAGCATTTCTGGGAGCTGGGAGCTTATCTGGAGAAACCTTATCCACCAGCCTAAACACTTAAATTCACACTTGCTCCTAATTTAGGATTACTGCCTTCCCCACCTGCTTTTTGTGTGTCCAGGCAGTGAAGGGGTAAATGGACAGGCCATCAGCAGGGCAGCCCTGGCACAATGTTATCGACCAGGTGACCAGGTGAAGGGACTGGTGGAGTTCAGGGATCTCATACACTGGGCAGTGACTGCTAATTGCTTTCAAAACTGGTGCCTGAGATCCAGCTCTTCCCAAAGGTGAATGTGCTAAGCACACATTCCTCACCATGAAACACAGTGAACTAGAGCCATTATTTTCCATCAGCTCCTCCCTGCAAACCCTTTCCCAGACGAAGGACCAATTTCCCTGTTCTCTGCAACACATGACTAACACTGTCATCTGCCTTGAGGGAGTTCCAGGCTTCTCTTGAGATGCTCAGGATTGATTAGGAGGTGGAGTGGATGGTCCTTATCTCCCTGGTCGCAGAGCTTTGGCAGCTCTCATAATGGTGAGGCAGATCTCCACCCTTGCAGAAACACCTCATCCAATAAAAGTTCAGAAGGAATGGGCAGAGAAATTAGGGATGCCTGGGGGTGCTGAGCCACACTGGGAAATGCTGGAGTTGTCTGAGGCATGGGGGCAGCCCTTGGATGGTGCCCAGAGGCACAGATGGCTCTGTGCTCCTGGGATTGCTGGTCTGGTGACAGCTGCCTCATCCACCAAACCTGATACCCTCTGACAGGGATGTGAAGATGAAACATGCCCCTTTTTGCTCACTAACTGCAGGCTGCAGGTGGTGTGAGAGCAGAGTCTTCCATGCTGCCGTAGCCAGATCAGCCAAGGTCACTGGAAGCCAGGTGCTGGTGCCACCTGATGTCTGTTTTAAGGATGCTCCGAACTGAGTCACCTCATCTTGCTCTATTCAGGCAAAATAAATTCCACCCACAGCCCATTTTGCTCTCAGCAGTCACTGAAAGTGGCCCAAGGAATGGAGCTGTGCAGAGTGGGGTTCTCAAAGGTGTTTCTGCAGCGGAGCAGCAGCAGACTGACCGAGTCTGTGCAGTTCCTTTTCCCTTTCTCTTTTCATTTTACTTTTCTCTATTGTCCTTTTCCTTCTCATTTTCAATTTCCTTTTCCTTCTTCCTTTTTGTTCATGACAAACCCTGTGCACACAGCCCCCAGCTCTTGTCCCTGCCACACAAACATCTGTCTTCCACTCTTGGCTAATGACATCTGCCCTGGGATGCCGGATGCAAAAATACCTCCCCACTTCGCTCCCAAATCTGGTTTGCATTTCCCAAATTTTATCAGGCACTGATTCTCTGAGGTTTTTAAAGTCTCCCACCCTAATGGCAGCCGTGACTTTTGGGCTGCAGTGCTTGTTTACCAGAAGGCATGGGAACAAGGAACTCCTCTAGGAGGGTTTATCCAAGATAACGCTTAGCAGAGTGTGAGGACCACCATCACTTCTGCCTGCTCAGCTCCTCTCTCCAGCACCCTCATCACAACATCCTGTCTCTGACTGTGGCTGTTACCAGTGAAGCCTCCAAGGCGCCCCAGTAAACGACTTGCTTGTCAGGGCGTGAGATAATGTGGGTGCTGAGCTTGGTCCTCCAGGCTCTGTGGTCTCCAGGGCTGTGTTTGAACTCTGCAATCACGCCTTTGCAACGCCCCACGCCTCGAGTCTCACATGCAGCCCTTCACAAGGTCCCCGGGGACACCACGCGCCCAGTCCACACACCCTGCCCAGTGACTTGGCTAATGGGCTGCAGGGGTGTGTCAGTCCCAAAAAAAGGCAGATTTTCTGAGAGGGGATGCTCAAACTAGCTGGACCAGCTCTGTCCCTTGTGCTGCAGATTTGCTCCAGCAGGTATGAAACTGGAAAGAGGTGATTCAGCTGCTGACCTGCCAGGCAGCCCTGTGGGGCTGGACAGGTTCTGCTGGTGAGGAGGACAAGTTCCTGCCTGTGAGCTTCTAGCACCCATCTCACCCAGGGTAGCAGCTGGAAACCCTGGGTGACCCAGTTGGGAAAGGAATGGGCTTTGCAAAGAGCTCTCTCAGGAGCTGTGTCCATTTTGGGGAGACTGAATGGATCCCCTGAGTGAGCCCAGGGGCTTCAAGTGGCTTGGTTTGTGGCTTCCACAGCAGCAGTTCACAGAGGCCACTTCAGGAGGCAGAACCCATTTTTCCAGACTGCCAGCACTGCCTCAAGCCTTCGCTGTCCCTTCCAACCCAAACCATTCCATGATTCTATGATATGATAAGGAGGTGCCAGCTGCCCTGCCTGGCATGTGCAGGAGTAGGTGGGCAAGAGAGGAGTGTGGAGTAGAGTCATGACACCAGGGAGACCCTGGTTGGCCACCTCCTGCTTGGACACTTCCCTCTACCAGAAATGCATTAAGAAGAAATGGAGCTTGGCTCCCAGTCCTCCCTCTGATCAATGAGATGCAATTTGATAAGGAAGCAGCAGGAATGTGCTCAGCACATGCAAAAACCCATCTTACCCCGTGGGAAAAAGGGCAGGAGGGATGGGGCTGTAAGTACCAGCCTTCCTGGAAGGCTTTTCATGCTAATGTCTGCCAAGGACATCCCAGGGGAGTTTCCAAGCCACTTGCATCTCAGGAGCCACAGGGCCACCAAGAGAGATGTCTGAGTCTGGACTGAGCAGGGCAAGGTCCAGAGGGAGGTATTTCCTCCTCTGAGAAGCTGTAGAGGAACCAATTTCCCAATAAACCCACTCCGACTCTAGTCAGCCAGTTGCTCTCCAAACTGGAGTACTTCCAGACCACTTGGCTTATCCCAGAGCAGTGCCATATTGATGTGAGAGTTCCTGAGAGGGGAATCCCACCGGAGAGGCTCCGTGCTGCATGTCTCTCCCACCACTGAAGACGCAAACCCTGCCTGGAGGGCAGCCAGCCACCGGACTAACATCCACCCTCTCCGCCAGCGAGCGGAAAGGATGTGCAGGAGGAGGCGAGACCCTCTGAGACACTCCAGAGGGCTGAGAACGTGCCGCGGAGCTGCTCTGCCTTCACTCAGCGATAAATGTCACACAGGGACACACGCAACATCCCTGCCTTCGCTGCGCAAATGAAAGCAGGGAGGTGGCCGCTGGGTCCCCCCAGCGCCTGCGCTGCGGCTTGAAATACGGGCTGGTGTCAGCATCCATTTGGGAATGTCTCCGTCAGGCAGGCACGCTCCCCTCGCTGCGTGCCGGGGGTGGCAGGCAGCACACCACGGCTGCGACAAATAAAATTTGAACTCATTTGCCGAAACGGGGGCAGCCTGCACCGAAACGCGCCGCGGGAAGCGTGTGACCTCCTCCCGCCGCGCCCCGTGAGTCACGGCAGCCGCCTCAAGGATCAAGATCTGGAAAGGAGCCACGACAACAATCAGCCACATCGGGTCTATACGCGATAACGCCGCATTATCAGGCTCCATCCAGCTGCTGAGTCAGCCCTTCCATCGCCCTCCCAGCCTGGCAGGCAACCAGGGATGGGGCTGCTGCCGCAGCGATATGGGATCAGGGCCCCTTCCCGCCTCGTGCAGCTTCCTCGGGAGCTGATAATCCCCCCCCAGCTGCTCGGCAAACCGCGGATGGGCGGCGGGTGCCAGCTCCGAGGGCGGCACCAGGGACCTGCGGGGTTAATTCACTCTCAGCCGGGCAGGCGGACCAAGGCAGAGCCCGCCCGCGCAGTTTTCCAGCCGGGAGTGCGGATGCACCCGTGGCTTTGGGCATCAGCCGGCGGCCGCCTTGGGTGGCACCGTGCCCACTTCCCTGGAGGAGCGTCTGGCCCTCGGATCCCGCCGGCTGCCGGGATGTGGTGGGATAGGAGCTGCCTGCAGCCGGCAGGATGCTCTGGCGTGGGGCAGGTGGCCGGGTTTCCCATGGCTCGCCTTTGCCCGTGGGCTGCGGAGCAGAGCGGGGTGAGGCAGATGGGCAGAGCTGCAGGTGTGCAGGGCTGGGAGGAAGCGAAGCAGCAGGAGAGGGAGGCCCTGAGGAGAAGAGGCAGAGTCTGTCACCCTGCGGAGACACACTCTTTGATGGTCACATCTGATAGCTCCGACGGGGCAGCCACATCCTGCCTGTGGTGGCTGCTCCGAGCCCCGCTGGATTTCGCTGTTAGGGCTGGAAATCAGCACTGAAACCAGCTCCGTGACCAGTGACCAGTTGGGCTGCCAGCTTGTTAACCTCTACTAAGGAAATTCAGGAAAAATCTCCTGCCTCCCTCTCCCCCTGGTCCCACGTGGTCCCTGTGGTGCAGCCTGCATCCCTCCCTGCTGCTGGGAGGAACCAGGCAGGGAGTCGGAGAGGGAAATGGGGGTGCTGGGAGAGCTCAGCGTGATGACAGTGCAGATGGGAATGCTCTGGAAAAGCTGCAGAGTGTCTCATTTCTTTGCAATATTTAGTGTCTCCACCTGGCACTGCTGTATATTATCAGGGATGCTGCGTTCCCATGTCCTAGAGTTTCAGAATTTCAGTTTGACTTATAATTTAGAGACTGTGACCCACGGTGGTTTGGAACTAAAACAGGTCTGGAAAAAGCAGAATTTTTTTGCAGAGCAAACTCGGCTTCACATCTCCCTTTACTTCCTACTCATCTTTCAAACCTCCACAGGTTCTTCCCCACCAAGCTTTGCTCTGTCTCACTTTTAAATCTGTCACAATTCACTTGGTTTAACAATGAAATGAGAGACAGATCTGAGCAAGCAAACTCGGGGCCAGAACGTTCAGTATCTTTGCAGCTGGATCCATTAACGTGGGACCAGAGGCTGGAATTTCCCAGCATGTTCAGTGCACGAGCCACACACTTAAAAAAAAGAAAAATCCCCTGCTAAAGAAGCCAGTGGGAAAAGCACACAGGATGGTGAGAGAAGCTGGGGACTTAGTGCAGCTCATTCCAGGGGATCCCAGCCAGCACCTGCACATCATTCATCTTCTTTTATTGCCCTTTCTCAGCTTCTTGCTGTATTTTAATGCAAAGCCTGATACCGGCTTTGGAAGGAGACATTATCCAGGCCTTCCCATGTGCTTGGGAACGCTGCTGGCCCTGTCTTCTAGCCAGATAAATAGGCAGAAGAAGAATTCGGGATCAGGGTTGTGATGAAAGTGTTTTCACCATCAGAAGCCTTGCTTCCCTCGGACTGTCCTGAGCAAAGCCGAGGCCACAAGGTCGTGACCTGGACCCAGCTTGTCTGGAATTGCATATTGGCATCTCTGGCTCCATTCAGCCCTGGAGCAGCACTAGAGTCTAAAATTCAGCGTTTTCTCCCACTTCCATGGTATTTCTTTCCTTCCAGCCTTCATCCTGGCACCTGGCAGTGCTGTGACAGCCCATCCCAAAGTCTCTTTCCCAGTGCCGACATGCTGGGATCCAGTGCCCAGCACCATAGGTAGGTCATGCTCCTGAAGCTCTATGGTATTGCCCTGTGCTGTGTGGGACCATGGAGTGCAAGACTCACCAGTGGGTGGGTGGAAGAACTGGGATAAGGGGCTAGTCCAGGCCCCATCCCTGCCTCTGGCACTGCTGGCTGTGGGTCAGCAGGTGTAATGTGACATGTTCACTCTTGGGGCTAATCCCTTGTCCCTATTTTCCTCTCAGCATGGGAAAGCAAATCACTACTTTTAATCTCATTTTCCAGCTCCCACTTCAGAGGGGTCCCAGGCCCAGGTGAGAATGCCTTGGCTTCCTGGCTCTGTTTATCCCCTGACCTGATGGAAGGGATTTTCCCACTTACAGGACAGTAAGAACTGCTGGGGCGACACAGAGCTGCCAGGACATCACAAAGCCATGGAAGTCACACACCAGGGAAGAGGGAAGAGCAGCCTCTGGGTCTGGGCATGACCTTTGCATCTGTGACCTGGATTCTTCTCACCTCCGGGTGCTATAACCAGCCCTTTTGCATTGACAGAGGTTCCTGCATGATGCACCCCTCACACACTCCTCCCTGGCCTTGATCCCCAGCAGAGCTGGGACCCCAAATCCACTGCCAGCACAGGGAGGGGAGAGAACAGTGGGGCTCAGGCAGCTGCCAGTTTTGCCATGTCGCTGTCCCAGATGGTGACCCCAGAGCATCTCCCTCCCCTCTCATCCCCGGGAGGTCCTGGCAAGCCTGCTCTTCCACTCCAGCTCTGCCTGCAGCCCTGTGTTTGCAGCTCCTTAGCAGGCAGCAGCTTCAGACACATTTTGTGGCCACACGCAGAGACAATAATCACTTGTAGTCTGGCTCCAGCGTTTCCAGCAGCCCTGCCGGCTGCGCGGCAGAGGCGGCAGGGACGGGATTCCTGCCCACCCCGGTGCTGGGCTGGCCCTCTCCCACCCGCAGGAGCCCCGAGGCGGGGGTAGAGGGGACTGGCTGCCAGCCTCGGGGCAGCACGGGTTAAAGAGCAGCCAGAACATCCCGCTGTGCACCAGCCCGCAGAGCCCCACATGGGTTTGCCGGAGGCTGAAACGTGACTGGAGCTGGGTTGTGGTAAGTGGGTGGGATGAGAGTTTCACGACCTGGTTCCAGCAGAGGCGTGGGCAGCATCACCAGAATGATTAATGCTGGGGGGAGGCAGAGAGAGACCCAGCAATGTGCTGATAAGGGAGGGCTGACAGAGACGAACGGCAATAACAGAAAGGACCCGCTTGTCAGTCACTGCAAGAAATCCCCCCCCCCAGGAAATGATAGATTGTGAATGCCACCTGCTTCCACCTCTGTTGACTCAAACCATGGGATACCTGGGAGGCCAGCACTCACACTATGTGAGATTTCAGCTTTATTTATTGGAGCTCGTAATTCAGATGAGAAAATGGAAAATATCATGCATCCCTCATCCCAGCTGCCTCCCAGGCTGCCCAGCCTGATGCTGCTCCCAGCCTCCCAGCTCCTGGCAGCTGAGAGGTGAAGCACACAAGAATCCAGATGATCCCTAAACCCCCACTTCCTGAGGCTCTGGAGGGCTGGGTCCTTGCAAATTCACTCTACAGCTGCCAGAGAGAGGATGGAGGGCAGGTGTGGGGAAGGGGAGGTGTGAGATGAGAGGAACAGATGTTTGGTAGGGAGCAGTTCTGAGATGCTCAGCACGGCCACTGGTGATGCTGCTGCCGGCGTGGGACCTGTGCTAGCCCACCCCGGCAGGGTGTGATCCTGGCAGCAGGATTAAGTGGCTTACTACCAATAAGTGGTTCTGCCCTTCCTATTACGGTCAGATAGCATCAGCTCCTGCCAGCCAGGAACCGACGGTGGTCTAAACAGCCTCCATGGGATCAGCAGAGGAGCTCCAGTTTCCTCTGGGGCTTTATGGGCGGTGAAGCATCGTGTGGTGTGTGAGCAGCCCCGTTCCAGCTGGGATATGCGGCCATCCCCTTTCCAGCGGGGATCAGCAGCCAGTCTTCCGGTGGGATCCTCTCCGTCCCATCCCCTCCCCACCTGTTCCAGTGCTTGCTGCATTTGGAACGCAATGACAATATAAGCGACCTCTGACGATCCCACGCGTGGAGCAGCTGCATCATCCCAAGCTCAGGGTTCCCTCCAGCCTCCCGACGGGGCCGGGCAGGGACCCGCTGGAAACGGGAGCCCCTCTCCGGGGCTGGGCACAGCTCGGTCCCGGCTTGGGGAGGCTGGATGCATTCCGGCGTGGCGGGGCCAGCCGTGTATATCCCCGGGCTGGGCTCTGCGGGGCTGCCCGGCTCTCGGAGCCGTCCCTGAGCCTGTCCGGCAGCTCGGCCGGGCTGCGAGTGCCCCCGCGCGGCACCGGGGATCGGGATGGGGATGGATGGAGCGAAGGATGGAGCCGGAGCCGGGGATGAGGATGCAGCTGGAGCCGGGATGGGGATGTAGATGGAGCTGGAGCCAGGAAGGGGATGGAGCCAGGATTAGGGGTTAGCATTAGGGATGGAGCCGGTGTCGGTGCTGCAGCGGCAGGAACAAGACCAAGAGGAGAAGCCCTCTGGGAGGGGGTGAGGAGGTGAAGGAGTGCCTTAGGCAGGGGTTTCTCCCAGTTCCCCGCACTAACAGGCTTGGCAGCTGCAGAGAAGGGATACTGGGATGGGACAACGGGGCAGAGGGCTTGGGACATCCGTACTGCGCACTGGAAAGCTGCCCGGTGGGAGAGGACCTGGGAGTTTTGGTTTACAACATGAGGCAGCAGTGTGCCCAGGTGGCCAACAAGGCCAATGGCATCCTGGCTTGTATCAAAAGTAGTGCAGCCAGCAGGACCAGGGAAATGATTGTCCCGCTGTGCTGGGCACTGGGGAGACCCCACCTTGAATCCTGAGTTCAGTTCTGGGCCTCCCACATCAAGAAAGACATTGAGGGCCTGGAGTGTGTCCAGAGAAGGGAACAGAGCTGGGGAAGGGTCTGGGGAAGAAGCAGTTTAGGGAGCTGGAGAGGCTCAGCCTGGAGAAAAGGAGGAAGGGGTTGGGCGCTGCTCCCAGGGAACAAGGGACAGGATGAGAGACCTCAGGTTGCACCAAGGGAGGTTAAGATTGGATATTAGGAAAATATTTTTCTCTGCACGGTTGGTCAGGCTTTGGAACAGACTGCTCAGGGAAGTGGTGGAATCACCATCCCTGGAAGTGTTAAAAAAGCTTGTNAAGCAGTTTAGGGAGCTGGAGAGGCTCAGCCTGGAGAAAAGGAGGAAGGGGTTGGGCGCTGCTCCCAGGGAACAAGGGACAGGATGAGAGACCTCAGGTTGCACCAAGGGAGGTTAAGATTGGATATTAGGAAAATATTTTTCTCTGCACGGTTGGTCAGGCTTTGGAACAGACTGCTCAGGGAAGTGGTGGAATCACCATCCCTGGAAGTGTTAAAAAAGCTTGTAACTTGGCACCTGGGGACATGGTTTAGTGGTGAACACTGTGCTGGGTCGGTGGTTGGATTCAATGATCTTAGAGATCTTTTCCAACTTTTAATTCCTCAGCCTGTCCCCAGACATTGAAGGAACAGCCAAGGCTTCCCAGTGAAGTTCCCAGAAGCTCCTGCAGGGCATGGGGGAGCTGGCAGGATGCAAGAGGAGGTGGATGATGCTCCTTGTTCGAGCCTGCTGCCCTCCTCCCTGCTAAGTATCCCGCACTGGGATTGGTAAATTCAGGATGATCACCTCCAAATATCTGAGCAAGAGTGAATTCTGCAGGCTTGGGCTGCTGGCTCTGGGGCGGGTGGCTGGGGAAGGGGCTGTTCCCATTGTGGGGAAGGGGCTGCTCTCCTCCCATCACCCCAGGCTGCTGTGCCAGGCTGTGTGCTGGTGAAAAGGCTGGCGACGTGGCCAGCAGCCCGCGGTGGTACAGTCCAGGAGGGTAATGGGTATTGGATTGCTCCCTTAGGTCTGTTCTTGAACCTAATCCTCATTAGACTGAAACCCATTTCAATTAAGACAGGCTGGGCTCCTCCTTTGTCTTTCTTTTAATTGGACCGTTCCCGCTGCTAAATGGGCAGCTTAAGCATCCCAAAGACCCTGAGAAAAGCCCGGCATGTCCCCTAATGGGGTTTGAAAGTGGAGAAATAACAGCATAATCAGTCTCTTCCTCTTTGTGTCAGCCCTTGATTCACACCGCCTGCCCCCCTCCCCTTCACACCCTTTCACTGAGTGGCTGCTGACAGATGGGAACAGGGCCGCCACCTCAATGGGGTTTGTCGGGTGCTTTCATGGGCCCTGTTGCCATTCTCTGTCCCTTCCTCTTCGTCTACTCGTGGCCTTTGTGCCAAGACTGGGAACAAGCTGGGAAAGCCGAGCCCGTTCTGTGCATACCTGCCTCCACCAGACCAGCTTAAAGGACAAAATGGGGAACACTTGGCACACCTCTTTATCCCTTCCTCGGCTCGCCTTGATTTCCCTCCTCCATCCGCTCTTGTTCTTTTTTGTTTTAGCATCTTCATCTCTATTTTCCCTGGACTTTTTTCCTCCAGCGGCCTTCTACTGTCACCCTTCACTTCTGTTCTTCTTCCAGTGACCCCTTTGGTGGCCACCGTGGGTCAGCTTTTGGCTCAACGAAACTTCTCCTTTCAGGAGAGGGTAGATGAAGCAATTTGGTGCCCATGTGTGAAGTAATTGAGTGCCCATGCATAAATTAATTGGATGTTCATGCAAGAAGTAATTGGCGCTCATGCATAAATTAATCAGTTGCTCATGCATGAAGTAATTTGGTGCTTATGCATAAATTAATTGGGCAGCCATGCATGAATTAATTGGGCGCTCATGCATGAAGTAATTGGGCGTCCATGCATAAATTAATTTGGTGTGCTCAGGTGTGATGCCAAAGTTCACTCATCCGTGTTCTAGTTGGGAGCAAACAGCTCACATGTGAGCTTATTGAGTGCTCATGTGCGGCACAGTCGAGCAATCAAACATGACTTAATTGGGCGTTCTTGCATGAAACTAATCAGGTGCTGTGCGTGTGCTAATTGGGCCCTCATGCATAAATTAGCTGGGTGGTCATGCATGAAGCTGTCAGGCTCTCATGCGTGTACAAATGGGTGTTCATGCATGAGGTGATGGGTGCTCAGGTGTGAAGGAATTGGTCTGGGAGGCCATCTGGGGATCCTGTGCTCAGCTTGCACATGCTGGGAGCTGTGGTTCTTTCCCATGGCAGCTGGAGGAGAGGTGCCAGGGGTGGATGGAGTGGGTGGGAGCTGCCTGGGATCCCCCTACAGATGCCCCTCCCATGGATTCCCTTCTGTGGCTGTCAAGAGACTTCAGCCCCCAAAGCAGCAGCTGGTCAAGCTCAAGCAATAATTCCCAAGCAAGGCTATGGATTGCCCTTTTCCAAGGTGTATTCCTGAGCCTCTCCATGTGATGGAGGAGTCAGAGCTCAGCTGTAAGTCTGGATATCTCTTCTTCATGAATAGGTGCATAACCAAACTCATGTGTAACAGGAACCGCTGGCCACTGTGCTGTTTTCAGGCACACAGGCAGTTCAAGCCAATACACTGGTACTTGGGGGCACCCAGAGGAAAAAACCCAGTAAGTTCCACTTAATTAACATTTAATTAATGCATTTTATGGCTTTTGGTGTTTCCATGCAGGGTCCTGGATTTGCCTGCACAACAAGCACTTGGTGGATGTTGTTGCTTGAATCAGCCAACTCAGAACTTGGGTAGGTGTAAATTTGTGAACCTTTCAGTGTTTTCCAGAGTAGAGGGATGTCCTTTTACACCTTTCCCATAGGATGTGAACCTATAGTGGAAGGGATTTGGAACAATTCTGTGATTCTACATGACCTGCTCCTAGTCCACGGGCTCCTGGAAGCCTCGCTTGTCTTTTCCTGAACATCCAGAGACATGGAGAGATGCTCTTTGCACGGGTGTGAAGGGTGAGAGAGCTTGCAGGATTCCTGACTGCTGGGACACTGTCCCTCTGCTGCTGAACCCAGCTGCCGCTTTTTTTTGTTAGCTCTGGCTCCTTGGAGATGGCTGTATGCTTCCCACTGGTTAGTCTTCCAAATAAATCACAGGTCAGAGCACATGATCTGATCTGTGGGCATTTTAATGACTCCCCAAATATTCCTGAGCTTCTTTGCAGCTTCTCTGCGTTTACAGAAAAAAACCCCAGAGCCCAGATCACCTGTATGTGATGCTCTCAATGCATCCCAGTGTCTCCGGGCTGGAACAGGCATGAACTCGACCTCCCTCTCCCTTCCCTCATATGTACCAGGGGGCTTTTTTCCCTTCCATATGGTGTCAAGCCCACCTTGGGCCAGAGCTCCTGGGAGAGCGCCTGGCAGACAGCTGGGAACAGAGGGAGAACAGCAGCCGCCGCTACTGTAAGTTGCAAAGAGCCGCAGCAGGACGGGAGAGGGATGCAGCACCAGGAGCTGTCTCCCTGGAAACCGCAGCGTAGGAGACATAATGAGGAGTGTCCCTCCCTCCAACAGCTCTTTAATTCCTTCTTCATCTTTCTTTACAGCCCGGGGGAGTGAGGAGCCGAGTGGCGGGGCAGGGTGTCCCCCTCAGCCCGGCCTATTGTGGGTTTATGACACTTGGCCTTAGAAAAGCACATTTTTTTTAACCCAGCTGCCGCTATAACTTATTGCAATGCCTTGTTATAGCTTGGGAGGGGGAGGGATACGAAAGGAGGTCACGCAAAGGGTGCTGCGTGTCCCAGAAGGGACCCTCAGAAAAATCAAGAAAAGCGGGGAAAAAGATGTGGGCTCCCATCTCCTTCTCATCTGGCTCTTTCCACAAACAAGGTGCCTAAATAATGTGTTCAAAACCAGGGCATCCAAAGGCACATCAGGACAGGTGACTGAAACAGGCATATCCCTCCAAGCTGTTGGAAAACAGGGATGTTCTGACACTCCAAAGACAGATTCAAATCAGGTGATTAATGGGGAAGAGGTATAACAGCCCCAAGGAGTCCTGGTCCCCATGTTGTCACTGCTGGGTGACACCCTGTAGGGTGAGCTCATTGCCTGGTCCAAACCCACTCCAAAACCTGCAGCAGCACTCCGGGGCACCCACCCTGGAATGTGGAAGCAGGCAGGAACCCTGCCCTGGTGCAAGGAAGGCTGAGGAAAGCAGGCTCCATCCCCAGCGGTAGCAGGGTCACTGGGAGCATCTTCCCCAGGCTCCTGGTGCTCCTGGCTGGAGGAGATCCTTAACAGCTGTGAAGTACAACACTGGCAGGGTGTGAATCCCCCTCCCCTGGACATCCTGACCCCGGGGCTGAGCAGCTGAACTCCCTCCTTGCGCCACACGTTCTTGCAGCAGGTTGGAAGGAGGAAGCTGCCTTTCAAATCTTGCTCTAGAGCTCTTAGAAGTCGAAGCAAAGGGTCCTGCTGCCTCCTCGTGTGCATCAAAGCTGCAACCTCCTGCTCCTCGGAGCAGCTTGCCCAGGCAGGTTGGAGCTGCACAGATAGGCTGAGGGTGCCCTTCTGTCCCCGTTTCTGAGGGAGAGATGCTTGTCCTGCCCCTTGGTTCCTCACAGATGTCTCACAAAGGAGAACTGGCCACAGCCTCTGGCATCTCCCACTCCCAAAACCAGAGAGGAAGTAAAGCAAAACACTCCTGCCAAATGAGCACCCCTCTGCCATCCTCTGGTCAGGGGCACCCACCTCCTGGGCTGCTGGGGGTCTAAGGAGAAAGTGGAGGAGTTGCTGTAACAGTGGGGTTGTTGTGGCCCCAATAAAAGACTCAGTAGAAGCTTGGGGTCCCTGTGTGATTGGGACTTTTCTTCCCACTCCTTCCCCTACACCTCTGTCCAAATGTACGTGACCAGTGTCAGTGCTGACCTCTGAGTTTGGAGAATGACCTCCCTTAGTCCCAGAAATGCTCCTGTCCTCTGCTTCCCCAGCAGATGAACCTTGGAGATGCCTGGGAGAGCTGGCAGGGAACAGCCAGCCCCCTCCAAAAAGGGAATGGGATTCCTCCAAAACAGGAATGGGATTCCTCCCAGGGAAGGGCATCCTGGGGCATTCAGCCTTTTTCCCAGCAGTGCAGCCACCCCTGCAGGGCAGCTCTCCCCTGCCCAGCCCCATCCCTTTCCTAGTCTCTTTTTTGTCCTTCCTCCTCTTTTTTTTTTTTTTTTTTGTTATTTGAGAAATGAATTTTAAAAACTGGAATCAGTTTTCCCTTTGGGGGGATTAAAGCCCTCAGCATTCAAGCTCTCAAAGCAGGAAACAGAGGCTTTTTTTTCTGGTGCAACTTGGAAAGACATGGCACTCTGTTCTCCCTGAAAGCCCCTCGCACTGAATGACCCCCGGGCCCTGAATGAAGTGCCTCTCAATTAAAAGTTTCCCATTGATGCTGCCTGAATGAGACCTTGCTGCGGAATTCACCCTGCCTGAATGGCCCGGGCCTTCATCAAATATTAAGGGGCCAATAGATTTCCCACAATATTTGTACACCTTCCTTTGTGGGGATTTTTCCCTCCATTGAACCAGAAACCGTTAACACATCCGCTCCCGACGTGCCCCCTTCTGCTGCTCATTAGGGGCCGTGGTGGGGACGGTCACTGCTGAGTGCCACCCCCGGGACGAGGGCCAGCCAGCAGGGCACAGGAGCAGCCACCTGCTTGTATTCATCCTCTGGAGAGGCCAAGCCAAGCTTGAAATCCCATGGAAGAATGTAGGGTGGAGAGTCATCCCATGTCATCCCTCACTCGTGCCTGCCCGGAGCCTTGGGTGAAATCCTCCTCGAGCAGGGGTCACCTGGCTGGAGAGGGGTTTGGTGGCACTCTCCTGGCTCTCTCCTGGTGGTCCCAGGGACGAGGCAGGGAAAGGAGGGCCTCCCCTCCAGCTCCTGCTCACCCTGCCCGCCACAAAGAGAAAGTGGGCTGAAGTTGGGGGCTCCCTTCCTAGCGGGGACAAAAGCCCTGGGACACTTTAACAGCACCGAGGGCCAGGCTGACAGCTCTGATTGTTACAGCACTGTGGCAGCAAGGCTGCCCCCACTGCCATTAACGATGCTAATTAGAACCCATGCAGGGCAGCCTTGCAGGGGTGGGGGTGAGGAGAGAGGGGTGGGCTCTGCATAATTTATTCTCACTTAATCTCATTAAAGGGGGATAAAAAAGGGAGAGAGAAACGAGTGTGGGAATGCAGTGCATGGGAGGAGGACCACTGGTCAGTTCTTTTCCACCAGTTCTTCCTGCCAGGGGACTCAGTGGAGCGAAGCATCACCATCCCTGTGTGCCAGGTGGGGAAAGGATGCACGGAGCAGGGTAGCTGAGGTTGCTCAGCAGGTCAGTGAGAGCTGGGAACAGAGCCCGGGGTGTCCATGCATCCCTACAACTTCTCCCGTTGCTGTTTTCTCTTCCCTTATTACTCTGGAGATTGGGATTTTTGCAGGGCTGGAGAGGTTAAGGTGCCATAGCCCTGTCGAGTGAGACAGGCCATCACCTTGCACCAGCAGCTGTGCTGTCTGAGCTCAGCTACTTCCGAAAATGCTTGAAGAAACCACTTCTGTGCTCTTATCAGCAGGTTATGTGAGACAGAACTGGGCAAGGTCTGCCCTGCAGTCCCCTGGGATCCTGCCTTCGTGTGGAGAGGCTCCATGTATTTGTCCTGGTGCCAGGAGGAGGTTGTCCTTGCCTTGCCTTCATGGCCAGCTGGTTTGCAGCCTCAGACTGATGCAGGTGGGAATAACCCTTTGACTTCCCCCCAAGCCCAAGCTTGATGATCTCAGAGGTCTCTTCCAACCCAGCTGATTCTATGGTTGTGGGACCAGCATGCAGGACTTGTGCTCACACCCAGAGATGTGGAAGGGTCTCGCTCTCCTTGGGCTGAGAGTGAAGGAAGGCGAGGATAACATCCCTGCTCCTTGAATCTGCCTCCTGGGCTGTGGTGGGGGCTGTGAAAACCATATCCCGTTATCCTTTGGAGCAGAAAAAATTGCCATTCCTTCCCTCCACTGACCTGGAAATTGTTAACATGTTCCTGTGGCCCGTGGGTCAGCAGCAGCACTGCCTGGGTCGCTGTGCTGCATTGTGAGGGGGGGAATTAGCCACCTGTTCCCCAGCCCTAATCCCGTGTAGGGGCACTGGCAGCTCCGCTTGGCTGGCTGCTCACCCCACCAGCTCCACGGGCACAAAAAGGCCAGTTAACCTGGGAACCACCTGGCTTGGAGATCAAGGGGAAGGGGGTTCACTTTGGAGGGGGAGCTGGGCTGTGGGAGAGGGGGAGAGGTGAGCGATGCCTCAGGCAGGAGAGCCAGGCCAGTTCAGCAGCTGTTCCCACCCAGGACTGGGGTGGAACAACTGGGGTTGTTCATCCTGGAGAGAGAAGACTCTGGGGAGGCCTTAGAGCCCCTTCCAGTGCCTAAAGGGGGCTTATAAAACAGAGAAAGACTGACTTTTATATGGGCAGGTAATGATAGGACAAGGGGGAATGGTTTCAAACTAAAAGAAGAGTGATTTTAGATTAGATGTTATGAAGACATTCCTGGCTGTGAGGGTGGGCAGGCCCTGGCACAGGTTGCTCTGAGAAGCTGTGGCTGCCCCATCCCTGGAAGTGTCCAAGGCCAGGTTGGATGGGGCAAGGTGGAAGGTGTCCCTGCTCATGGCAGGGAGTGGAACGAGATGATCTTTAAGGTNGAGAAGACTCTGGGGAGGCCTTAGAGCCCCTTCCAGTGCCTAAAGGGGGCTTATAAAACAGAGAAAGACTGACTTTTATATGGGCAGGTAATGATAGGACAAGGGGGAATGGTTTCAAACTAAAAGAAGAGTGATTTTAGATTAGATGTTATGAAGACATTCCTGGCTGTGAGGGTGGGCAGGCCCTGGCACAGGTTGCTCTGAGAAGCTGTGGCTGCCCCATCCCTGGAAGTGTCCAAGGCCAGGTTGGATGGGGCAAGGTGGAAGGTGTCCCTGCTCATGGCAGGGAGTGGAACGAGATGATCTTTAAGGTCCCTTCCAACGCAAACCACCCTGTGGCTCCACGTCTCACAGACCTTTGCCTGCACAAAGCTGTGTGCTGGGTGCTGAGCCTGCTCCTCAGCTGGCTTTACACCTACATTTCACACTGTTCAGGGCTGCAAATGAGCCTCCTTTGTACTCATCAGCAGAGACTAAGCACTGCCTGAAGCCAGCCTTTTCTAGGTGTGGTTTTCCAGCAGACAGAATTTGGCACCAGGCAGTCTGTGTAGCAAGGCAAGAATTCCTAGCTCCACCAGCGTGGAATCCTCCTCATCTTGTCCTTCCAGAGGGAAGAGGGAAAGAGCTTGAAGATGGAACCCAACCACAAGCCCAGGCTGTGTGTCCCTCACCACTGGCTTTCCAGAGGTCCTGCTCAGTGAGTCAAACAGTAGCACTGGCAGCGCTCTCTGAGTGTTCCTGGACTGCCCTCTTTCCCTTGGGGAGCCATCCATATGGGGTGCATGTGCAATTTCCCATCCATGTGCTCTGCACATGTCTGAAGCACATGGAGGGAAATGGTTCCAAAGTCACAGGACCTAAAAAAGGGGAAAAAATTAATGCCTGTGTTGAAAAAGCTTTAATCAGCCTCGTACTCCCACACTTTGATGCTTTACTCAGCTTAACCTTGGGCTGTTTGATGCAGATGGGCTGAAGCTTTGAGGAATCAAGCTTAGAGTTTCTCAGAAAGGCCCCAAGGCTTTATGGAAGGCATATCCAGACTCCTGCTGGGGGTGGAAGTTGTGAAGAAAGATGTCAGAGACACTCGGCTGTCTCCCTCCCAGGGCTCTGTGGCATCCTCAGCTGGAGATCTGCAGGTGAGACAGAGAGCTGTGTGAGAAGTCCGGGTGTTTGAGAGGTTCTTGGAAGCACCTGCTCATTTCTCCTGTGCTACCACACAGGCCAGGAAGAATGGGCTGAGCCAGTGAGAGAGGCCACCAAGATCTAGAGGTGGGCAAGATAGAACCATAGAGTATCCTGAGTTGGAAGGGACCCACAGGGATCATCCTGGCCATGCACAGGACACCCCAACAATCCCACCCTGTCCCTGAGAGTGTTGTCCAAACCCTCCTGGAGCTCTGGCAGCCTTGGGGCCGTGCCCACTGCCCTGGGGAACCTGGTCAGTGCCCACCACCCTCTGGGGGAAGAGCCTTTCCCCGATATCCAACCTAAACCTCCCTCAGCACTGCTCCAGCTGCTCCCTCGAGTCCTGTCACTGGTCACAGGGAGCAGAACTCAGTGCCTGCCCCTCCACTTCCCTAAGGAAGCTGTAAGCAGCTCCAGGAGAACACCCGACAACATCTGTGTGGAGGGGCCGCCACAGCTGCCACAGCGCCCACGAAAGCGCCCCGTGGCTCCATCTGGTTTGGGGACAATCCCGGCTCTTGTGGAAACACATGGCTGACATCTGGGGAAAGAGGAAGCAGCGGCCAGCGTTGTCCCAGCAACGGCGTGTCCCTCCGTCTGGTGCCCCACTGGGAGAGCCATGGGATCGGCAGCTCGCCCCGCTCGGGGAATGCAAAGTCCAAGCCCAAGGCGCCTGATTGATGGGTCGGGTTCAATGGGGAGGGATATGATTAATAAGTGTTATGGCCCCATTGTCCCCGCTGTGCGGCTGTCAGGGCCGCTTAGCTCTGATGGGCGCTTTGATGACTCTATGCCCGGGAGTGAGCCACGGGCTTGATGAGTCTCAGCCAGCAGCAGAATTTCTGCTGTGAGCCCCTTCTCCTTCCCGCGACAATAGCGCGGCCAGCCCGCATTGTGCGGGCTGTGGGAGCTGGAGTGGGCACTGAGGCTTGATTTTATTTCCAGCACGGCAGCGTCTGCCTCCTTCCATCCCATCACTGCCTCCCTTACGGGATCCCTCATCCTACTTGGCAGCTGGCGGTGCCAGGGAAAGAGGGAAGGCTAAGAAATTGTGGCTCTTTCTTAGAAATGCAAACACAGGGGCTTTCAGGCTGGAATGTCACCACGGGCTGGAACCGACAACGAAGTGCTGCTTTGTGCCAAATATTTGTGTTTTGCAACGCAGTGTGTTTTCTTTAGGCACTGTGCGCCCCGGTGAGGGGCAGGCACATGCTGTCATAGAATCACGAAATCGTTTGGGTTGGACGGGACCTTAAAGCTGATCTCATTCTGCCCCCTGTCATGGGCAAGGGGCATCTTCCACTAGCCCAGGTTGCTCCCAGCCCTGTCCAACCTGGCCTTGGACACTCCAAGGGATGGAGCAGCCACAGCTTACAAGAGATACCCACGCCAGCAGGCACCTTCTTCCCACGGTGCTGTCCTGCTGCTTGGGACAAAACGATTCCTGAACACGGAGCTCAGCCGTGTTCTTCTCCTGCTCCAACCTCGACACAGCCACTCTCTGCTCCCACACAGCTGCCAGCAGCTCTGGAGTGCAGAGCGAGGGGATGCTCTGTCCAGTGCAGCTCATCGACTCTGCCAGTTCCTTTCCCGCCGGTTTTCTGTCCTGTCTGATGTTTTAATAACGCCGCTGCCACCGAGATGAGCTAAAGCTGGAGCTTTAGCAAAAGGCAACGAAAGTTTGCTTCAGAGCTGCTTTTATCCAGGTCGAGGGAAAAGGAGCGATGCCAGGGTAGCGTGGGCTGTAGCACGGATCGATCGCGGTGTGTCCGGGCTCAGGGCTGGACCCTCCGCCCAGCAGTGATGCTCCGGGTGACGCTCCCGCGGGGCTCCCCCGGGTCCCTCCGGCATCCTCCGGGATTCTCGGGGCTGCCGTGGGCCGCTCGTGCCCCCTGCCGGCCCCTTCCCGGTGCTTCCCGGCAGAGCTGGTATCGCCGGACGCTCCTTCCTGGAGGTGCAGAGATCGCCCCAATCCTCCCGCGCTCTGGCTGTGTCCAGATTTATTAAAAACACCCGGAATTGTTAAAGACACCCCTTGGCTTAGCCCTGCCCGTGGTCTGGTGTTGGGGCGCTCTGCAGGAGCGTCGGGGAGGTGATGGATGGTCCTGAGTGGGGTCTGTGCTGGGGAGGGGAGCAGGTGCACACCTGTCTGCTGCCGTGGGAAAGCTGAGTCGTAGAATTATAGAATCATAGAATCATGGAATGGTTTGGGTTGGAAGGGGCTTAAAAGTCATCTTGTTCCATCCCCTGCCACGGGCAGCAACACCTTCCATTAGCCGAGGTTGCTCCAAGCCACGTCCATCACGGACTTGGACACTTCCAGGGATGGGGCATTTTTGGGCAATCTGTTCCAGTGTCTCACCACCCTCACAGGAAAGATCTGCTTCCTATTATTTCATCGAAACCTCCCAATCTGTGATTCTGTGATTGTTCTATGAATCTGCCCGAGCAGGGCTGCCTGAAACTGTCCCTCCCCAGACCTGCTCCTGCAGCTGCCCCTCTTGCCAGCCAGCCAGCATGGGCATCGCTGGACAGTGAGGGTGGTGCACAGCTCAGGTCGGACACCGTGGCGTGCCCAGCTTTCCCTGCTCACATCCCTCCTTGGCCCCTGATGGCAGGACCTCTGTCCCATCGCTTCACACCATCCCTGGGGCTCCTCTGCTGCATCCCCTGAGGTCCTGAGGGTGCAGGCTGTGCTCTGTGCTCTGCGGGCCCGCGGTGCACCACAGCTTTCATCCACGAGAGGCCACTTTCCTCTTGCGTTTGCTGCTGCAGAGCCAGGGAAAGGCTGGGAAGAGGGACACGCGCTCACTCGGGCGAACGAGCCGGTGACAGCCCATCCCTGGCTTGGGGCTGGATGTCTCTTCCAGGATATGGCTGGCTGTGCTTTTCTACCTGAGCCCAGCCCCTTCGCTGCTTCATGCAAGGAAGAGAGCAACTGGGAAGAAACTTCACTAGCATTTTTCTTGAGATCCAGCCTTCTGCCTGCCTTGCTTAAATAACTCCTTCGGCATTGCAGGGCAGCAGAGAGAGTCAGGTGGGATGAGAGAAGCACAGACCAGCCTGGGGGTTGCATCCCACCTCCAGTGTCAGTGATGCCTGTCTCCTGATGTGGGAAAAACCTCATCACAGAGTAACGGAATGGTTCGGGTTGGAAGGGAACTTAAAGCTCATCCCATTCCCAACCCCTAGCATGGGCAGGGACACCTTCCACTCCATGCTTCAAGAACCATCTGGATGCAGTCCTATAAGGTGTCCTCTAGGATGACCCTGCACAAGCAGGGAGGCTGCACCAGGTCCACTGTGATCCCTTTCAAACTTACCCATTCCATGACTCCCACTGTGTCCTGCTGGGATAAACCCCCAGGAAGGATGAGAGCTCACCCCTTCCATCCCAGAAACAACGTGGCTTTATGCTGAGGGTGTGACAAGGTGCAACGGAGGGGACCAAAAGTTTGAGTGGCAAGACTTCAAAGCCTCGGGGCCACCCATGGCATGGGCTGCCTGGCAGGGTCAGCTCTTGGCAAGGAGACAGGCTGGTTAATTGAAAAGGCAAATGTCCTAGGGCCCTGAGAGCCTCGGCTCACTCACAAAGGGATGCTCTGCTCTGTGTCTCTCCTCTAGCCATGCAGCTGGATGGCAGCCCAGAAAGGCTTGTCCTAGCACAGGGCACCAGAGCTGGAAAAGCCACCTCCTGTGTGCAGGGAGGGAGCAGGACTGGGTGCTACGTGAGGGGCTGTGCCCTCTCTCCCAGCAGCCAGAGGAACAAGTGCAACACCAGCCTTACTGTGGTGTCTGGGTCCTGTTCAACCCAATGCAAGACCAGGACAAAGCTTTCTAAGCCACCTCTGTGCACCCTGTCTCACCTGTCCCTGAGAACCCCATCCTGCAGTGCTGGAGGGAGATCTGAGCCTCATGCTTGCCATGAGCTCTGCTCTCAGGGACAGCCTGAAACTCTCCTAAGTGCCTTTTGCCATCACATGCAGCTCTGTGGTGACCCTTGGGGGTTTGTCTCTTTGTGGAGAAGGACCTGAGAATCCTCATGGACAAGCAGCTCTCCCTGAGCCAGCAGAGTACCGTGGGGGCCAAAAAACCTGCAGTGCTGTGTCCAGTTCTGGGCCCTTGGGACAAGAGAGATGTGGAGCTCCAGGAGCAGGTACAGCAGAGGGTGACAAAGATGCTGAAGGGACTGGAGTATCTCTCGGATGAGGGAAGGCTGAGGCAGCTGAGGCTGAGAGGGGACTTACTCAATGTCTGTCAGTGTCTGCAGGGAGGGGGCAGAGGATGGACCAGGCTCTGCTCGGGGGTGCCCAGCAATGGGTCAAGAGGCAACGGGCAGAAACTGATGCCCAGGAAGTTCCAGTTGAAAATGAGAAAGGAATTCTTTCCTGTGCAGTGCCTGAGCACTGAACAGATTGTCCAGAGAGGGTGTGGAGTCTCCCTGACTGGAGATATTCCAGAACCACCTGGACACAATCCTGCCATGTCCTCTGGGACGCTCCTTCTTGAGCAGGAAGGTTGGAACCAGATGACCCACTGTGGTCCCTTTGAACCTGACCCATTCTGTGAAATCCTGCTCGGGAGCAGAAGGAGGTTGGGCTGTTGCTGATGCTGTGGCGGAGAGCGACACTCCCATCCTCCTGACTCCTGCCTTCTCCTCTCCTGAGTTCCCCCCTGTGCCAGCATGTTCATTACTTAGGATCTGATTCCCCTGTTTCTGTCACTGCACTGCAATGGCCAGTCAATATCTCAATCAGTGTGAGTAATATCAAAGTACCTCTTGGCACTGTTATTGTTCCCCACTTGGTAAAGGTTTATGGCATTTCATTTCACAGCAGCTTTCCTGCTGCCAGAGCCTCCAGCCAGCCCTTTACTTTAGCTGTATTAATTCTCCTGGGTCAGCCCTGCTTACATTTTGCTTTTAATTGAACATTCTTTTCCTGTCTCACTTTTGCATATTCAGCCTTGATTTTATTCCAGTTTTGCAAGGAATGAAAAGAATGAATATGGCACTGGCTGACTCAGGGACAGCACTTGTGAGACCGACCCACCTTCAGCTGGAGAGGAATGAAGTGGAAGGTCCCAATGGAAAATGGAAAAGGTGCCAGTTCCTGATGGTACTGGCACAGGTTGCCCAGAGAAGCTGTGGCTGCCCCATCCCTGGAAGTGTCCAAGGACAGCTTGGATGGGGCTTGGAGCAACCTGATCTAGTGGGAGGTGTCCCTGCCCATGGCAGGGGGTGGGACTGGATGGGTTTTAAGGTCCCTTCCAACCCAAACCATTCCATGATTCCATGAGTCTATGAAAACAAGTCAGAGAGAAGTGAGAGCACTTCACTTGGAGAGAGCTTTGCCTTCTCTGGTCCGGGGCCTCTGCCCTCAGATCCCAGGATGCTGGAGTTGCTTGATACAGCAACCTGGCACAGCAGGCAAGCAACCTATGTTCCTTCAGATCCCCAGGCCAGGGCCAGCACTGGGACTGGTTTCATTTTGAAGCTTCTCCTTGGCTTTAGCAGCATTTTGGTGGGAGGTGAGGGGAGAGAGGAGCTGCTCCAGACCCCACTGCCCTCGTTCTTTCCTGCCAGCTGACTTTGCTCAGACCACCCGGGCTGGGAGAGAACCAGTACAGGAAGGATTAGTTTGGCTCCTCTGGTTTTTGACTGGAGTGGTGCTCTGGCTGGAGGGGAAGCAGGATATCAGTGGGATGTGAGACTTGTGGGCTGGTTTCTGTGCAGAGCCTAGCATCAGCAAGCCTGGCTTGGCTTCATTTGCTATAATAAGCATAAATACAATTAATCCTTGTGCCCTGCCAGGGAGGAGCGATGGGATCTGCCAACCTCTCTCAGGCTGAGGTCAGCCCTGCTGCTGCTTGCCTTGGAGCTATCAGCATCCACGAGGGAGACATCTCCTCCTTGCCACAGAGGTATCCAGGGCGCTCATGGTTTCCAAAAGTGGATTTGACTGACTGAATTATAAAGCCAAAATAGAGTAAGTTGCTTGTAACAAATCCTGCTCGACTAGACTGTGAGCAAGCCCTGGGCAAACCTCTGGTCCCAGGCTTGAGCTTTGATTTGAACTACTACACCAGGAGCAGCAAGATAGATTTGCTTCCTTTACCTCCCCACCATCAAAGCCTCTGGATTAAAACTTCAGCCTCTGGTCAATTTCTGCGCTATTTTACTTTAGTTTTGCCTTACTGATCATCCAGTTACAAGGTGGGATTGCTCCCAGATTTGACAGGGCTGCAACACAGCATCTTATTCCTAACCATAGAATCACAGAATGGTTTGGGTTGGAAGGGATCTTAAAGCTCATCCAGTTCCACCCCCCTGCCATGGGCAGGGACATGTTCCATGAGACCAGGTTGCTCCAAGCCCCATCCAATCTGGCCTGAACACTTCCAGGGATGGAGCAGCCACAGCTTCTCTGGGAAACCAGTTCCAGGGCCTCAGCTGATGCTCTTTACAGCCCTGGAAGGGGGTGAGAAGAGCCAGGAGCCCTCCTTTGAGTGGAAGCAGAGTCAGCTCGTCCAGCCCCAGCTCAGCTCTGTCTCCAGGGTCTCCTTCCTGCCCAAATCTGCACCCTTGCCACTCTGCTGTTGCTGGCAGAGGCTACTGACTTCCTCGCAGTGCTGGTGCCAGGTCAGGGGTGCCCCAGCCCCCAGCTGCCTGCCAGGGACCCCAGGGCTGCCTGGGTGTGAATGCACATACTGTCCAGGCTGCCTCTGCCTTGGCACGGGCACAGTGACACAGCCAGGCCATGAGGAGCTGCTCAGCTCTCAAATCCCAGCACAGAACTGTTCTCCCTTGTGAATGGCCTGGCTCCTCAGCCAGGATTATGTGTCTGAACAAGCCCTCAGCTCAGGAGCAGCTGTTTTCCAGCTATTGCCTAACAAAGAAAATTTTATGGCTACAGAAAAAGAGCAGGACTCCTTTTTTCTGCAGCAGCCATCTGATCTGAGAGCAGCAGGGCTTTAGGAACCCACTGAGGGCCTGAGCTGCTCCTCACGTGTGTGGTCACTCACACCCTGCCACGAGCATCGCCTGGGACCTGCCGGCTCAGCACCACCCCACGCCACAGGATTGCACCCACGGAGCAGGGACCCACGGGCATGAACAGGCAATGCCTTCCCTTTGGCATCATGTGCACTTATCTCCCTGCCTGCCCTAAAACATTTCCAGGCTTTCCCACTGACCTGGACATTGCACCAGCCCTCCACGAGCTGCCTGTGCTGTCAAAGATCCAAGAGCCCTGCGCACCCGGAGCTGTGAGATTTGGTTTCTCACGGTGGGCTCATGTCTTTCCCCTTGCAGATTTCACCCTTTTCTCTTCCCTCTGCATCTTCCCCATTTCCCAGATGAAGCACAAGAGAGGACAGACAGTCTGCAAGTGCCTGAGTCAGAGGAGTCTAATGGATGAGGCGGCAATTCACTGAAAGCACTTTGTTTAATTGAAAGGCTCCGCCTGTTGCTGCCAAAGGGAGCCAGAGTGTGGTTCCCCTGACAGGTCCTAAGTAGCTGACACGATATATGGAGGCTCAGGCCCCAGCCCTGCTGCATTCAGCTCCTTGGCTCTCCTCCTGCTCCCTGCAGCAAGCTGAGTCGCCTTGGCAGGATGGTGGTACCTTGCCAGGTGTCTCTTACTACAGCTGCCCCCTGGTTGTGCATTCAATAGGCGGATTTGTGCCCTGCCAGAGGGGAGCTGACTGCTGCCCCTTGGGTGCAGCAGCTTATGTGGTGTGAGGGAGGCTGTGTCCTGCTGGGAAGATGCTCTCCCTGCTCTCTGCACCTCAGGCTGGATTAGCAAAGGAGGTTGGAGGGAAAAGCATCTTCATGGAATCATGGGATGGTTTGGTATGGAAGGGACATTTAAAGGTCATCTAGTCCCACTTCCCGTGTGATAAATTTTTTTTCCTCTGATTTTTCTCTGTCACTTTTTGTTGAAACCAGGCCTTTTATTTGGATTCAGCACTCTGCAGTGCATCCAGCAGACAGAGCCAGGGAAGGGAGGATTCTGTAAAGTCCACTGGGCACCGGCTGGGCAGGGGCACTTGGAGGGCAGGCTGCCCTCCTCCATCCACCCTCTTTAACCACACTGCTGGACCTTCAGATGGCAATTCCTTGGCAGTGCACTCCAGGTGCTTTGCCTGAGGACTCAAAGCCTGGGCTGCTACATCCCTGGGGAGGGATTCCTAATAACCCTTCACTCATTCCCTGGCCGGGAGGCAGGGAGCAGCCTCAGCTCCTGGTCTCCTGCCCCCTCTCCCTGCATGACCTGAGTTCAGTCAGGCGGTGTCAAGCTGGGAATGTCTTCCCGTGTCTTCAGTGCCCTTCTGCCTGCCCTGCAACACCAGCCTGATGAACCACCAGGACTCACACAAAGCTCCAGCCTCTCTGGGACAGCATCCTCAGTGCCATCTGCAGCTTACAGCAGGAAAATTAGGATGAAGGGCTGTGTGCCCTGCTCTGCCTCAGCAGCATCCCTGTGCTTGTTGTGCCAGGGAAGAGCAGGCAGGAAGAGGTTAACTCAGGCTGAGTCCCTGCTCTGTGTGTGTGCAGAATAATGAATGCAGAGGAAGCTTTGGGGAGATTCAGTTCGAAGCAGCATCGCCCCAACGCTGGCTCCTCTCAGCTTGGCACCGGGAGGATAAAATATTTCCTGGTCATTCTATGTGTGTGACTCAGAAATTGACTTTCAGATAGAAGAAATCTTTTAAGAGCCGATAGTTTCAATGTCTTTTTTTTTTTTTCCCTCTCTCTTTTTTTTTTGCCCGCACTAATGGCAACAGCAGCAGCTGCATTAAGTGTTTTGGATGAAATTCAACACAAAAGCCTCTGTCTCCCAGAGAGTTTGGTCCAATAAATCCTGCTTTAAGTATGAAATGGGTTTAGGGGAACCCATTGTGAAACCACAATTCGGGAGGGCTGGGTCCCTCTGTGCCCGCTGCCTCACCGGGCACCACGCAGCCCTTTTGGCACAGGAGCTCAGGGAAGAGGAGCTGGGCAGAGGCTTCAGCAGCTTTGCAGGGGTTGCCAAGGGCCCTCGGAGGGACTGTGAAAACCTTGGCTCCTTGCTTCTCCAAAAAGAAGAGGGAGAAAGGAAAAAGCTGGATCCCTGCATGCCCTGAATCTTAATCTCTTCTCTTTCAGCTTGAGTCCTGCTTCCCAGCACCATCCGTGTTTTCCATTAAGGAGGGCTCCTGGAAGCTGGGTGTCCTTGTGGCATTTGCCAGTGCCAGGGATGGTGGCTCAAGCCCGTAGCAGGATGGTTGCTGCTCATCTCTCCTGCACCCCTGGCATCCAAGGGCACAGCTGGGGCCTCCTGGGACCCCCAAGCTCCAAGGGCAGTGTGTTCCACAGGGTGGGAGATTCCATCAGTAAGGACTGGGACAGCCCTGCTTGTGGGAGCTCAAAATTCCTGGTACTTTAAAGAGCTTGTGTCAGAAGGAAATGGGATATAGGTTGCCCAGAGAGGTTGTGGATGTCCATCCCTGGAAGTGTTCAAGGCCAGGTTGGACAGGGCTTGGAGCAAGCTGGTCTGGTGGAAGGTGTCCTTGCCCATGTCAGGGGGTGGAATTAAATGTGTTTAAAGCCCCTCCCAACCCAACACATTCTGTGATTCTGTATTTTTCTCAGACAAGATTCTGTGGAAGAACAGGGCTGGGTTATCAGCACTTCCAAGAAAGGTTGAGCTGAATTTGACACGGAGAGAGCTCTGATCTCAGAGACAGTAACATCCTCCAAGTTGCCTTGACATAGGGTGGTCATCTGGGAGAAAACAGACCTTACCAGGTAGGAAGTCTAAACCAAAATAGCTGAGGACAAACTGGGGCAAGCCAGGGAGCCTCGTGATGAGAAGTGGTGAAATGAGAGCAGCAACTGGGAACATCCAATTTCAGCTGGGCAAAACCCCCAGCACCCCTTACATGAGAACATGTGTGTCTGGGCTCAAAAATGATCCGGTCTTTAAACCAGGAAAGGCTCTCTGTGTCCTACTCAGAATATTCTGCAGCCCCACATTGCTGTATCCGTGACTCTCCTGTCAGATCCCGCCCCAGGCACCAGCAGCGTCCAGGAGCCCGGGTGTTGTCCCTCGTCACCACCTAAGCATTGGAGAGCTGAAATTTTTGCTGTATGGGAATGAAAAAAATTGCTTTGGTTGCACTTTCTCTCCAGCTAATCCAATTTGTCTCCTTACTGCTTTCAAATGCCTTTTAAGGATTCCCAGCAATGTATTATAGAAATCCATTTGCTGAGATGCAGCGGAGAGGGGCATTTTTATTTTACAGTTATTAGTGGGTGACAAGGTAAGTAACTCGGGGAAGATTGATCACCCAACTAAGCATTTTTACTTTCTCAATTAATCCTGGCATGATTGTAATAAATCCAGGAGTGGGAGTAATTAGATGTGAATGGACCCCACTTCCTTTTGCTGCTGCGTGTCAGGGGTAATGGATAGAGACATCTTTCTCTTGGAAGTGGCCTAGGGAGACGTCCAGTTAGATGGGATTTCTGGAAAGAAAGATAGATGTCAGGGGCCAGTGTTCACTTTTTCCTCAATGGAGCACAGATTTATGCTATCAATCCACATTAAGAAGACTTCATGGCTACATAGAAATCCAGCAAGAATAATTCAATTAGCCCCATGCACTTTTGAAGATGGGATTTGATAATGGAGGATCATTTGCCCCTGAAGTTCACGCTGAATTTTTTTCTGCTTCTTTTTTTCTTTTTCTTTTTTTTTTTCTTTTTTTTTGATTAAAAGAGTCATTGTGGTTCACTGGATGCTTTTGTCCCCAAGCTGAGAGGTTGCTAGGTTAAGTCCTAAACCATGCTGGAGGTTCATGGCCACTGAAACACAGCAAAATGGCACCTGTAGGAGTGTGTGTTGCTCTGATCTGCTGTATGTGGACACAAAAAACCCTCTTCCCTGCGTGACTGCAGCCCTTCATCTCATGCCATCATAGACCAGAGTGCCACTGGCCAGGCTGAACCCCTCCTACCCTGTTATTACAGCTCATAACACTCAGTGGTTTTGGCTCTTAGACTCAGTCTCCTGGAGTCACGTGAATATGTGCAAATTCAGCATAATTCCCTGCTTTTAAAGCTGAGGGTTTAGGATCACGCCGGGGAGAAAAGCTTGGATCCCAGTAGCTCCTAAATCTTGGGGCAAAACTGACATTTCAGAAGATTAGCTTTAAATTTTTAACTCAGTTTAAGGCTGCCATCCCCGATTTGGGGAGGAGGAGGCTGGCTTCTTGAATTTGTGTCTAGAGGATGTGACAGAACCCCATGTGTTCCTTGTTTTCCCCTGTAACTAAGGGGGAAAGGGCTTTGCAGGTCACTGCCACACACCAGCCACTGATCCAAACGGTGCTGTCCCCCACCACTGCAGAGGGACAGCGGCTCCCTGCGACTCCCCTTGGATGCTGCAGAGCCCATCGTGGCCAAAGGGAAGTTGCCGGGGGCTGCAGTGGGATGAAGCCCCTCTGTGTGGGTCCTCTGACAGGGAGCTGCTCCCCAGCCCTCAGCCCAGCTCCCACTGAGATCTCATTAATAGATTTACTTATTTGAAAGTCATTATACAGGCAGACAGCCTCATAGATGGAGGATCCCAGGGGCAACTTGTTAGCAGCTGCTCTGTAGCTACATCAAGAGATTTTCTAACAGTACACAAAAGGCATTTGACAATGTCAGAAACCACCGAGAGGGATTAACTTAAAAGAGAAAGAAGAGGGGGGGGGAAAAGGCACATTAAAACATGTCTTGGAGCTTATCAGAGATGGAGCGGAAAAACCAGCCAGTGGGGTGTAGAGACAACCAGTGAAAAAACTGGGGGCCAGCCCAAGCAGGAACGGGGACACCATTTCTCACCCCTGGGGAAGAATTTCTGATCAACGTCGGGGCTGCGCTTTGCTTTGCCAGGGTATTCACACAGGGCTTTTATTTGCTTTAAAGGCTTGGCTTAAAATCCTGTGGGTTTCCTGCTCTGACGTGTGTGCCACAGCAGCGTGAGTGATGGGCTCTGCTCTGGGCCTTGTGCTGGGCTCAGAGGAGAGGGGATCATCGACTCACAGCATAATGGCATGGTTTGGGTTGGAAGGGACCTTAAAGCTCATCCCATTCCACCCCCTGCCACGGGCAGGGACACCTTCCACTAGACCAGGCTGCTCCAACCTGGTCCTTGAACCCTTCCAGGGATGGGGCAGCCACAGCTTCTCTGGGCAACCTATATCTCATTTTCATCTTGTTCCAACCCCTCAAAAACGGAGGGATTTACACCATGGTCACCGATACTGCCACTCTCGGATACCCAACCTGATACACCTTAAAGGATCTGCTCTCAGCAAGTGCCAAGAACCTGCCCACAGACACCGAGCCCCCACCAAGAGAGGCTGGAGGATGAAGGCGTGACACTTGTGATAGCCCTGGCTGAGAGCTGTGATAACAAATATCATGAAAGGGAAGTGCTTCGGGGTCAAACATTGGAGAGATGCTGGAGTGAAACTGCTGAGAGCAGCAGGAGTGTCTGTACAGTCATTCTGGAGAGGCAATAACTCGCAATAAATGAGAGACCTTCACAGAGTTACTCAGCCCAGCCTAAAAGAAGTTCACTTGCCTGTGCCACGAGCTGTTAAAATTAGAAAAATCTTCAAAGGACGGGGAAAAAAAAAACCAAAAACTGCAGTCCTGCCGAAAATGTGACAGCTGCTGCGGCTGGAGGGGAAAGCCCTGGTGAGGAGCAGCCTTGCCCAGGCAGTTAACTTCAGACGTGTAAGAAATCCCCTGGGCATCGCTGGGGCTGCTCAGGGCTGGCACATAAACAGGTGTCTGAAGGTCAGGGTCGCTCAGCTGACCAGTGCCAGGCAGGGTCTCACAGCCCCACAGGGGTTTGGGAAGGCACTGGTGCTGCAACTACCTGATGGGGATGATCAAAGAGCTCCCTCCCAAAATTTTAGCCCCCCTCCCTCAAAAAAAATCTTGCAATTTCCATCCAAATTCATGCAGAAGTGAGAGAAAGCAAACACTGTGTAATTCCTTGTAGGTTTTTCAAAATATTTTGATTTTTCAGAGGTCGGCTGAGCCACCTCCAAACAAGTTCGTGGGAGTTTTTGTGAGCCCCAGGTTTACAGAAGAGCCGGGACAAACCCCAGCGTTCTGTTTATTTGTGTCGGTTACGAGGTTTATTTATTTTGTGCGCTGATTTGCCAAAGAGTTTGGCTCGTTTTTCCCACAGAACCATCAGTTTCTTGGCCTGTTTTTTCTCTTAGCAGCCTGAGGCTTCGGCAATACCGTGTGGGAATGTGCACGTTGTCCCTAAAAAGGTGCTCGGTGTGACTGCTCTCCCACTCCTGCTTTTTGGTGCTGCGCTTTGGAAAAATCCTGCTCGTTATGAACCCTCTTAAACCTGCACAGGGGAGTGGCATCCTGGACAGCTCACGTCTCACCTCCCCGCAAAAGCCTACAAGGCTGAGCAAATCCACTCAAAGAATTGACCATATTGGGGCAAATACGTTAAAAAAAAAATCAACACCAACAAAAAAAACCCCCTCGCCTGTGAAATCCATTTTTCTCTTCACAGCTTTGAAAGCAGATGGTGGGGTGGGGCTAAAAGGAGAGAACTAACAAACAGAAAATAGTACAAACACAGTGTAAATAATTCTTCCCCTCTCCTCTCCTCCAAGTGCTGGAACAGAGTGTCACAGCTGGTTTCTTCCACCTCGAGCTGAGGTTGTTTCTGTGATTTACAGTCGAGCAGCGCTCGAGGAATACAATAAAAATTAATAATTAAAATAGGGAAAAAATAATCTGCCAGGAGCTGAAATATTTTTAGCTGATTGCTGGAGTTTATAATAGCAGGGATGCAGTAATGGAGCCCTTTGTGAGGAACCTCCACAGAGATGACTCTGGGGCCTGGCCTTGGCCTGTGATGGATGGAGTCTTCCCACAGCAGCTGGATGCTGCTCCCGTGCCCCTCATCCAGAAATCACACTTTTTGCTGAAGTTTTTTTGGTAAGAAAATGTGATATTGTGTCTCCTGCTTCAGGTCACTTTGCCCTGTGGCACCTTCTTGGCAGGGGAGAGCGCAGGATGCTCCCTGGGGTTTTGCAGGCAGGTTTGGAAGAGTTACACCCTGCCAGGTGAGGGCAGGTTTCCCGCAGACCTGAGTACACTGTGGGCCACTTTCTTCTGCAAATCAGCTCTCTGAAGCCCTCACTGAGGTGATAAAATAATACATGCTTTGGAATAGGCGGCCTTTCTTCAGTGCTGGATTGGGAGCTCAGATTTATGGGACAGAAATGGAAGCTTTGAGTGGAATGAGACCTGGGAGAGGGTGTGGGGTTTACAAGAACAGCCCCAACATTGAGACAAAGTCACTGTGGAAATGCCAAATTCCTGGTTTAAGACAGAAAATACATGTTGCCTTCTCTGTAAACCACGCAGCAGTTGGGACATCTTCAGATTTATGTGATCTCTGGTGTTTCATCCTCTTCAGGGTAGAAGGTAGGCTTGGACAGCATTTTGAACACTCAGATTCATTTATTCCTATCTTGTAGCTAAATTCTGCTTCTGTTCCAGGGGAGAGAAAAAGTATTGGCACATCCACAATTGCAGGGGCAAACAGCACAAGCAAACTGCTCAGAATTTAGGGCATGAACTGGATGGAGATGCAGAGCCTCACAGGGCAGGATGCTGCTGTGTGCTGAAACACACTCATCAGAGGACACCGGGGCACATCATGTGTCGTGTCCTCTCCTGGCACGGTGGCACTGGCGTGGTTAAACTTCACCCTGGGATTGGTAATTCACCCTGGGTCACAAACGGGACTTGTTTAGGGCCATCAAGTAAAACAGCCTTGTAAACTGCCTCTGGGGGCTGGCTAATTTATGGAGGGGAGAAACAATATCCCTCCCCTGGTGCCACTTAACTTTTCATTTTATATCTGCAGTAATTGCGCATGACATCTGGAAAAATTGCCGTCCAGTTCCCCGAGGAAAAGCCAGGGCAGAGGTCACAGTGCTCCAGGGGCAGACACCCACCATTCCCTCCAAGTGTTCAAGGCCAGGTTGGACGGGGCTTGGAGCAACCTGATCGAGGGGAAGATGTCCTTTCCCAACCCAAACCACTGCAGGATTCCACAATTCCATGGGAGTGTTGGGTGGCTTTATGGTTGGGGTAGAAAGCCCTGAGCACCATCTCCCCCCGGGAACCGAGGAGAGGGCGATGGCCCAGGTTTGCCTGGGGATGGAGCACTTGTGGGATCTCCACCGAGCAGGACCAACCCTGCCTCAGTTTCCCCACAGGAAAACCAGGGGCATCCCTTGTCGCAGCCCCAGGGGTGAGCTGGGGGGATGGAAGCTCCAGAGCCCGACCCTCCCACCGTGGACCCCTCTGCGCATCCCAGGGATGCGGGATCGAGGGGGCAACACCTGCGGACGGGGCTGGGCTCCAGCTGGCGCTTATTCTGGGGGGCAGCGGGGCCGGCTGCGGTCCCTACACCTTTAAAAGTCTCCTCACGTTGCGGCGCTGATTATCCATTAACCCGAGGCGAGCTCCCTTTCCTGGGGGTGGCGTTCGCGGCAGCTCCGCAATAAGAGCTGGCAGCAGGGCGGGCGGACGCGCTGCCTTCCTCCCTTTTTCTTTCTCCTTCCCTCCCTCCTCTCCCCCCTTACCCCCGCTCCCTCCTTATCAGCAATTCAGATTGCATGCAAATCTGCGGGCTTTCTTACAGGGGCAAGGCAGAGAGGACCGAGCGCTTCTCGCCGGCCGCGGCTTCAGGGAGAGATATCTCCTCCTCCTCCTCCTCCTCCTCCTGGGATTTTCCTCCTTCTCCCCTCCCCTGCTCTCCCCTCCCCTCCCTGCCTCCCTCCCTCTTCTCTTTCTTTCCTCCTTTTCACCTCCTCGAACAAAAGTAGCCCTTCTCCCTGCGCCAGCCCTGCCTGCGAGCGGGGCCGCTTTGTCTGCCCGCGCCGTCGGGGGACCGGACCGGGTCCGGACCGGACCGGGAGCGGCGCTATGGGGGGACAGCGGGCGGCCGCTGCCCGGGCGCTGCTGGCACTGCTGGGACTGGGACTAAGGCTGGGACTGGCGACCTGCCCCGAGCGGGAGCTGGAGCGGAGGGAGGAGGAGGCCAACGTGGTGCTGACGGGCACGGTGGAGGAGATCATGAACGTGGACCCAGTCCACCACACCTACTCCTGCAAGGTGAGGGGTGCGGGGGGGAACTTTGGGGCCCCTCTCCCGACGGGCGCCGGCTGGGTTAGGTCGCATGTGGTTCTGATTGTGCGCGTCGGGGCTTTGGGGTGTAATTAGGTATTTTTAGACTGCCGAGTCGCTCCCGCGGCTGTGTCGAGGGGGAATCTCTCAAGGTTGCTTTTTATGGGCATTTCCCTCCTTGCCGTGATGCGGAGCTGGTTCCCAACTTTCTCTCCGGCAGGGTTTGGGCTGCCGGGAAGGTGCTGGGAGCCGCTCGCTGCGTCTACCCAGGGCTCCCTGTTTACTTTAGCAGCATCTTGAGTTCCTCCAGCCCGAGCTATTGTTTAACTACGAATCTGGCCTCTGGCTATGGTTTTTTTTTTCTCCCCCCTAAGCTGAGAGACGGTAAAGTACTGAGCAACCTGAAATACCATCCGCCTGCTTGACAGAAAACGTGCTGGATGGCTTAACCCTTCCCGGGGCAGGAATCTCACTTGCAAGGACATGCTGCTGCATTGCCTTCTCCTCTTCTCCTTTTCTGCCCATCCTAAAAATCCTGTGGTTGGTGCTGAGCGGGGCCTGGGGTGATGCTCAGCCGTGCGTTGATGGGAGAGGTCTGCTGGGGCAGGGGAAGGTGAACTTCACACCGTGGTGTTGCCCTGTGTTCTGGAGCATCTCTCAGCCCAGGAAAGTGGTGGAACAGCCCCTGCCTGTCCAGCTGGTGCCCGGTGCCTCACGCTTGCTCTGCCCCGCGCTGCACCACGCAGAACAATCTGTACCTTGCAAATTAGATCACAGACCCTCCGGGCTCGAGAAGGGACCGTATGTTTGCGAAGCGTCTGGCACATCCTGGGTGCTATGTGGAAAATTAATAAGCTGCTGCGAGCAGCCGGTGTCCTGCGGCAGCATGGGGTACATATGGCTGGGTGGATGTGGCCACCTGAGACTGTGGCAGGGCTGCCCCAAGGAGCGGGTGGGAGGTGGTCCAGGGAGGCTGGTGATGAGGGAGAAACGCCTGTGTGAAGAATGAGTGTCTTTCCTCCCACTGCGGGCACGCAGCGAGGTGTCTGGCTGGCGTAAAATCATCTCGCCGCATCAGAGCGAGACCCTGGGCCAGGAGACACCGGGATGGGAAAACCTGCTGGCTCAGCAGCTCTGCCTCTGGAAGGTGCAATCCATCCAGCCCGAGTTGGAGCAGCGTGTGGGAAGGAACCTGGGCTGCCCGTGGTGGTTCCGTGTGAAACACAGCTGGCATTCCTTATCTCGGGAAGGAAAGTCTCTCGCCCGCCTTTCCCTGAGCCACCCCAAGCAATGCTGTGGAGAGGCTCGTGCTGCTTAGTCCAGAGTTAATGGGTTTTGCTTGTGCCCACTGCTGGTGTCACAACAGCACCCGGAGGCCAGAACATGCTCCCAAGATACCGTTTCAGTCCTGGAGTCCTGTAAGAGAAAGTGAAAGGAGGAAAACCTTCCCTCCTGCCTTAGATGGAAGTGCCCAGCCGGTTCCATCCCATCTGCTGGCTTTCCTGGTCACGCTGTGACATCTAGTAATTCTCATAGAACAGTGGTTCTCAGTCTCTTTACCTGCACACCAGCCTGTTCTGTGTCATTTGTAATGGCATTTCATAGCGTGTTTGCAGGAAAAAAGCTTTGAATTGGGACTCGGGGTGTCTTAAGGACCTGAAAGCAGATAAATCTCCCTTAACTATAATGACTTGTAAATGAGTAGCTTCGCAGCAGCTGTTGGCTTGTTTCACTCCAAGATCTCCCAAAGTGTTGGAATTGCTGTGGATTCTGCTAATACTGGGTTAGACCTGCCTGTAGTTTGGTTTGGGCTGTTTTTTTTATACCAGGCACCTAAATTCCAACAGGGCAGAGTGGGCACTAAACCTGACCGCTGGCTCCTACTGCCCTCGTACCAGCCACGGTGCCCTGTGGAACTGGGATAAGCCCAGGTACAGAAAGGATCTTGCTGGTGAGGAAATTCACGTCCAATTCCTCGCTGTCATTCTCTGCTAACTGTTACTGAGGCCCTCGGGTTACCTGCAGATACCGCAGTTATCTCTTGTCAGGTTCTTTATCTGCAGAGGAAAGGCAAGGGCCAAGTGTGCGGTAGGAGTTCCCTGGAGCCCACACCCAAAATAGTGAGTGTTACTGGTGCTGGGTGGTCTGGGAGGGAGCAGGCATGTGGATATCTGTGAGTGCCGCACTCGGGTATTGTTCTTCCCAGTTAAACTCCAAACCCTCCCAGCTGTAGCGTTTGATAGATGAAGATAAGCACATTACAACTCAGAAGAAATGTGAAGTTAATGTTAGATAAACACCCATAAATAGCTATCAGCCATTCATGTGCTGGGAGAGGAGATGAAAAAGGGACAGGCTGACAGAACTCCTGAAACGGGCTGATGTGCTGCTTCTCCAAGGGGTTTGACGTGGGAACAGGCGCTGTGCTCGCTCCTGACTGCAGCCCCCGGCTTGCTCTGCTTCCCAGGCTCTTGGTGCTGCTGCTCATCCTCTGTGTTGGCATTGTCCTTCCTGCTTGGAGCCCTCTGATGTGCCTTATTCTGGGCTGACCTGATATTTATGAAGGCAGCTCCTATTTATAGGACAAACCCAGGTTCTATATGTGCTATAGGAAGTGTCAAAAAGGATGTGGATCCTGTTGCAAACAATGGAGCCTGTATTTTGGGGGGTAGCAGCAGCTGCTCTCCAGGCGGGGTGGGATGTGGAAGTTGCTGGGGGAGGTGGGTTTGGTAGCTCCTGGGGAAAGGGCAGCTTGGCTCCTGCCAGGGAAAGGCACAGACAGTGACAAAAAGGGGAGAGGGACTGGCTGTGGTCAGGAGGGAAGGGTTGGGCAGAGTGAAGTTGCAGGCAGGGCTGATGCTGGCCTTCATCTCCCAGAAGTGCCAAAATCTAGTGGTGACCCTTCTTACTGCTGTCCATCCAGACATCTGCAAGAGGAGACTGCTCAAACTTCTCATCTTTCTTTACAAAACCAAGGCTGGCATTTCTCAAAGCATATTCCTGGCAGGAATTTGGTAGCACTGCACAGGTGGTCCCCCCCTCCCCTGTGGGATGGGCCCCCATGGCATGCTGGAAAATCCTTGTGCTTTCTGGGTTTTTTACTGCACTTAAAATACACCCTTGCAAGGATCTGATTGAATAAAGTTATCGCTGTTCTCTACTCTGCCTCCCTGTAGCTGCCAGGAGTCTTGTAAAACAGTCTTAATCCAGTGTTTTATGTGCTCCCTGGCAAAGCAGTGAGCGAGCCTGCTGTAGGGAAGGGACTTCTTGGGAATAGGTTCCAGCCCAATTTTCTCTCTCTCTCTTCCTTTTCTTCCCCAATCCTTGATGTAGCCGGTGAGTCACCGGTGACAAAGTCTTAATTGTGTGTGATGATGAATGGGATGCCCTACAGGTAATTGCTTGGTCTTTGGTGCCTTCTCATCCATTCATTATAGAGGAGAAGGGTGGGGAGAAAGCTGCTGGACTCTGATGTTGCTTGTGAGTGCTGTGGCCTGGCTCTGAGGTGTATGACTGGAACAGCCATGCCAATTAACTCAAATTACCATCTGCTGCAGGAGAGGGGGTGAGCTTTTAGCCTTTCTCCCCCGCCTTAGACCAGGCTGTGAAAATGCCCCATATCCACCTTTTTCAGCACCAGCCTCAGGCCGTGCTTTCTGCCTGCCTGGTGTATTTTTTTCCCCCCCTTCCCTTTTGTCTCCTTTGTGTTCCTGGGTTTTTGCCCTGGTTGCTTGTGCACCTCAGCTCCTCTCAGAGCGCCTGCCCTGCGGGCTGCTGAGGAGGAGGAGGAGGAGGTGGGGCTGCAGGAAGGTGTCTTGACTTGACTGCGGGGAGAAGCACAACCACGGGGAGCTGAGCTGCTGCGAAATGCTGGAGAAACAGCTGGTCCCGGCCGGGGAGGCAGGAGGCTCCTGTTGGCACGGGCTTGTGCAAAGCTGTGCTCTTCAGCACCCTGCTCACCTGCGGTGCCACGGCCGCAGGTGGCCCCCAGGGCTCTTTGAAGGGGCTGCCCCGTGTGACACCGGCTGCATGTGGTGGAGCAGATGTCTGTGTGTGTGGTGGGATTCCTGTCGGATCAAAGGGGAGGGAAGCTGCCTGTCACAGCTCCCCTTGCCATCTGAGGCTCCCTCTGTGTGCTGGTTGAGTGCCATCTCTCTCCCAAGAACAGAGCTGGTGCTGGCAGGGCTGTGCACAGGCAGCATTTCAAGCAGGTTTCTTCAGAGAATCGTGGAATGCTTTGGGTTGGAAAGGACTTTAGAATCATAGAATATCTTGAGTTGGAAGGGACCCCCAAGGATCATCCAGTCCAACCCCTGGCCCTGCACAGACACCCCAACAATCCCACCCTGTCCCTCAGAGTGTTGTCCAAACCCTCCTGGAGCTCTGGCAGCCTTGGGGCCATGCCCACTGCCCTGGGGAGCCTGGTCAGTGCCCACCACCCTCTGGGGGAAGAGCCTTTTCCTAATATCCAACCTAAACCTCCCCTGGTGCAGCTCTGTGCCATTCCCTCCAGTCCTGCTGATCACCAGAGAGAAGAGGTCAGTGCTGCCCGTCCACTTCCCCTCCTGATGAAGTGGTAGACCTTAAAGACCATCTTATTCCAACCCCCAGTGGCTTTGAAGATGCTGTTTTCCCTGTCCCTCTCCTTAGCTCTGCCAAGCAGCTTGAATTTGGGCTGTGCAGGGAGGGACATACCCTGAATGTGATTTACTCCCTGTGCTTTGGTGCTGTGGAGAGGCTTTAGCACTCAAGGAGTGCTGACTCCCTTCAGGGTAGGAGACAGATGAGTGTGAAAACACGTGGGTAACCTGTGTCTAGCAAACCTCTCCATGCCTGGGAGCAGCTAAGGCATGTGCAGCTTCCAAAGAGGAGCTGTCACAGCCCTGTTTATACCTGGGGTGGTTTTTGAGCTCAGGTATGCAGGAGAACAGGGCTCACCTTGCTAATGTACAGTTGGTTGGATAATATATTGCTGTTTGGATCACAGCACTTGCTGGACTGGATGGGAGCTGAGACCCATCAAATCCAGGGTTCTTCTCCAAGGAGGACAAATATTACACCTTAAGGAGAAGATGTGAGAAATAGGAGGATTTGGGAATGAAACACGTTTTTAAACTTGGTTCTTAACCTTCATTTATACCTGGAGAGTACAGGCAACATTAAATTTGCTCCCTTTTCCTGCTTGACAGGCGAGTCTGGTGCTGAGCAGGAGGGTCTGACCCCAGCCTGCCTGCTCCTGTGACAGTGGGAATGGCCTTGTTCCCGTGTCCCTGTAGCTGCCCAGTCCCACTTGCAGCAGGACAGTATGTAGGAGTTTGGCTCAGGATCGCTGTGGACCTTGAAGCTTCTTGAGCAGGACAGTGCTGAGCTCGTTCCCCTGAAATTGTGGTGTTAGGGCTTCAAAAATGTGCAAGATTGATTAAGGGTCATGAGACTTGCATCCCCCAGCCATGCTTTTACCCTCTTGGTTGAACTCTGCGGTGTCAGATCTTCGTGTGTGTCTTCTGTAGTCACTGAGTGATGGGATGGAGGTATTTGGCACAGAGGAAAAGTCTCTGAACTGTCTCACAGAAGCCTGGAGGGGAGTGCAATGCACTTGAAGGGCTGTGCAGGGGCCACTGAGCTGTAGTGGCAGAGAACTACAGAAAGGGTTCATTCTCCAGTGGGATACAGTCTGCCCTGTGCTTTCCTCCTCGATGGTAACAATTCCCCCCACTGAAGATCAAGCATAGAAGCTGCAGTGTGAGCAGTGTCTGCCTCCCTGCCACCCTCTCCCAAAGGGTGGGAGAGACCTGTCTGCTCACCTGCCTGTGAGCATCCATTCCCTGCCCCTCTGGAATTAGACTCTTAAAGCAGAGAGGCCCCTTATCTCTGAGCCACCACCTCCCTGCCTGCTTTGGGCTTGGCATGGGGTGCTGAAGTGCCCTTGGGGCTGGAGAACGGAGGGAGATGATGGCAGTGTGATGAAGCATCTCTGAGCCTGCCAGCCCAGGGATGCCTGTGGTCACAGCAATGCCCCTGCTCACAGCAGCCGCCCTTGCTCCGAGCAGAAGCCTCTGATGAGCTGTTCCTATTACATGTGGCTCGCTGGCTCTGCTCTGTGCCGCGTTTCCCTGCAATGGAGTTGCAGCAGCAGGAGGATTTCTGGCCTAGCAGGAGCGGATGGGGACGTGTCTCTGGTGTCCTGTGTGCACTGAGGTTCATTTGAGAGCTGCTGCTTCCCTCCTGTGGGGTTGTTTCTTTTGGCCAGTTTGCTGCAAGAGAGAGGGATGAGCCAGCAGTGGAGGGCAGGGACACTGGCCTGGAACCACTGGCAGTGGCTACTAACTTTTGTGGCCAGGAGCTTGGATGAGTAAATTGAGATGGGCTCTTCCTGCCAAATCCTCTGTGTATTTTACCAAATCCAGCTTGCAAAGGTTTTATTTAGTAATTTATAGGAACATGAGTTGTCTTCGACATTTCTGTGTGCAACATCATCTGCTCTGCCTTTGTCTTCCCAAGGTACTGGTGCCTTGTCAGAGCCACCAGACTCCTTTCTTTCCTCCACCCAACCCACCTGCCTCCTCCTTCCCCAGTTTCAGGCTCCTGTGCTGCAGTTCAGAGCATCCCCTGTGGATGGACAATGCCCTCTTTAGCTCTGCATCCTTCCCCAGATGGGACTTCCAGCCATTTAATGTTCCTTGTCAAGCCTTTTTTTCGTTCAGAAGTGTTTTCTTCTCCCTTGACATGTTTCACCACTGAGATTTCACTGCGAGTCAGGGTGTTTCTGGGAGAGCTGCAGCAGAGGGCTTTGGCAGGAGGAGCACTGCGTGCCTTGCTTTGCTCTCTGTTGCCCACACATTTCATGCTTTTAGAGCTAATGAAATTAGCTCTGCCAGCCCGACCCACTCCTGTGCATGCACCTTGTGGCAACACCATAAAGATTTAAGCCAAATCAGAAAGTGCCAACTGTCTGCGAGACACGCTCACGAGCCCCTTTCTCCTTCTCCTCCTGCAAGGTGCGAGTCTGGCGCTACCTCAAGGGCAAAGACATCGTCACTCACGAGATCCTCCTGGACGGTGGGAACAAGGTGGTCATCGGTGGCTTCGGGGACCCGCTGATCTGTGACAACCAGGTGTCCACGGGGGACACGCGGATTTTCTTCGTGAACCCGGCCCCGCAGTACCTGTGGCCAGCGCACCGCAATGAGCTCATGCTCAACTCCAGCCTCATGAGGATCACCCTGCGCAACCTGGAGGAGGTGGAGCACTGCGTGGAAGGTGAGGCTGGGGTGCCCTGGGTGTGCCCTGGGGTGCTCCGAGCGCTGCGGGGCGTCCTGTGCTCTCATGTTGCAGTGGTTGATGGGCAAATGACCTTGATGAGGGCACTTGGTGCGTTCAGCTGGAGAAGGAGAGGTTGAGGGGAGACCTCGTTGCAGTTACAACTTCCTCGGGAGGGGCAGGCACTGATGTCTGCTCTGTGCGGACCAGGGACAGGAGTGATTGGGCACTGACCGGGCTCCCCAGGGCAGTGGGCACAGCACCAAGGCTGCCAGAGCTCCAGGAGGGTTTGGGTGACCCTCTCAGGCACAGGGTGTGACTCTTGGGGATGGTCCTGTGCAGGGCTCCTCCTCTGACAGCGGGATCAAAAGACAGTGCTTGCAACCAGTGTCGCTTAAGGAAAGTTATTTTATGTTAATTTTACTCCAGATTTGGGGCATTTTCAGTTCTCTCTGCAATGAGCTTGATGTGGTTGGAGCATCCCCACTGCAAGCGCTGTCCTCACACAAGTGTGTGGCTGGCACTCACCAGGAAATTTAGGCTGCTCACACCTGAGTTAGATTTTCCTGTAGGTTTAGAGCTAATAAGTCAATGGGTTAATCCTGTGTTGAAGGCCTCTTCTTCATCACAGTCGCTCGTAGCTTCCTGTGTCTTGGAGCTTCCTTGCTTGGGAGCCTTGTGGATGAACTCCTGCCGGGGTCTGAGAAGCCAGACAAATTCTGCTTGGAGGTAAATCTTGCTTCTGCAAGGTATAACTAAATTAGAACCAGTCTTAGACATCCAGGTGTGGAGTTGTGTCTCTACAAAGAGCAGATCTGGAGCAAATGGGTCTTTTTTTCTCCTTTTTTCCCAACCACCTTGAAAACATTCTTCTGGCTTCCTTCTCACCCTTTATGCCTGTCCTGCTTCCAGCGAGAGCTCCAAGCTCAGGGGGGGATGTGGTGCCCCAAAAGTTCTTTGCTGGGCTCTGACTATGTCCTGAGAGCAGATGAGTAAACACGGGAAGGAATGCAGGAATTCTGCACAGACAACAAATAAACAGGCGGATTTGGCTCCCTCCTCGCCTTGGATGTGCAGCAGAGAGGCCATAACCCCCTTTTCCAGCTGTGAATGCTGACAGGGGTAAATGACCCAACTCTGGGGCTGGGAGGCAATTGGTTCAGCAGAGTGGCTCACGAGGGGTGGTGTTCGTAAGCAGAAAGGGCACTGGAGGCTTTCTAAAAACATATATATATACATATACAATATTCTGAATAATGTGCTTGAAAGATACCAGTCCTGCTCCTTCCTTACACCTCGTGGGGAGAAAGGGAGGAGAAAGAGAGTGTGTATGTTTGGTTGTTTTAGTTAAACCTGAGCAAATATTTGGAAGATTTCTCTCTTCTCTAATGTGCTGAGGTTTTTAGCACGCTTCTTTTGCCCATGCTGATGTGAGCTGGGGTGGTTCCCACTTGTGGTGAAGGATGAAAGAGAAGGGAAGGTTGGATGGAGACCTCGGAGCAGCCTCCCAATATCTGAAGGGGACTACAAGAAGCTGGAGAGGGATTGCATCAGGAACTGTAGTGATAGGACAAGGGGGAATGACTTCAAACTGAAACAGGAAATTTAAGTTAAATATAAGGAAGAAATCCTTCCCTGTGAGGGTGGGCAGGCCCTGGCACAGGTTGCCCAGAGAAGCTGTGGCTGCCCCATCCCTGGAAGTGTCCAAGGCTGGGTTGGATAGGGCTTGGAGCAACCTGGTCTGGTGGAAGGTGTTCCTGCCCATGGCAAGGGGTGGGACTGCGTGAGCTCCCTTCCAACCCAAACCATTCTGGGATGTCTCTTAAGGACCCTAGGAGATGAGGAGGGATCATTTCTTCCTCCCAGTGCTGTAGTCTTGCTGTAGAGCTGGGGCAGGTGGATGTATCTTTAATCCTTCCCTCCAGCACAGTACCATCAGAAGAATTTTTGGTGTTGCTCCCAAGCTGTTGTGCAAGGGGGCTGGAGGTGCCAAAGCTGGGCATGTCCCAGCTCTTCACTCTCTGCTTGAATTGCAGGTCCATACAGATAGAGGTGGGTTATCTTTATTCCCTGCTATGTTAACCTTTCCTGGTGCCAGGTGGCAGATGATCCTTCCTGGGACTCCCCTCTTTAAGATCATTTGCTGCACAGCTTGTTTCTTTAATTAAGCAGCCCCATCTTCCCCACAGCTCACTAGGGTGCTGTTGGCACTAGAGGTGGGCTCAGCCTGGCTGGTGTGTTGTTTTGGGGGCTGGAAAGGGCTGGAAAACAACTTGCAGACAACACCGTGTGTGGTGGACTTGGTTTCTTCAAGCTGTTGGAGACCTGTCCAGGGTGTGTTGTTGAGAAATGACAAGAACAAGGTGACCTTGAGTCACTAATATCTCAGGTAGGTCAAAAGCGTTGCTTAGGGGGAGATGTGATTCTTATTTTGGCATCCAGCTGACTTGGCAGCTGTTTCACTTGCCTTGGTAAACCCACTTTTTTGTCATATCCAATGGACTTGCTGTTCTTCCCACTTCTTGGAAGCCTGGCTCTTGTATGAGTATGCTGTATGCTGAGCACTAGCTGGTTTTCTGTAGAGAATATGGACCAAATTTACCTCCAAAACCTTGTTTTCCCTTGAGCTCTACCAAAGCTCAGGCCTCTCCTGAGGTCTCTGAAAGTCCCTTTCAGCTCTCCCAGCACATCTGCCCACCTGGCTTCTGGAAAGCCCTGCAAAACCAGGCATGAGAACCTGCTCCTGCCACCCTGGGAACCATTTCTGAGCTTGCAGTCTGAGAATTTAGCTCCAGGACTTGTTTCCCATCAGCTCCTCACAGGAGGGTTCAAAGCAAAGCTGCCCAGGACGCTGCTCTTTGCTGCACTTTGAGTTTAAAAACAAACCTTTGAGTGCTTTTGCAGAAAGAATTGGAAGAATGGCAGCAGCTGAGTGGAAAAACATGAATGTTTTGAGTATCTTCATCTTATGTTGCTCCAGCTTGGAAAAATCCTAGACATCCAAATCTTGCCTGTCTAAGAGGGGAGTTCAAACCAGGGCATCTCTGTGAAACAGCTCAGGTTGGAGTGGAAACAGCGTGATTTGATTATACTTAATTGTGGTAAAAACGCTTTGACCAGCTGTAGTTGAAATGCAAGGCTCCAGCTGAGTTCTGCAAACTGGCTCCAGCACTGGGGGGGGCCTGGAGGGGAGGTTTTGGGTGCTGAAGGGCAGAGGAGCAGCTCTGGGGCTTGTTCAGGAGATGGACACTGGTTGGGACTGGGCAAAGCAGGATGTTTGCTCTGGTACCTGCCTCTGTGGGGAGATGTATGGAAAGGGAAGAGTGGGAGTGGATTTCCTCTTGTTCTCTGGGACATCTGCATGAGGCTTCCCTGGGAAATAATTAACCCAAAAAGCCACAGTCTTGCTGTGTTTATTCCTGGAATGCTGGTACTGGAGTTGCTGTGCAGGTATCGGAGCATCCCAAGGCTCTGCTTTTCCCCTCCTTGCTCTCCCCATCAGACATGCTCTTCTGGAGTTCAACAGCTGACTAACCCTGAGATATCATTCCCCTCTGTGTGTGTGTCTCATATTTCACTTTGATCACAACAGCACTTGAAGAAAATCAAGATTTTTGTGTGTGGTGTGGGAGGGGCCGTGTGCTGACTCCTCACGGAGCCGTCTGGGTGGAAGGAAGTTCAGATGAAACCTTTGTTAGTGCTTGGGTTAATGAGAGCCCAGAGCTCCTCTTAAACACCGCCTGGCCGTGACACAGTTTGCATTGGCACTGGTGTGGTTTCCCTGGGTGAGCCTTGGTGAGCTCTGGGATGTGTGTGGACTTGGAACCTCGTGGGAAAAGCCTGTGTGAGTTGGCTTTTTGTGTGGCACACAGTGAATCCAGGTGGTGTTGGGTGCACTCAGCACACGCTGCTGGATTAGAGGGTCCTGCTGGTGGTTTGGGACCCTCATCCCTGAGGTCCATCTCCCAGAAACTCTTGACTCTAAAACTGGTGTGATTTAGTTTGTAGTGGTTTAGAAGGCAGCAGTTCCTCCAGCCCTCCTCGTGCAGTACGAGGGTTCAAGGAATAAATACAGCAAGACTGTGGCTTTTAGGGCTGATGATTTTCATGGGAAGCCTCGTGCAGATGTCCTGAAGAACCTCAGCTTCTGGGTAACGTGGAAAACAGAGCCAAGGCAGGGGGTGGTTAAGCCTTTTGGTAAGGATGCATCTGCCTGTTTTTGGGGCAGTGTGTGGGTGATGCTCTGCCTTCCCGGTGGGAATTATTCCAGCAGTGAGAGTAAGGCTGAGGATTTCAGTGAGGTTGACTCTGTATGTGTATGGAGCAGTTATCCCAAATCCTTTCTGGGCTTACCTGCTGGCTTCCCGGGATGCTGAGTGTCCATGACTAATGCTTCCATGATGTTTAGTAGCTCCTCTGCTGCCTCCTCCAGCCCAGGGCTGCTCCCTCTGGGTAGGCAGTGAGGTGGGTGTGTGTTGTGCCAGGACAGTCACCTGGAAGGGTTGTTTGTCACCCAGCCTTGGAGCAGTGGGGTGACCACAGTGGATGGGCCTTTGAAACTCTGCTCCATGTGGATGCCCATCACAAAGCTGCTCGGGCTCATGTTCAGCACTGCAGATGCTCCACATGTATGAAAAGTCACGTAGTTCCTATAGAAATTCTGATTTTAGCCAGTCCAGAACTCTCCTCTGATTTTTCTTCATCTTTGCAGCAACACTACAAATTACTCCTGTGGAAGAATTGCTTCTTCCACATTGTCTCTTCTCCCGAGTTTTCTCCCATGTTTGCTGCTTTGAAAGCATCTCCCTTTAAGTTACACTGTTCATTCTGTTTTGTCTTCTGCCCGTTCACTTTTATTCTGTTTCCTCTCTTTCTTTTTAGGTCTCCACAGAACTGAGGCGTTTTGTTCTTGTAAACCAGCCCATGCAAAATTTCCTTTTCAGGCTCCTTGCAGAGGCTCTAAGGCATGCACAGTGGGCTCCTCTCAGCAAGGAAATTGCTGGCATGGGTTTGTCTTAGGTGATTCAGGCTGTGGTCACTTCCCATGCTCTGGTCTCTCTGCAGCCCTTCTCCACCCCTGCAACTATTTCTTTTGAATCCATCCCTGGCATTTCATTGTGCTTCAGAGCAGGCGAGGGAGGGGGCTGGAAGAGGGTTGATGTGTGGGTTTCTTCTTAAAGGAGGTTTTTTTTTTTTTACTTTCCTTCCCTCCTCTTCTTGGCTCTGTTTTGAATCAGAGATAATGAGAACAGCATCAACACCTCCGTCCCGGGAGGGTGAGAGAGTTAGGCAGCAGCTGTGAAATGTAGGAAACAGAGAGGAGAGAATCCACCACTGGACGGCCCTGGGGGCCCCTTCCTGCCTCCCCATACGTGGGCTGGGGCAGCGTGGGTGCAGCTCAGCTGGATGGTGGGGCTGGAGCAGGTTTCCTCTCAGAGCTGCGCTGGGGAGAGCAGGGAATTTCTTGTGGACGATGTGCTGGTGCATCAGTGACGGATGGAGCCTGCAGAAGCCACCCTGCCCCATCCCCAGCCTGGGTTTGCAGGAGGTGCTTGTGTGGGGGGCCCTGTGCCTGGGCCAAGCCTGAGGGTCTGTTTCCTCCCTCCCTTGCGTGGTAGTAATGCAAAACATCCCATGGGTTGACGGCAGTAGCTAAGAGAGTCGATTTGTTTAGCAAATTCCTATGGAATTTTAATCTGGTGTGGGAGGCTACTGGTCTGGGAAGGCTCTTTTGGCCCCACTTCCCGCTCTGGCACATCCTGCCGCATTTCTCTGCGGGATCAGGGGTCCTTGGTCAGCAGCACAGATGCTGTGACAAGTGCTGGGCCCTGGCCATGTGCTCTGGGTCCTGCTTTCCCTTTGTTTGCTCCACTAATAACTTGGAGGGGATCATGGCTTGTTTGCTGTGCTGCAGAGAGGAGCTGCTGCAGCAGGCTCTGGCTGGCTCTGTGCCTCCTCCTGCCCTGTGTTTTCCTGGTGAGCTGCTGGATACTGGATCAGCATTGGTCTGGGGCTGGTGGGAGTGCTCAGGGGAGCAGCATTCTCCCTGTTCCATCCTTTTTGTAAAGACATGGGGTAGAAGAGGTGTGGAAGTGGGAAAAGTATTTTATGCATTCCCATCTCTGCACCTTCTGCTGTGTGTTTTCCTGGTGAAGTGCTGGATACCGATCAGGGCTGGTTTGGAGCTGGCGCATCATCTCTGGGCAGGTGGGAACGCTCAGGGAAGCAGCATTCTCCCTGTTCCAGCCTTGTTGTAAAGACATGGGGTAGAAGAGAAGGAAAAAGACACGGGGTGGGAAAGGTATTGTGGGTTCCCATGGGCTGAAACATTTCCATGTCCCCTCTTGGTCCCTGTCTCATCCTTTTGGAGCTCCCCACTGTGGGATGCTCCCACACCATCAGCCCTGTTCTGAGGACTTGGCCAGAGCTGTGTTGCAGCTCTCCCAGGCAGGGGGTTCCTGCAGGGAGCTGCTCCGTTGGCATGTGCAGCCTTTGGTGGAGGTGCTGGGGCTGTGTGGGAGAGAAAATCCCACTGTGGGGGCGGCTGTTCCCCCGAGGCACCAGGGGTGGGTGAGAGTGTGGGGACACTTCCCCTGGCAGGCACTGCTGGTGACAAAGCTGGCTTGGAATCTCTCCCTCTGAGCATCTCCTAAATGGAATTCCGGCAAATTTGGCATCTCCTTCATCCTCTTTGCATCTCCTGGCTTTGCAGAACTGTTTTTTGGACTCATTGATTACCTGTCACAAGGCAGGACTCGGGTGCGGGTTTTCTGTCTCGCTGCCTTTCCCTGGCACCCTGTGCCCACCCACCACATAAGCTGGGGAACTGCATCCCTCCCTAGTCCAGCTGGATGAGACTTTGGGAGCTGGTCCTACACCTTGGCCCTTTTCTGAAGCATCAGGTGTGAGATGGAGCCATCAGCCCCATCATGCTCTGTGTGCTGGAGGTGTAAATTAAATGTACAGGTGTGGCTGTTCACAGGACACAGGCAGACGGTCCCTATTTGAATTTGGGTTGTTTCAGTGCTGCCACCAGTTTGCAGCCCAACTGGGAACTGAGTGGCTCTGCCAAGCTGGCAGGGACAGAGCTCACCTCTGTTCCTTTCCTACCTGAGGCTGGCAGAGCTTTCCCCTTGGTACACCTGGAGCTTGTGCTGCTTGTCTCGGACTCTCTGTGGTCAGGAGCCAGGGTACGCGGGCGCACAGGCCAGCCTGGGCACCCACAGGAGCTGTCCCAGCAGAAGGGGTGCCATGAAAATGTCTCGGAACTCATTTGGTTTTCAAATAAATTCTAGGAGCTGGGATTTGCTGGTGGGGAGGACAGAGCTGACCTGCCCCAGCCTTGGAGCTGCCCAGGGAGCCACAGTGATGGGCAGCACTGGACTGGCCGGTCTCTGCCCAGAAGCCCCCAGGCATCTCCCTGCCAGGCGCCTGCTGAAACTGCAGCACCAGTCGGGGCTTGTCCCACGCTAATCCTTACCCAGGAGTGGGACTTTGGTCTGTTTATCTTAATAAACACTCTGCAAAGATCCTGCATTCCTTCAGGATGACTTCCCAGAGCAGGGAGAGCTTTGATGTGCACTGTGGCTGGGGTGGGGACAGAGTGACTGTGCCCCAGGACTGGATGGATGGATGGATCTGCCCTGATGGGTTGGAGGAGTTGTGCAGTGCCCTTACAAAAGCCATTCTAGCAGTGCCTTTTTCTTTTTTCCCCTTGAAAATCTGCTTCTCTTCCTGCATTTTCAGCTTCCTGGAATCATTTTCTTTGATTAGCAGAGGAAATGGGACTCTGGTGCTTTCAATAATTCATACTCAATTTGGCTAATTTCAGCCTGGCTGCAGCACAGACTACAAAGTGAGTAAGAATGTGTGAGGTTTCAAACCACTTTCTTATTTGCCTCTAATTTTTCCTTTGCTGACTCTTCCTGTGTCCAGCAGCCCCATCAGTCCCTGGTAATTGTCCTGCTAAAAGGTGTGGAGGTGACCAGAGTGGCTGGGTGTGCACAGGAACACAGGCTGGCTTCTCTCCTGAGTCCTGCCTCCAGCTCCCATCAGTTGCTGCTCTTCCTGAGAATCATGGAATAGAATAATTTAGGTTGGAAAAACCCTCTAAAATCAATGAGTCCAACCACTAACCCAGCACAGTGTTCACCACAGAGCCACAAGTGTCCCCAAGTGCCACATCCACATGTCTCTGCACTTCCAGGGGTGGTGCCTCCTATTCCAATGCCTGACCACCCTTCCAGTGGAGAATTTTTTCCTAATATTCAATTTGAGAGCTTCCACTCTCCCACCCAATGTCTCACCCACTTTCTCTGTCGACCTTGAGCTGATCAATACCTCTGTGTGAGCTCTTGTCCCTTGGCCATGTTCCAACCCTATTAATTCCGTTTTCCTCCTTAGATCCACATTTCAGCTTCACCTGAGAACGACTTTCTCTGGTAAATGTGCTGCCGGTTTGCTTTGCCTTGCACTGACACACAGCTGCTTTTCCCCATCCCAGAGGTACTTCGAGGCAGCAGGAATGTTGTGGATCACACTGCAGCTGGCTGGTAAAAGATGTTTTGCAACACAAACTGCTGTAACAGTGTCTGTCACCTCCGTCTTGTAGGAGCTGTGGCTGGAATTTGCCTGGCATGTTGCAGAGGGGAGTCTGTGTGTGTCATTCTTAGAGTAACCGGGCAGTGGTTTTTCTCCTTGAGCTGAGGCCACGTGGATTTAGGTGGATTACTTGGATTTAGTGGTTTGCTGCCCTGGAAGAGCACTGGCTCTGCTATTCACTGTTTATAGGCTAGAGATGCTCCTTCACAGCAGGGCTTGGCCGTAGCCTCACTCTGTAGCATCTTTATTCCATTATCTGCTCTTGGGCTGCCTTTTTGTAGAAGGAAAACAAGTTAAAATAGCTCTGCTGCCCCTCTCCAGGTTCAGGAGGCGACCTTAACATCTTCCATAACCCACTGTCTCTTCCTACCCTGCTTTTATTCCCTGCTTAGCAGTGGATGCTGGAAGAGAACTGCACGCTCCCGGAGGATGTTGTGTCATCCTGATGGGCTGGAAGTGCATCTTCTGTCTAATATTAGGCCACTGTGCTCTCTCTGTCTTGCAGGGATGCTAATTAGCTAAAGTGAACTGAAGGGCTGGCTGTGCCTCAGCCTCTTTGATTTGTGGGTGATAATTAAAACAAGGGGAGCAGAAAAAGGCTGAGGGAGCTTCTGCTGATCTCTGCACTTCCAAGTGTGTTGCCTCTCTGTGGGTATTTAGTGCTTGAGTCTGTGTTTCGGGTGAGCAGGGCCAGGCCAGCACAGAGAGCAGCTCCCAACCTCCTTCAGATGCACAGGAATGCTTTGGGCTGGAATTTGTCTCGTCCAAACTGCTTCTGCTGGAGAGAGAGGGAAGTGTGGAGATTTGTAATTTCATAAATCATGGAATGGTTTGGGTTGGAAGAGATCTTAAAGCTCATCCAGTTGCACTCCCCTGCCATGGGCAGGGATACCTTCCATTAGCCCAGGTTGCTCAGTGCCCCATCCAGCAAATAGAAGAGGTCTTGAAATTGGACTTTCTCAGGTTTCTAGCTAAGGAGAGTATGGATAGAGCTAGATCCTGACTTCTTTCTAGCATGATTCCTGTCTCCCTTCCTTCTTCTGCAGGCTGGGACAGCTCATGCTGCAGGACCCAAAGGCCAGGAGGGATGCTCAGGGTTTATTTATAACCACTTGCCACTACTGAACTAAAGCTCCCACCTGAGGCCAAACTCAGGTTCTAAAAACTAGTCTTTAAACACTTTACCAGCCTCTTGTGCTGTGACAGTGTGTGTTGTAGCTGAGGATGGTCCCGCAGCCTCTAACCTGGCTCGGCTTGTGGCAACTCCTCTGAGAGCAGGAACTGCCCCGTGCTCAGCTTTGGGAACCCAAGGGTGGAGTAAGTTGTGCCTTCCAGCACTTGCAGCACTTCTGCCCTCCCAAACTGCAGAGGAGAAGTCACTGGAGGGCAGGGGGAAGAAAAATCAACGAATGCATCGCTTGCCAACTAATTCAGCTGCCAAATTGTGATTGCCTTGGCTATAAAGCTGTTCTCCTTGGCCAAGAAGCACCACATTGCACTCTGTTTCTGGGAAAAAACAATGCTCTGGGGCCTTAGGTCGGTTCAGGCCTTCAAGTACTTCTGTCAAATCAAGGGATAACTGCATTGCAAAGGAGGGATCTGCTTCAGAGTAGGGGTGGTGAGGGTGAAGTGCTCTGAGTGCAAAAGGCAGGCTGGATCCTGGTTTCCCACCTCGGACAGGGCAGCCCCAAGCAAACCTCCCTGATTTGCATGGCTCAGGAAGCAGCTGCAGTGATGGGCACGGACATGGAAAATCAAGTTGGCCAGTTGGAGATGTAAAGGTGTGTTACCTGCTCTGTGTCTTCTGTTGATGTGGTGAGATTCCTGGTTCCTGTGGAAGGCACCAATCTGAGCTTGGGATGACATGAAGCTGTGTTGGGAGGTTTAGGCTGGATGTTGGAGAAGGCTCTTCCTCCAGAGTGTCTGGGCACTGACCAGGCTCCCCAGGGCAGCGGGCACAACCCCAAGGCTGCCAGAGCTCCAGGAGGGTTTGGACAACACTCTGAGGGACAGGGTGGGATTGTTGGGGTGTCTGTGCAGGGCCAGGAGCTGAACACTGATCCTTGTGGGTCCCTTCCAGCTTGGGATATTCCATGAAAAAGAGGTTAGAGCATATATTGGGGGCTGCCCCTCAATGCCTGGACTGGCTTCTCTGATGCCTTTCCAGCAGTGCAGAGACCCCTTTGCCAGTGCCTGCAGTGGTCCCTGCAGGGCTCAGGTCCCCATCATCATCCCTTGGGCAGTGTTTCCCTGGGTACCAATAAGAAGCCTCTGGACAGGGATTAAGCAGCTGTGTGTGGTTCGAGCTGAGTGTCTCACACCTCTGAGAGCAGAGGCAGATGGTGGACAGGGGGATTTTGGACCCTTTCCCAGTGTTTCCCTATCCTGGTCCTGCCATGCATCCAGCGTGGGGGAGAGGTGCTACCCTGGTCTCTGGCTGGACACTGCCTTGCACCTTTCTGCTCATAAACCTCAATCCTGTCCTGTGCTAAGGGGCAGCAGCTCCTGGGCAGGCGGCCAGGGGCGGCATTCCAGGCATAGCTCCACCAGGTAGGCTGGCAGGAGAAGCCCTTCCCGGCGGGATCTGCAGAGCAAGGCATGGGAGGAGCAGCCTGCTGCAGGAAAAGGGCTGTCGTGGGGGAGCAGGGCATTCCTGGGGTGGTGGCACTGGCCACCCAGAGGTGGTGGCTTGGTGGGGTCCCTCCCTGCTATAGGGTGGTCTCATGGTTGCTGGTCATCTCTCTGCAACCCTTCTCCTGTGATGCTGAGAAGCTTCTTGGTGGCTTGTCCTGGTGGGAAAAAGGGCATGTGCTGACTTTGAGATGCTTTTATGAGATTGGTGGGGAAAATCCAGCCCCTGGTGTGCTGCAGCAGAGTGGAAAGGTCCTTCCTTTGAATTCAGGAACGACCCTGTAACTCCTGTACATCTGTGTTTGAAGCAGGATTGGATCTGGAGTGGGCTGTGCATTCTTAGGGTGCTGCAGTCTGGTTATGGACCAGGACAGTTGTCTGGGGACCCCACTGTTCTCTGTGTGCCTTCCCAGAGGGAATGGCTCCTTCACTGTCTTCTTTGATATGTTCAGGATCCTGATCAGGGGCGTTTTTATCACGGTGCCGAGGTTTGGTTTTCCTCTGCTGGAGGTGCAGAATTGCACTGTGGCTCCATCTCTTCTGCAGGGATATTTTGCCGGGAGATTCCTTTGGGCTGATCATATTTCCTTCACTTCTCATTCCATTGGTACCTCAAAATTCCCTAATGGGGTCAGAAGTGAGTTCTCATCCACAGTTACTACCCAAGTGAATCCTTTTGACTGGCCGTGGGAGCCATTCCCACGGCTTGGAGTTGGCAAGACCTTGGCCTGGGATGAGCTGTAGCTTCTTTTGGGATAGTTGTGCTCCTGAGGAATCAGCCTTTGAGAAACCAGGTTTTTGTTTCATTTGTCCATCCCCTGCTTAGAGCCAATTTCTCTTTCAGCTTTCCTTGTTACACCAGGCTGTCTGTTTATGTAGCGATAAAATCCGTGAGCAAATTGTTTTAACTGATGCTGTTTATCTAAGAGATAAACCGGGATCAGTGGAAGCTCCCGGCAGTTGGATGGGGAAACCTCTGTCATGAGAAACTAGTTGAGCTCCGTGTAGGTGAGTGCTCCGACTAAGCACAGAGACCAAGACTTCTGGAAATTCCCTGTTTCTTGCTGCCTTTGCCTTGTGGTTGGAATAGCAGAGGGTGCTGGAGCTGCCGTGGTCCAGCAGCTCTGTGTTCCAGCGGCAGCCCTCTGATAAGTAGCCAGGTCACTTGTGGCTGTGTTTAATGGATGTGCTGAGGAGTGAGTGAGCTCCTCTGTGCAGGGAGCAAATCCCACCCTCGGCATGTCTCCCAGCCCCCACGGCTGCTGCATTCCTGGGCAGTGAGGTTGCGGCAAACAATGGCACCAGGATGCGTGTCCCTATACTGGGATGGTGACGTGGTGACGTAACCCTGGGCAGGGAGAGACCCCTTTCTCCAAGGGTTGTCCTTTGTCTCTGGGGCTGATTCACTCACCTTTGGTTAAGTCTCCATCTCAGAGTGCCAAATTCCTGAATCTCCACAAGCTTGGGAAGGGGGATGAAAACCTCTGGTCAGTTAGTGTGACTTCTTTGTGCCGCAAGGTGGGATTTGGGCCACCCGTTGCTTTGTGTCGCTGCCCAGGTTTGGTGGCTCTGGGCACAAAGGTGTGTGGCAGGGAGAGAAAGATCCTAACAGAGGTTTTCCACTGCTGGGGCTTCCAGCCTTGCCTTTGAAGGGGAAGGTACCCCTCTCCTAAACACCACATCTCCCTGGGCTCTGTACACTGCTGTTGGCCAGGATGAGGCAGGCCCCAGCTCTTCCCAAGTGTAAAAGGGTGAGCAATGCAGATCCATGTTTAGGAGGTGAATTTTCTCCTGTTAAAGATTGGAGGAACTGGGAAGCAGGCTCAAAGGATGGCCGCTCTTACACAGAGACAAGTGAAACAATAGAATTTGTTGCCAATGGATGGTGTAAGAGCCAGAGATTTTAAGGGGCTGAAAAAGAATTAGGCAAAAGTCTTAAGTTCTTCCCTGTGAGGGTGGGCAGGCCCTGGCACAGGTTGCCCAGAGAAGCTGTGGCTGCTCCATCCCTGGAAGTGTCCAAGGCCAGGTTGGATGGGGCTTGGAGCAACCTGGGCTAGTGGAAGGTGTTCCTGCCCATGGCAAGGGGTGGAAGTGGATGAACTTAAAGCTCTTTTCCAACTCAGACTGTTTTTATGATTCTAAAATCATGATGGGTCAATCAACTATTTGGCAATTGTGGAAGTTAAGCCAGTTCTGGTTGCCAAAGTCACCAGAGAGATGATTTTCAGATTATGGGTTGATACAGGTTATAGACAAACTTGCTCAGCCCTTGCTTGGCTCTGTCAGTGTTCTGTCAAACAGCTGCTACCAGCACCTCCAGCAGGATGTGAACCAGAGAGGTTGTGGTTGCTGCTCCTGCCACAGGGGCCTCATTCTGCTTTCTCCAGCACCATCGCTGCAAGTCTTGGAAGATGGTGAGGTGGGGGTGGTGGCTGTCCCCTGCTGCCTGCTTGCTGTCCCCAGGCACAGAGAGGGGGTTCCAAAGCCATGCTTGGAGCAGGGAGGCTGCACCCTGCCTGTGTGTGCATGTCTGGGTGCTCTGGGTGCAAGGCAGGCGCGTGGCTCCCTGGGCAGGTCTGTGTGCTGCACAAACTTGCCTGAGCAGCCGCCTCTTTCTCCAGTCCCCTCCTGGCCTGTTTTCCCATCAGCTGTACCTGTTCTCCCTGCAGGCTGCAGGTTTTGGGGTGGGTGATGGATTGCCCACGTGGCCATGGGCAGTGTCTCATCCTCAGTGTACTTTTTCCTGGTCTGCTCCACGCTGTGGGTCAGGGCGAAAGGAAGGGATGCAGCAGCATCCCAGGGGAAGGTGGCAATGCTGGCACCACAGCCCTGCTCTGCTCCTGCCCCTGGACAAGGAGATGTTCCCCCAGAGGGTGGTGGGCACGGCCCCAAGGCTGCCAGAGCTCCAGGAGAGTTTGGACAACGCTCAGGGACAGGGTGGGAGTGTTAGGGTGTCTTGCAGGGCCAGGAGTTGGACTCAATGATCCTTGTGGGTCCCTTTCTGTGATTCTGCGAATCTCTGCTTTCTTCCTCTGTGGTGCACAGAAAGGACAAATCTCTGTCAAACTGCCTCGCTGGAAGGGTCAGAGTGCTCTGCACCCCAGCTGGAAGGATTTGGCTTGAGGACCCTTAAATGTGCAGGGAGTTTACAGCTCCTTCTGCAGCCTTTTCCCCCTTTCCCTGCCCAAGCCTTCTCTCCCTCACAGCGTGCCTGTGCTGTGTTTGCGTAACCTGTTCTGGCATGTGCCCTGGTCAGGTGGATTATGCTCAGCAGAGCTCTGCCAGCCTGGAATGCCAGCTATGCATCCCCTGAGCGCCCCTGGATGCAAAGGCAGACACCTCTTCTAAGGGTGCCAGGAGCTTCCAGGAGCTTTGCTGTGGCACTGGTGCCTCTTCGAGGGAATTTGGGCAGTGTCAGAGCTTGCCAAAGGATGGGAGTGGAACGCTGGGGAGGCAGGGATTGGGGAAGCTGCCCAGTTGAGGAGCAGAGCTGGTGTGAAGCTGCTGGTTGGGGTTTGGGGAGTGCTGGAAAGCAGCTGGGACCTCCACCTTGCTGGGGTGCTGTGAGGCTGCTGGGATCTATTCCTCCCCATCCATGAGGGGCTGTGTGTGATTAACTGGGGGTTCAGGGTGCCTGTGGAGCTCCAGCATAGAAAGACAGCACTGCCCTGGGGTGTCTGGGAATCTCAGGGAAAGAGAAAGTCCCTCCTGGGGAAGAGTTGGGCTCTGCCTTATGAGGCGGCTGCCACGGGTTTAGCAGCTCGTGCCTGAAGAGGGGAAGTGTGATGCCCTGTGTGCACGTGCTTCCCACAGAGCTCCCCTTCCCTCCCTCATGGGTTGTTATTCACATAAAAAGGGTTTTAATCTCTTTATGGGGAGAACTGCTGGTTATTTTCCACTGACACCAAGGCGGGACTGCGCCAGGCACAGCACTGCACTGTTCTCCACAGGAAACGGAGGGTGAAACTCCTAATCCTGCAGGAAAGAAAAAGCAGTTTTCCATTTGAGGCAGTTCTGGACTAGGCTGTAAATCCATGTGCTTTCACTCCTGCCCATGACCAGCGGGTTCCTGGCTCTGGCGTGGTACCAGGGCTGTTGTGGGCAGGAGGGAGCTAATTCCTGTGATGTTCTCATAGGCAGTGCAGTTATTCTTAGAGGGCTGGGCAAATCCTACAATATTATCAGGGTTCCTGCAGTCCTGTTGCCAGGGTTTGTCAGTAACCCCCAGGGACTGGGGCATATATTTAGCTCTCAGAACAAGCCCTGTTTCACTTGGTGTAATGGTATGGCTGCAGATGGTTCCTTGGGTGATGCTGCTCTTAGAGGCACTTCTCATGGAAAAGTGGAATGCTGCTCTACTTGGTTAGTTCCTCTGCTCGTGGCCCTGGTGTGTCGGCTGGGGTCGTGTTCCACTGCTTGTGCCAAATCGTTAGGGTTAGGTGGTTCATCTGCTCACCTTTGCCTCCAGACTGTGGTGTCACTTGAGGCAGAGGAATTTCAGGGCCCAAACTGTCTTAGGCTGAACTCAGTTGATCACTTGTTCCCAGACTTCTCTAGGGGCTCTGTTTGCACTGAAGCTGAGCTTATGAGCTTATCACAGGTGCTCAGCGTGGCTGTGAGTGGGGAGCTGGGCTCAGGGGGCTGCCAGTGGCAGTGCTCTCATTGCCTGTGGTGGCACAGGCATTTCTTTCTCTTCATAACACTCGTGAGAACCGTTCCCTGACGCTGAGCAGGTGCCACAAGGCTGAGCCCCCTGGGACATGGTGCATGGCCACAGGAAATCCCAGGGGATGTGGTGGTCCGTGGAGCAGAGCTACGTGACACTGGTGGCTGGGCTGTGCTCAGCCTTCCCTGACAGGTGAGCAGGGAACAGCAGCCTCGTGGGCAGAGGGCTCTGCAGGCTGCCCAGGCAAGCCGTGATGCTGAGGGTGAGGTGCTGTGCCAGCTGGTCCCTCCCTTGTGTCTCAGATGAGCAGAGCCCTGTGCTCACCATGGCAGGGCTGGCAGTGGTGTGCACAAAGCTGCTCCGTGCAGCATTGCCACATGTGCCACATGTCAGCCCCTCTTTCAGCTTTGTAAAAACCCCCTTTTCCTGCCAGTTTTACGTGTTTCCATTATTGCATAGCTGCGATGGCAGAGGGCTCTGGTTGCAGCTTAGATAGCAGAGGTGGCACTGCCAGACTGCAAATGAGACTCGTCACTTTATTCCTTGTCACATTGTTCCTTTCTTCCCTCGTTGCTGCCTTAAGCTGGGCTTTGCAGCAGCGAAGCCCCATGTGCTGGGCTCATCTGTGTCACTGCTGAGCGCTGGGGCTCTTTTTGGGGGGATGAGGATGGTGAGAGGAAGCGGGGAGGGGGCAGCCCTAGGGCTGCAGGAGCTGGAAAGAAAAGCAGCTTTGTGAGACTGCCCTGTCAGCCCCAAAAATGCCTGGCTGGAGGGTGGTGGAATTGGAATGGGCTGCCCAGGGAGGTTGTCAAGTCACCATCCTTGGAGGTTTTTAAGAAGAGACTGGATGTGGCACTCAGTGCCATGGACTAGTAGGGAGAGTGGTATTGGGTCAAAGGTGGGGCCTTCGTTATCTCAGAGGTCTTTTCCAACCTAGTTGATTCTGTGATTCTACAAAGACTGTTTACACTGGGGAGGTGGCTACAGAAATATCATGGAAACTTGCTTTCTGGGATGGCCTGCCTGACTCCATGGTAGCACCTTGCTCAGAGCATCTTATGCCCACCCTGGTACAGAGAACAGGCTGCTGCTCCCTTTTCTACTTGAGAGCTGCTTAGGCACTTAAAACCAGTTGATTACCTCTTCCTCCTGATGCCATTCCTCTGGATTGAGCAGCCACAGCTCTCAATCTGTGCTACGCTGTCACTGATTCTGCTTTCCAGGACCAAAATCCACATTAGCAATGGGTTGCCGCTGTTTTCCAGATTGCATTTTTCCGCCTGCTTACTCGTGCCTGATGCCTGTTGTGCTGATGCTGAGAGTGATGAGCTGGGTAACATCCAGCTACAGGTACCTGGGAAAGGCTCCTGCTCTCTGGGAGGCTGAGATAAGACTCTGGGGAAGCTGCCTTGCCCAGAGCTGCTACCTGCTCATCAGGGAGTGGCTTTGTCGGGATGGCTTTTCCTGGATCCCTGTTTTTTGGGCAGCCTGTACCCCCCAGTGCTCTGCTGCTGTGCTGTCTGTAAAAGCAATGTGTGCTGGGAGTGGCAAACAGCTGCTGTTGGGTTATTCCATGGACCTCATGCAGTTTGCCCTCCATGGAAATGAAATTCTTTCCCACTTTATCTACCGGATATATCCCGTTGCGAAGTTTGTTTGGTGTTTTTATCTCCTGTAGTCCATCTTTGTTTTGGAGCCGCTCAGTGGAACATCAAAGGCTGGATTTTCCCACCCACTTACTCGGGGAAGTACAGAGCTGGCTGAGCCTGGAGGCATGGCTGCTTTTTGGAGGAGCCTCTATCCAAGCCAGTGCCCATTTGTCTTCTTGCACTGAGGGATATTGAGCAATAACCCAGGCCAGGCTTAAAGGTACTGACAGAGTCCTGGGCCGATCTTCAAACTGGGAATGGGAGGGAGAAACTGCTGCTTCCACAAATGGCTCTAGCAAATAGGAAAAAATGTGTCTGAATTTAGACTGTATTATCAAATGGATCTGATGGTTCCACTGCTTTAGGAAAGCCAAGCCCATGGGCTTTCCTGATAAGTTCTTGGATCAAATGCATGTCCTGGTGGTGGGCAGCACACACCCTGGAGAGGGAGAAGGGCGAGAGCTGCAGGTTCTGAGGCCGCTTTTACTGCCCACCTGGGCAATGATGGGAGCAGGTTCCTCAGGCTGGGGGCCACTGGGGCTGGCACTGCTGAGCCTGGCAAGGGCCACTTGCCAGTACTGGGAGACAGTGGAGCTGGCACTGTCAGTTGTGCAGTGCTGGGCTGAAGGGCTTGTGTGTGCTGGAATCCCGCTTTCTTGGTTTCTGAGGTGCTGCCTGGATTACAAGGGATGGATGGCAAGACCTGAGAGGGCATTACAGACCCGGGCTGGTCCATATTAACCGTGCTCATCCTAGCTGTAGGCAGGCTCTGGGGTAGTGAGTGTGGCTGGCAGTGCAGATGGGCTGAGGGCTTGGATCCCTGCCTCTCCTCTCCACACCTCACCTGTGGGGAGACATTCCTCTCGCATCTGCTCACCCAGCCCTGTGCTGGCTCGGGCTCACCTGCCACCTTTGTGCTCTGTTTCCTGGGCAGAGAGGAGATGTGCTCCCTCTGGCAGCCCAGTGAGTGAACCACGAGGTTTTCCAGCTGGGTGGTGCTGACACTGATGCTGTTACGAGCCTGGGACTCCAGTTAAAACCAAAACACTCTGTTGCTAACAGCTTCCTCTGGAAGCCTGGAAGGATGCTCTGTAGGAGCTGGCTCTGATGTGGTGCAGGGTAAACATGCACTTCCCAACCATACTGTGTGGTTTTTCTTTGCAGATGAGCTTGATTTTTCTCTCCTTGAGTATGCAGAGTTCTCGTCCCCTGGGAAAGGAGCTGTCTTGCTTCCTCATCCTTCCCTGCAGGGTCCTGCCCTGCGTTCTGTTCTCACCAGGGCTCTGACAGCTTCCTGGTTTGCAGGGTGTTCCTCTCCTTGCCAGGGCAGCTCCCAGCCCAGCTCAAGTTCCAGGATTTATTTGCTAACAAACCGCAGGAGGGATTTCTGAGCTGGCAGCGTAGTGGGATGAAGGGTACAGGGATACATCCTGAACTAGCCCGTTATTTTCAAGCTGCAATTCCTTTTCCTGTGGTGTCTGCCTTGAAGAGGCAGCACTGTAGAGAGATCCAGGTACCTGCTCTGCCTTCCCCCGGGTAACACCTGGTTTGCTCAGTGAAGGGGAGAGAAACAATAGCTTTCCTGGTGTTGTGGTTGTGCTGTCAGAGTGGTGGGTATGTGGATCTCAGGTGCTCTTTGGGGTAAAGCACTGGCAATCTGTCAGGGTTTCATAGGAGCTTAGACAAATCGGTTTGGACACAACATGATCCTTCCATTTGCACGTGAAAGTGAAGCTGATGGTCGATAGAAACTGCTTGGAGATTTGTTAGTGGATGGAACTTTGGTTGCCTGGGAGCATCTTTGCTTTGGATTCGAGCTAGGGGAGCATTATCTGCCAAATTCCTCCTAAACTCTGCCTTCATCCCAAGCTTCCTACTGACACCAGCTGATCCACTTCATGCTCTTCTGGCTCATGAGAACCCTGGCCTGCGGTGCTCAGCGCTGCTGGCTGGGACCCAGTTCCCAGGCACTAAAACAGGGGGAATCTAAAGAAATCCAGGCTGGAATTGTTTTTCTAGACTGGTAATTTCTCCCAGACAGCTCTTGGTCACTCCTAGCCAGCCGGACTTGCACTTTCTTTGCCCAAGGGAGTCTTTTCTAGGCTTTGTCGAGGCCTTATGGAAGTGCCTGGCTCCCTGGAGGTGCCAGTGATGCTTCGTGCCTGTCCTGCAGCTCAGCTTGTAGCATCGGGGGTTGTGGTGCCCTGGAGCCAGGAGGGAGCAGGGGGGAGCTGGGTGTGATGAGTGTGTGTGGAAGGGGGTGCACTGGCTTACAAAGGCTGGAAGGGATGCTGCTTAGGGATACAGATCTGGGAACAGCCTTGGTGGTGGTAGTATAGGGTCTGCATTAAGTGTATCTTAACTCTGAACTCAGCCTGACCTCATGCCCCCCCATGTGCTACTGTAGTGCAGAGTCTAGTGCAGGAACTGCAGATCCATCTGGATTTAGCCCATCCATCCCACTGCTGCTTTCCTGTGGAGCATTTCCTTTGTGCTTCTGGCTGGGCTTTTCCAACCCAGCCTAAAGAAGAGGGAAGGAATCAAAAGAGAAGAGATGCTTTAAGAGGATGGCTGGACCACTCCTGCTGGTGCATCCCATATGCAGAGGGTTGTGTTTATTCCTCTTCCCACTCTTTGGGAGCATCCCATTGGGCGGGAGCACTGGGCTCATCTCCCTGTCTGCCAGTGGTCATGTTCCGCCAGCTCTGCAGAGAGAGCAGTGTGTGATAAGTGCTTTTTTTTGTCCCCAGAGGGAGGATGTTGGATGTCCCAACCCCTCCTAGCCTGGCCGAAGCGTGGGAACCCTTTGGTGAAGTGCTGCCCCGGAAATCAGTCCTGGAGCAGGCTGGTGTCCTTCTGAGGGTGAAGGGAGGATGAAGGGAAGCAGCAGTGTGGGCTGGAGCTGCTGTCCTGTGAACCCAACCAGCCCCTGGGGACCCTCCGGCCGTTGCATCTGTCACAATAACAGAAAGCACTGCCCTGGTGTCCTGTTCCCTTCACAGAGCCCAGCCTTTTGCACATATCCTGTGCCTTTCCAGCAGGGATTTTTCCTCTCCCTGCAGAGGTCTCTGCACTCTGCCCCTGTGCACTCAGATGCTGTGGAAAGGCATCGGGGATGGGACCCACACTGTTTCTGCTTGAACAGGAGGCACCCTGAGGAGGGGCCTGGGACACAGCCTGGTGTGCTCAGGGAATGGCAGCTTGTTGGAGGAAGTTTTTCCTCCTGACTGCTCTGTGTCTTCTGCACCCCATTACATGGAGCATGGTGGGACTTTGGAAGGGGGCTCTGCTCCCTGCTGTGCCAGACAGGTGGTCTCTGTGTGGCACATGGTTCTCACAAATACATGGCTCAGAGCCCTTGGCAGAAGCAGGGTCTGTGCACAGCTCATGCCTCCTGTCCCTGTGTCACAGTGCCTGTGGCACTGGACATGAGATAACGTTACATCTGAGCCTATAGACGTGTACCCTGGTGCCTCCAGCCCCTGTGACCCACAGTTGGTGGGGCTGGGAATCTGCCCTGCCACGTCTCATCAGCGCTGCCCTCGATGCCACGCTCCTCCGGAGCGACAGCCGGTCCTCCACCAGCGCCGTGTGTGTGTGAGGATAGAGTTGAAAGGAGCTGGCACTTGTTTGAAGCCTGCTTCAGATTAAAGGCTTTCCCTTCACAGTAAATCTTGCATGTCTTACATCTTAATGTGTTACATTCTTTGCCCTGGAGCAGGGCTGGAAAGCGGCCACTGTAACGCTGACCTGTGACAGGGATCGCGGCTGCGTGCGATGTGGGAGATCCGGGTGTCACGCTGGATGGTGCTCCCAGCTGGAGTGGGAATCCATTGGCCTCACTGCGTGGGTGTCGTGGTCAGTGGGTCGGGCAAAGGCACAGCTCGAGCTGTGGAGGGCTCTGTGTGCCATGGAATGCCCGAAGGAGATGGGTAATGGATAATTGGCTCGTTTCAGCCGCATAGTAGCAAAGAATAATGGGTTTTAGCTGAAAGAAGGGAAATCTAGGTTAGATATATGGAAGAAATCCTTCCCTGTGAGGGTGGGCAGGCCCTGGCACAGGTTGCCCAGAGAAACTGTGGCTGCCCCATCCCTGGAAGTGTCCAAGGCCAGGCTGGATGGGGCTTGGAGCCACCTGATCTGGTGGAAGGTGTCCCTGCCTGTGGCAGGGCATGGAACTGGGATAAGCTTTAAGGTCCCTTCCAACCCAAACCATTCTGTTATTTTATAACTCATATGTGCATCTCAGGGATTTGGTGGCTGTTCCAAACCAGTCCCAGAGCCAGCTCTGCATCTGCAGCTCATGGCACTTCAACTCCTGTTAACAGCCGTGCGGCTCAGACAGATGGTCTGACCACGCTATGGGGGTGTCAAAATACAGGAATAATTGTTTACAGGCAGAAAACTGCCGATGTGGGAATCAACACTCAAAATTTATTGGAATTTGTTCAGAAGGAGCCCGTGGCCTTAATCAGCAGAGGATGTGTGCAGTGGGCTCCCTCCCCTGGAGAAGGGGCTGTCAGGGTGGCTTGAAAACAGGAGAACCATGGGGCTGAATGGGGAGACCCATCACCTGGTATCATTAGACAAGCAGCATGGCCTGGCACCATCTCCAGCTTCCAGGCACTTTTCTCCTGGGCAACATGTGCTTAGAGAGCAAGATGCCTTATGGTCACAGCTTGCTCCTGCTGACCTGACAGCACGGTGGATGTGGATCCCATCCTGCATACCTAGGGACGGTCCTGGAGGCAGGTGGAGGGCAGCGAGGTGGCTGCTGGAGCGTGGGCTCTCCTGCCTTGGCGGAGCAGAGAGGGGCACATTCCTCTGCCCTGACTTCAAAGCTTGTTGCTGGATATACAGAGCCCAGCAGCCTTGGCAACCCCGCTGGCCCGAGCGTTGGCAGCAGCTGTTTGCTGCTGTTCCCGGGCTCTGCTGGGCTCTCGCTGCCCTTTTGGCCTCACCACTTTGGGAGAGGTGCCTGCCCCTCGCTCAGAGCCAGGGGATGAGCTGTGGGTACGTGATTCTGCTATTCTCTGTCCTCCTGCTCCCAACACCCCTTCCAGGCAGTTGATGGTGGTGTCGTTTCTACCTGCTCACTGAGGCTGTGCTGTCCACTGTGCTGATCTTAAGGGAATTTTGGAGCACCTCTAACCTGTATTTCGGCCTCAGCACTAGGATCAAACCTTCCTTGTGCCCACCGTGTGCTTCCTTAGGTAGTCTCAGGTGAGTCCCTGTTGTGCCAAGGTTTCTTGATGGGATTTAGGCAGAGCAATATCCCTCAGTCTCCAGAGGAGGATGGGTTGTCCTGAGCACTGATGGCGGTGTTGAGGCTTTTCCAGCCCTGGCTCCTTGCCCAGCTTTTCCTGAGCCATCCAGGTGACTTCAGCTGCACAGCCCTGTGCTGGGAGCATTGCTGCAGCCCAATTAGGAGATTAAAACCTGCTATTAGGAAATGAGGCTGGCGCAGTGTGAGCTGGCAGCAGTTTCTTGCTTTCAGCTCCTTCAGCTGGTTGTGGTTCATTGGCTCCCTCAGGTCTCCCGAGCTTTGTCCAGCTGATCCCAGCACTCAGAGGAGGCTGTGGAATAAGAGTCCTGTGCATCCTCAGTGGAGAATTTTGGATATATCCCTTGTGACAGAGGGGTCTGTGTTGTGTGGAACAGACATTGGGGGAGGTCATAGAGGAAGAGGTCATACTGGAATTGCCAGCAGCAGCCTTTGGAGGTCTGGTAGCCTTTGCTGTATGAGCCAGGTGTCCAGGGCTTGTGGTGACAGGACAGATGGACCAGGAACCCCCAGAGCAGGAGAGGCTGCTCGCTTGCTCGCATCTGTCCCTTTTCTCTCTGCCCAGATCCATGCCTTCGGGAAGTCTGAGGCTTTGTGGATATCTAACATGAAAGGAGTTGCCAGGAGGGAAATAAACTTGGCTGCTGTGTTCTCCCTCCCCATCCTCACTGTGTGCACATCCTTTGACTGCTCCGTGCCCAGGGCTGTACCTTTGGCAACACCCCTCCACCCTGGCAGGGCTTTTGGTAGATGCTACTTGGATGTTTCTTTGCCAAATAGATCCTTTTCCCTGGAGGTGTGTCATCCATTTCACACTGTGCAGATGTTCCCCAGCTGTGCTCCCCACCACGGCTTCTTCCTTGCCATCAAGTACAATCTTGTGTGGGTTTTAGTGGGTGCCCTTATCTGGTTGGCTCGGTTGGCACTGTTTGAGCATCTCTCTTTCCTGGGAGAGGCAAGTGCTCTTCTAACTCTTAATCTGGTGCCTTTGCCTCTTATTTGGTTAATTTTGTTGAGGCAGGACTTGGGGTGCTGCAGGGACTTATTCTGTGAGGGTCAGACCTGTTCCCTTAGATGCTTCTAAGCAGCGTGACAGGAACTTGACTGTCCCTTGTGCCATTGATAAGGCTTATCTGCCTTCTGCTGGAGTCCCTGCAGATCTGCAGGCGTCAGGGTTTCTGCCTTGCTTTTATCCAGGCTGTTCTTCGTGGGGCTTTGATCCGCTCCTTTTCCCTGGCTCCGAGTCAGGGTGTGCGAGGGATGAGGCTGTGCAGGTCCACTGAATTGGCTGCAGGTTTCTTGGGGTGAACCTCTCATGCAGGGGAGAAGGAATCAGACCAGGAACTGTCAAGCTCCTCTCACATGACCAGCAGAACCAGCCTGGGATGCCCAGGGAGGAGCAGAGCTCTGTGGGCACAATTTGTTCTGGTCTGACCAATTTTTTCTCCTCTGCTTTTTTGCATGTGCTGTCCTCTCCCACGTGGATTCTGGATTATTCATTACTAGGTAAGAACAGCATTTATGTCCTTTCTTGGCCTGAAAGTGGGGCAGGGGAGGCTGGGATGCATTTGGTCTTGACACACAAGGATGCTTTGTGTGATGGGAGCAGAGTACGTGTGTGTGGGAGGCTGATTCTTTGGATCAGCCTGTTCCTGGGCAGTCTCCAGCTCAGCCAGCAGTGAGGGAGCTCTCCTGTGCAGGTGGCAGAGCACAGAGGGGACAGAAAGAGCTTGTCCCATTTGCCCAGTGCCACAACAGAAACACCCTCTTGTCCTTTTTAGAGGAGTGTGGCTAAAACTTCCCTTTGCAGAAGTAGGATGTGCCTGGGTATGAGCTGCTTTGTTGGGCAGTCAAGGGCTGGGAAGGGATTGTGAAGATGAAGATAAGACACTGGAATGTTTTAAACTGGGGATGCCTCTGCTCCAGCATCCAGAGTTGGTAGTGATGCTTTCCATCCTAAGGAATTTCTTCACAGAAAGGGTGGTCAGGCATTGGAAGGGGCTGCCTGGGAAGGTGGTGGAGTCCCCGTCCCTGAAGGTGTCCAAGGAATGACTGGATGTGGCACTCAGTGCTCTGATCTAATTATCAAGGTGGTGATCAGTGAAAAGTTGGACTCAGTTATCTTGGAGGTCTTTTCCAACCTCAGTGATTCTGTGATTCATCGCATCCTTTTGGAATAGGGAATGTACTGCATGGTGTGATTTTTGGGGTTGTCCTGTGCGGGACCATGACATGGACTAAATGATCCTTGTGGGTCCCTTCCAGCTCAGGATATCCTATCCCATCCTATCCTGTTCTTTTGAAATAGCTTTTAGGAGCATATATGTGTTCTGAAGTGCCAGCTTGTTCCTTTATCAAGAGGAGAAAAGAGTCACCTTATGCTTAAAAGGTTAAATGGTCAGTGGAAGTACAGCATTCCTGCTCCCTGATAACTCCCTTCTGGAAACAAAACCCACGTGGGTTTGCCTTGGGTAAAGATCAATAGGGTTTATAGAGGCTGTTCCAAATCCTCAGGGTCAGTTGGTCAAGTGGGGTAAATTGGGAGAGCTTTGCCCAAGGTTATAACCCTTAATTGGTAACAGTCTGTGCTGGGGTTTCATGGGAAACCTGACCCTCTCCAGGCAGCCTCTGGAGAGCAGCAGCTGGGAAGCAGCTGGAAAGCAGAGGGTGCTGTTAACAGCTCTCAGAAAAGCCCAACAGGCTTTGGAAGCCTCAGTGTCATTTTAAGGGCACTCCCACCAGCTCTAGCCTTTAATTTTTTACTGGTCTCTGCTGTTCTCCTTATGTTACGTGATGGTTTCCTTAGGTTTTGTGATGGCCCAGCCAAGAGCCAGCCCTCCTGCTTTGCCCATTTTGGCTGTTAAAGGACAACTTGGAGCCTTGCAATTGAAAAAAAAACCCCAACGTATTTCTAAAATGATTGCCATTTGTCTTGGTTGTCCTGAGCCAGGGTTACTCTCTTCATGAGGAATTGAATTGGATGTGAGAGTTCGGTGTTAGGAAGGAGCCAGGCAGCTGCCAGGGAGCAGGAGAGGGCCAAGCCCTTCATGGAATCCTTAAGGTTGGAAAAGACCTCCAAGATCATAGAACTTATTTAGGTTGGAAAAGACCTTTTAGATCACAGAATCATTAAAGTTGGAAAAGCCCTCCAAGATCATCAAGTCCAGCACTAAACTGTGTCCCCAAGTGCCACATCCACATGTTTTTTAAACACTTCCAGGGATGGGGGTGCCACCACTTCCCTGGGTGGTCCTGGGAATGAAGCACTTGCTGGGTAATGCTGGAGCTTAAGTGAGTTGAAGGAGGTAGAAATGCAGGATTGCTGCTGGAATCAGGAGGGAATGGGATTAGGAGGCTGCTGGTGGAGTGCAATGAAGGATGTTATTTCAGGGTCTCCATTAAACAATTAAGAGGGAATTTTCTTCAGCCAGAGAGAACGGAGTTAAACGCTGTGAAGGGAGGCAGCTGCCTGTGCTGTCTGCCCTACATGGGACTCTGGCAATGACAATTCTCCAAAGGGAAAGAGAATGAATTTTAATGAAATCTTGAAAGACTTTAAATTTTTATGTTAGCGTCAATTATTCAGGACAGTCGAAAAGCAACTTTAAAGCCTCGTAAAGAGAAAAGGAAAAGAAGAGGCCAGTTTGATTTTTTTAATTGATTTGCATTTTGTTCCACTGCAGTGAAACATGGACATTTTAAAGACACTGGTGTGTTGGTTATTGCATCTGACAGCAGTGCTGGGGAGGGAGGATATTGGGAAATGACTGATGTACTGCCTGGGGCATGGCAGAGGTACTGAGAGAGTCCAGAGGGGCAGGAGACTGTGTGGTCAAGGACATGGGGCAGTATTCATGCTGGGCAGCTAAGGGGGCTGTGGGCTGACTGCTGCACTTGCTGCTCAGCCCAGAAAATTCCCTTTGTGAGATGAACCTGTTTAGTTTTAGCATCACTGGTTCTGTATTGTCTGCAGGAGGGATGGGTGGTCTCGGTGTTGGACTGATGGAGGCAGGGATGCAGTCCTGGTCTGAGACACCCATTCCCATCCTCTGTCCTAGGAAGAGAAGGTAGGAGCCCAGCCATGGCTTGTACAGAGGGTGGTGCCTGCCTGTGGCTCTGTCCCTGCTCCCCCTGCACCTTCCCCAAGGGGCAGCAGCCACATGAGGTGTCTCTTGTGCTAAAATTTCCACTCCCAGCCATGGGAGTGGCTGTGATGGTGAAGAGGACGTGTGTGTGGGTTCATCACCTCCTAGCCAGCTTTGATTGGGGGTGAAAGTGTTTGAGCTGTGCTCAGGCTCTTGCATGTGTCTGACCTCATGATGCCAGGGTTTGGGTACCATCAGGACATCTGTGGGCTCCACAGGGTGGGACCATCTGCCTCTCCAGGACTTCTGGAGGGCATGAAGGGCACCTCTTGTCATCCAGCCTGTGTACAGGCACGGGGAATGCCACACTGCAGGAAGGAGATCCTCTAGGACCATGTGCTCTGGCTTGGCAGCAGAGAGCATGAACTAAGGGCTGGCAGGGCAGGGGACTGGCTGGCTGCCTGCCTGCCTGAGGAGCCTGCTGCATGCCCTGGGGTGGAGGGATCCCTCTTGTTCCTGCCTGCGTGAGCCCTGCTGACATGCAGCTTGCCCAGTGGGCACCGTGACTCCTGCTTTGAGTGCAGAGCATCCTCATTTTCCACCATAGCAGTGCTGTATCCTTGGCTCTCTCCGCTCGTGGGGAGGGCAATGCTCTGCATTCTGCATCTGTGCCCAAGGGGCTCTCTGGCTTCACAGCCCTTCCTGGAACAAGGATCGCCTCTCTGGTTGCTCCTGTGCTTTCTCCCTCCCCTCTCGCTCAGCCCAGGGCATCTGTCTGTGTTGCTGTTTCGGCTGCCCAGCAGGCTGATGCCTTGCCTCCCTTTGAGGGTGCCCCACTGGTGCAGAGGGGCTCTGTAGCACAAACAGGGCTTTTATTCCCTGCTGCTGGGAGCTGCCAGGCCTGGCTCCCTTCCCAGAAAGCGGCGCTGGGGCTGAACATAAGCAGCTATTGTCTCAGCCCTGGAGACTGAGATCTGAGCTCCGCTGGTGCTCCGGAGAGGGGATCCCGCCTGCTGGAGGGACTTGAGAAAGGAGCCCAAGGAATATGGGAGATTTGCAGGCCCTCAATTATGCTCCTCTCACCAAAAATAATGTGGGTGCGACTCCTCCTTTGACATTGGAATCGCTCTTCCCCCCCGGCTGGGGGGGGGCTGGTACAGTCAGTTTGTGTCTAGCAAAGACTGAGCCCTTTGTCTTCAGGGCTGGAGGAGGAAATGGGGGGAGAGTGGTCTTACAGTGAGGCTCTGCTCCTGGGAGGGTACCCCAGCTGGGACTGGGGGTCCCTCGTGCTGTCCTGGTGTAGAGAATGACACTTGGGATGGGGATACGCTCAGGGCATGCACTTGTCCCTCTCTGGTGAGGTGACAAGGTGACGTGGTGCTGGCGGTGTGGGTGGCAGGTGTCACCTTCTCCTGTTCAGCCTTGCATCCTGGTAGCTCGTTCCTCTCCCCGAGGGATGCATGGAAGATGATTCTGGTGGGGATTTGGAACTCAGGGTGCTGCTTGCCATGATTTTCTGTCTGTGTGATCACCCACCAGTCCCCTCAGCACAGACTATGGGTCTGGTGGCAGCTCAGCCCCCTGGGAGGAGATGAAACCAGCCATGGGGGACATCAGGATGGCCCAGCTGGCTCTGCTTCCCTGTCCTTCCTGAGGTGGGCTCAAAGTGAGTGCTGCTGGGGTGCAGGAGGGCAGAGCTGTGAAGGTAGGCTGGTCTAAGTTAGGAGTTCTGCTTGTGATTTTTATTTGAAGAAGCTGGAGTTCAGCACAAGGACAAGGGGATGATTTTGTAAAGTGAATAGGTGGGAAGTTGTCACCTGATGTGAGAAACTTGTGCAGCACGAGAAAATAATGGCTCTTGATGCCCCAGGGACTCAGAGGGGTCTTGGTTCCCCTCCAGTCCCTGAGGCAGCTTGTGGGTATCATGCCTTGGTTTGGGTCTCCCTGTTCTGGGCCACGGCCACAGCTCTGCAGTTTTCTGCAAGGGCCTGATTTGTGTGTCTGGCTTTTTTATCTGAATCCAGCGTTGTAATCCAAGAAAAATCACTGCACAGGTAGAACACAGGCGGGGATGGCTGGATAAGACAAGCCCGGAGCCCCTGCCAGATCCTCTAATCAGCCTTGAGTTGTGGGGGAAAGAGTTGCTGGAGCGTCTCGTGCCTGTTTTCCCCCTTCTGAAAGCAGGGAGGGTGCAAGGGAGCTAATTGTGAGGCTGTTTCACGACTCATTTGGCCGTGATGAGCCACGCTCGGGGAAGTGGGTTTTAGGCTGAGTTTTTGCAGCTTAATCTGGCGGAGTGGTGCTCGGCAGCCTGATGCCTGCAGCCAGCCTCATCTGAGTAAACTTTCCCTGGCTTCAATAAAAACGTTTGTGTAGCAGACACTCTGCCCTGTGGGTTTTTTCCTCCCCCCCAACCAGCGCGTCCTGGTACCCAACCCACGGCAGCTTCTTAAAAGTGTGTTTGGTGGTGGCAGAGAGGGGAAACCTCAAATCCTTGCAAAGCAATTACTGCTAATGAGACACTTCCTACACATCTGGTTTCAATCCTGGCTGTGTTTTGGGGACTGTTCTTCAGAGCTTGGGAATGGAGGAAGGTGGGGAAATCCCTTCCTCCTCCTCTCCTTCCAGCAGCACCCTCTTCCCGAGGTGGCGGTGGGGACGCTCCTGAGTTCCCATCTCGTTTTCCAAACCTAAACAAGTGACACCCAAAATTGCAGCTCTCAGGGGAGGCTGAATTGCAGCAGCAGCAGCAGTTGTTGGATGTTGATGGCCTGCCAATTGATTGATATGTTTTTGAGAGTGAGTGTAATGTGCTTAATTAGTGTGTCATTTACAAGAAAAGGGATGGGGGCCCCAGACTTAAGGAAAAAAAAAATCCTGAATTAATTGCCAACTGCAAAGAAAAGGGGAGAAATTCTTGCGGTTCACTTGTGGTGGGATTTAATATTAAATTGATGAAAGCTGTCCTTGGCTATCCTGAGTTTTTGCAGCCCCTTGTCTCATTTGCTGGCTGCAGAAGTTGCAGCAGAGCATCCCATCCCTGCAGGGCTGGCTCTCTCCTGGCACTGCCTGCCTGCTGTGGCTGGGAAGCAGTTGCTGGAGCACCCCTGGCTTTCAATGGGACCTTGGTACCCACATCCTGAGCTCTTCCCAAAATCCCACGCTGGTTTTAGGTGGATTAGCTAAACCCCCACAGGGCTCCTTCTCCAGTTTCTGTCCGTTCGGATCAGGTCTCTCTTGGAATGCACATCCACATGGATCCTGGGCCCCTCTGGCTGCTGGTTTTGGCAGCAAGTGCCTTGTTATCTCGGGACAGAGTGTGGCCTTGGAGCAGGATGCAGAGAAACAGTAGGGAGGGTCACAGAGAGAGGGATTTCAGGAAGTCTGTGTTGCTTTTGTGCACTGAACAGCGGGAAGGTGGCGTGGGAACCCTTGGCTTGTTTCCTTGGGATTGAGACAGTCCAACCTGGACTCCCTGGCAGGCTTATCAGTGATGTTGGTGTGAGGGCAAAGGAAACACTGTGCTGTTGGGTTCCTGGGATCTGTCAGGGATCCCTCCTGTGGCTCTCCAGGCACTCCAGCTTCTCTTGGTGGCTGCACTGCCATCTGAGGGAGGGTGCAGGTGAGAAATATCCATCCCCTGTCCCCTTCCCTGGAATGCAGCAGGTTCCCCTTTGCAGAAAGACTTGCAGAGGAGCCCCTTGCCCTGGGGTTCACCCCGTGTTTCATTATCAGTTGTCCTTCTGCAAAGCCCCTTTCCAGAGCCTCCTCTTCAGTTTGGGATCTCCAGGCGGGGTTTTCCCAGACCACAGCTTGCCTTGGTGAGCTTTGACCCATGTGGTGGCAGGGATGTGGTCTGGGATCCACCTTGGTGAGTGACTCAGGATCGGAGCCGTTGGGCAGGACACAGTGCTGCCCTTGCAGCTGCTGTGTGGGGTGACTTGTCCAAGTCACATGTGGTTTCCCAGAAGTGCCACTTTTCCTGACACAGTGGTTCAGCCTCTGGCAGGAAGGAGTAAGTCCAAAGGCATGTCCTGGGTGCCTCGGAAGGGAAGGGTTGCTTTGTTCATGGCTGGCATCCCCAGGCATGGCACCAGCCTCCTGCTCTGCATCACTTCTCTGCACAGCTCAGCCTCGTTCCCCTCCTCCAAGTGTGTTTCTGTCCAGCAAAACTTTCCACAGTCAAGTGCCTGACCTTGGAACAGAGCCCCCTGCTTGGCTTTTGGGTTTTGTTTTACTTAATATATAGTAAAATAAACTTATTTTCCCCTTCTTGATGTTAGCAGCTGCTTCAGTGAGCCACAGCTCCATGAAGGGAAAATCAAAGCCCAGGCAAATTCGCTGGAGTTGAAAGGCGGGTCAGACCCAAGGGCTGCTCAGCTCAATTGCACTTTTGTTCTAAAAATGAGACGGAGAACACGTGCACCCTGCTGGAATGGTGGGATCTCCCAAGGAAGAGGGAGCAGGACCTGTGGGGTGGAAGGGACTTGTTTGGGAAGGGGCTGGGGCATCCATCCGGCTGGAGCAGCGCTGCGTGGGTGGATGTTGCTGAGCACAAGAGTGGTCTGGAGTCTCTGTGAGTCACAGCTGCCTTGTGGCTCCTTGGGGTCAAGTGTCCGGTCTGGCTGTGGGTGCGTCTCAAGGCCCTTAACCCTTCTGGGATTGTCTTCCCCACCCATAAGCTAGAGCCAGCAGCACTCACAGGGGACACTGACCCTTTTCTCCACCTACCCCTCATCCCATGTGCTCCTCCCTGGGATTTGGCCCTGGTGCAGCATTCCTGTTTCATCCTGGTGCTGCATTCCCATTCCCTGAAGCTGCCGGCTCTGTGGGGGTCTTGGACAGGCAACTTCATCTTCTCTTTGTCGCCGTTTCGCTGCTCCTGGTTTTCCTCCGGTTCTGAGAAGCAGCTGCTGTTGCTGGAACATCAGGTTTGGGATTCTGCGTGTGAAAGCTCCAGTTGCTTCGAGCAGACAGTGGCACTTCGTTACCCAGCACGAAGCCCTGGCTGGTCCCGAGGGTCTCCACGCTCCAGTGGGACCTACTGTAGGGATACCTTAAAGAGAAGCTGCAGTTTGGGAATGCTGCTGTGCTTTGGCACGTGGGAAGGGAGCTCTCCTCATGTTTCCAGTAGTTCTGTTTGTGCCGTGTCCCTCTGCCACAGTTTCTCAGCTGCTGGCCTTGGGCATGTCACTTGTCCTGGGCATGTCACTTTTGTGCATGCTAGGACGTGTGGTCTGGGAGTGCCTCGCAGGGGTGTGGAGGAGTGATGTGGTGCCATGCCAGGGTGGCTCCCTGGGGTGCCAGGGCTTGTGCCAGCAGCTGGGGGACCCGCCTGCTGCGACAGAGGCCGTGCATGTGAGGTAATGATGTGTGACTGAGTGTGGGGTGGCAGCTCCTGGCTCTCTGCCACGGTGCCTGAGGTGACCAGGCTGAGCTGGGAGAGCTGCCCACACCCACACAGGGGACCCGAGACCTCCCCTGCCCAACGGGAATGTCCCCCAAAATACACAACACCCGCCTGTACTCTGTTCCCCCCAGGGACTACTTGTCTCCCACGCTGGCATTCCCATCCTTGCCCTTGGCACGGGCTCTCCTGCTGCTCCCCAGGAATAGCAGAGGAAGAGGAGGGGGGCTCAGAAGTGCCACTTCTTGTGCCAGGTGACAAAAGGATGTGATAGCACAATCCACATAGTTGTAATTTGGAGACATTGGCACAGAGGGAAGGAGGGAAGGGAGGGCTGGAGTCCTGCAGCCAGACACAGATTTCTTCTGCACCAGAGCTGGTCATGGGGTCTTGGCTTTCATTTCTGTTTTTCTTCCTCTTTTTATAAATTAAAATCCCAAAATAACTGTGCTGCTCTGGGATATTTTTAAGCTGTTTTTCCCCCCTCTCTTCCTTTCTTCCCTCCATCTCCCAACAGGTTACAGCAGAGAGAGCTCTGGGTTGCCAGAGGAGAAGGCAGCACGTCACTTCCTTGGCACGGGGCCGTCCCCAGCCCTCAATGCTCACTTTGTTTTTCCCCTCGCAGTCTCCGTGAGCTGTCAAGGCTCTTCACAGTGTCACATTACCCACAGCTCATTGTGGAGCTGCTGCTAACGTGGCATGCAGAGCACAGGGGGGGCCTCTGCACCCCTGAGCTGGGGTGCTGGGCCATGGGTGTGCCAGCTGCATCCTTGCCTGCCTCCTCCTCCTCTGTTGTGTGTGCCAGCACGCTCCCTTTCCCTGGGAAGTCGCCCACTTCTGTCCCTTGCATCCCACCTATCTGGCCCTGCTCCCCTGGGGCTGTGTCTGTCCTGTCTGAGCAGCCTGTGAGCATCCAGCCTGGGAAAAGCGCAGGAGAAGCACCACGTATTCCAAATTCCACCTGTTTGTAACTTTGTAGTAGCTGGTGGTCCTCTGAGCAGGCAGAGCGGTCTGGGCAGAGAGAGGGACTCTGCCTCAGGAACTGTAGTGATAGGACAAGGAGGAGTGGGTTCAAACTAAAAGAGGGGAAATTTAGGTTCAATACATGAGAGAATTTCTTCCCTGGGAGGGTGGGCAGGCCCTGGCACAGGTTGCCCAGAGAAGCTGTGGCTGCTTCATCCCTGGAAGTGTCCAAGGCCAGGCTGGATGGAGCTTGGAGCAACCTGGGGTAGTGGAAGGTGTCCCTGCCTGGCAGGGGAGTTAGAATGAGGTGATCTTTAAGGTCCCATCCAACCCAAACCATTCTGGGATTCTATGAATAGAAGAGAGGGGTTAAGAGTTGGATTTCACAGTGGGAGATCCCCATGTCCTGGTGGGATGAGGACCTGGCTGTGTGACAGCTCCTATTTCCATAGGCATCTAGAATGAATGCCATCATGGTTACAGGGCTTCCCTCCTGCCATAGGTTACTTGCAGATAAATAATCTGTGCCCAACAGTGACTATTAAAATGCTCAGCTGCTTAACCCTTAACCTTCTCTTTCATCGTGTCTGCTGCGAGCCTTGTTTCATCTGTTGGGGACTTTGTTTCATCTTGCTGCTCTGGTTTCCTCAACTTCAAAAGTAATTCCAGCCCAGGTGATGCATTTGGGCAGCAGGGATCAAGCTGTGATGGGAAAGGATGTGCCCCGTGGGTTGAGTGGGAAACGTCCGATCCTTGGGAAGCTGTGGAGAGCTCCAGGCTTAGCTCCTGAACTGTTCCAAATTTGCTGGGTTTCAGAAAATCCTCTATTGACGTGACAATCCATGAAATTCCATGGTTAATGCAAGTTCTGAGCCTTTGGCTGTGCTTGTGACGTTCTCCAGGGTCTCCTTGAGCCATCCTTGTAAGGGAAGAGTGTTGGCTCCTCGTGGATCAAATCCACTGAGGATCAAATCCAACATGCTTGTGTTGTGTGGCTCATAGTCAGCAGTCAGTGCTCCTGATGGGGTTTGTGTTGTGCTTTGCACATCTTTAGCGTTCTGGTTCTGTTTCTCTGTGTGGGATTTGGGCTGTTGTGGTGTGGGAAATCACCAGTAACATCAGGATGTTGCTGTTTTGTGGCTCTGTGTAGATTTGGAAGCTCGTGTCATTAAAACATGTTTGGATCAATGTGCTTAGAAAGTGGGGATGGGAATACATTCAGAGGGACCAAGTGATGCTCCTGAAATGAGGGTTAATAGGGAAGAATTGGGATTTACTGGGTAAATTGTCAGCATGTTCCTGTGTTGCAAGTGAAGGTGGCAATGCCAGTCATGCTATCCCTCTGCCCCTGGACTGTGTGTGGGTCTCCAGGAACACAGTTTGGTTCTGGGCCACCTTTTGGGTCCTGCCACATGAAAAAAATACCCATGTCTTCTACATGGGAGCTGTTGGTTTTCTCCTGCTTCTTCCATATGAGATGCTGGGTTGCTGGGTCAGGGATAAAGAATTCCTCCTCAGGATACAGGTGCCAGCAACCCAGCCGTGATCTTCTGGGGTGATTTGGGAGCTAGTGCCCGATGCTCCCTGGAAAGGGCTGGAAGAGATGGATGGAAGTGCCCCAGGTGGTGTTGATAGTGGAGCACTGGTGGAGGGGGCTTGGGGAGGAGGAAGGCTTTGGGTCAGCTGCCTGTTTTCTTGCTTCTAACTGTTTTGTTCTCTCCTTTTTCTCCTCCCCTGCTTTCTAAAGAACATAGGAAGCTTCTTGCTGGTAAGTGGTGGTGTGTCATGCAAAAAAAATACCATTTTTTCCATCCACCATCAGACTCGCTGGTTAGTCCGTGTCATCCTTCCATCCACCCAGGATGTGCTGGAGCAATAGAGACCTTCTGGAGATGGGTACAGCACACCCATCCCCGTGGCCTCTTGGCTGCAGGGGTGTGTGCTCCCCTCCAAGGGAGCTATTGCTTTTAGATCACAGTTTGAAGAGCTCCGTCCCCCCTGCCTCCACGTGGTCCAGCCTGGTGTTGTCCGGGCTCATTTGCTTTGTTACTGGCATCAAGCCTCTGGAGTGCTGTGGGTGTGAAACTGTGATCTAAGGACACCTCACCTAGTGCTTGACTCATCTCCAACTCCATCCTCAGCCTCTCACCTTCACCAGTGTCCCGGGGAGGGTGGGGGAGAGCACTCTGAGCTCACACTGGAGGTAAAAGGGACAGGCTGGGCTGCTCACCCGGCTTGGGGGGTTTGTGGCATGTGCTGCCCTGATGGAATGAAGGAAGGAGGGCAGAGCCAGCAGGTGCAGGGGCAGAGGATGTGTGTGATGTGCGTGTCCTCGTCCTGGCTGAGCTGTGATGCTCCAGGTGTGGGGCAAACACACCACAGACAGTTCCTCTGGGCATCGTCTGGCAAGAGCAAGTGAAGCTGTGATGGGACAAGGGGTGATTGTTTTAAACGGAAGGAGCGTGGGTTTAGACTAGATATAAGGAAGAAGCTTTTCACAATGAGGGTGGCAAAATGCTGGCACAGGTTGCCCAGAGAAGCTGTGGCTGCCTCATCCCTGCAAGTGTCCAAGGTTAGATTGGATGGAGCAACCTGGGCTAGTTGAAGGTGTCCCTGCTGCTATGGAATGGCAGGGAGTGGAATGAGATGAGCTCTGAAAGGTCCCTTCCAACCCAGACTATCCTATGATTCTAAGTGTGGGCATGGATCAAAGCCCCTGGGGTGATCCTGTCCCTCCTGTCCCTGCTCTTCTGGTTCCATCCCCTTGCCTGTCCCGTGTCAGTGGTGGCTCATCTATTTCCCAGCATGGACAGCTATTCAAACAGGGAATCCCAGTCATTCAAACAGCCCCAGTGTGTGCCCTGCCTGGTGGGAGCAGCCCTTCAGGGGTGAGGGAAGGGTGTGTGGTGTGTGTGGCTGCAGGCTGGCTGGGTGCCCGCTTCCCTGCCATTCCCGGTGCTGGGAATCCCGGAATCCTGGGAGCCTCGTGGCCATCTCCTTTGTTTGGTGGCTGTGGCTACAGAGGGTATGTAAGGAAGGCGTTTGGCATGTGGTTGGGGCTGGCAGTTCCTCTCACCCCCTCGCCCTGCACACACGAACCTTTGTGTTGCTCAGGCTGGAGGATGGGACAAGTGCAGTGTCCCCCCTCCGTGTTCCTGCCCCTCTCCAGCATCCCTGGGCAGCCACCCTGCTGTGGCAAAAGGTCCTAGGTGTGTGTTTGCCATGGACAGGCTGCCATCCTCTGCTTGGAGACAGGACTGGGTGTAGAGGTATCCAAACCTGCACGAGTTTTGCCTTCGAGGCTGCTCCTCTGCCCACCCTGCTCACCTCAAGACCTTTAGGTTCATTGCTGGCCCACATTTATAGTTGGATAAGCAGGTTTTTGGGGTGATGTTGGCTGGTTTGGAGCTGTGACAGCCCAGCTACCCTTGATCAGGGCATTGTGCTGGCTGTGCCAAGCTTTTTGAGCCGAGGAGAAGGGAGTCACACCAGGAGTGCCCCAGCTGTGACTGGGGAGCTAATTTAAAGCTGTTGCTGCTGCATTTCCTCCCTGCTCTGTGCCCCTCGTTATGTATAATCCATAGATTCTGCTGTGCAGATCCAGAGGGGTTCTCTTGGAAACGTGCCTTCCTGCAGCAGCGCTGGAGAGGGAACAGAGGGACATAAAACTTTCATTGAAAGCCACACGGTCCTGGCCTGGCCCCCGGATCCCAGGAGGAGCAGAAGGAAGGTATCCAAGCCAACAGCATCCCCTGCCGGCTAACGCTGCCCGGGCCTGAGATGGAGAAATGAAATCCTGCCTGTTTCCTGGTGGGAGAGTGTTCTGCTCCCCTCCTGGGTGCCAGCTGCTGCCAGCAGCCCCGCCAATGGGATGCTGGCAGTACAAGAACAGGGTGCCACCTGGTTTTGGCTCTCACAGAGCCTGTGGGCAGGAGGAAAAGGGTCTGGGCTCCTGGGAATGCCCATTTCCCATGCTGTGTCTCCATCCAGCACGTGATCTCCCAGCGGGACCCTTGCTGGTCAAAGGAGAGACTGTCCCTTCCCTTCTGCTCCTTCATATAGGCTGTTCCTGATCCAGCTGGAGCAGCTGCCCTCCTCCTGAGGACTTCTGCAAACACATTTTTGCTGGGTGTGTTTGCTTTCTAGTGGTGTGCCTGAGTTTTCCTCTTTTCTCCTTCCTTCAGAGCTGGGGGGGCTTCGCTCCCCTGCCCTGGGTGTGTGAGTACCCCCACTGTGGAGCTGGGCCATGGGCTGTGTGTCCTTCCCTGCCACTGCAGAGGGGACATGGCTTGAGCCAGCGTCTGGGGCTGATGCTTTTGCCTGTGGTGGGTGTTGGACACAGCCCTGGTTTTGGGAGTGCTGTATCCTGCCCCTGTGGCTGGTGGTGGTGGTGCTGACTGTCACAGTGTCACATTGCTTCAGGGGGCAGGTGTGATTTTTGGCTGTTTTGGGCTCTCTTGTGGCCAAACTGATGTGTGGGAGAGGGGCAAGGAGAGCACTTGGCTGATGTAACTCTGCTCCTGGCTCAGGATGTGGAATAGGCTGAAGTGTCTGGCTGATCCAGGGGCAAACCTCTACTCTCTGGCTGGAGGGAAATGGGCAAGAGCTGCCCGGGGACAGGGCACTCAGGTTCTGCTCCCTGGAGCAACCCTGCCTGAATGAATATACTGAATATTGCTGCCAGCACTCCCTCTGCCTGCAGCACGGGGAAGGGATGCTGCTGCTGGGTTGTCTCAGGATGTGCTGGTCATTCCCAAGTCCCCCCACTGCTGCTACTCCACTCCTTCAGTGCTGGCTCGGGGGGAGGAATTGAGGCGTTTTCTTGAGGTACCTCTGCTTTGTGCTCCCCACGTGCCTGGTTCTCTCTGACATGTTTTCTCAGTAGCTGGGCTGTGCTGGTGTGATTTTAAGGCTCTCTACGAGGTTACTGGCAGTGCCCTCGCTCCATCCAGGGCTGCTTTTCCCTCTCTGAGCCATTCCCCACCCCACTGCTGAAGGATGCCACTCCTTGTCTGGAAGCTCTCTGGTGACAGCTGCTTTCCTGATGGGAAGGTACCCACAGTTCCAGGGATACATGCTAATTTTAGCCTGCTGGGTGTTTGCTCCAGAGATGTGCCATAGGTTTGTTTCATCATTGTTTTCTACTGGATTTTTTTTCCTATTTCCACCTCCCCACGTTATCATATCCCTGAGGAACTCTGCAGTGCCAGCTGATCCTCACGGCCCCCTTGCAGATGAACAAATTGACATCATTTTGCAAAGCAACTGGTTTGCTTTTTTGGGAGAGGGTTGGCAGAAGTGACATCTCACAGCTCAGCCAACTCAAATCAGCACATAAGAGAGGCTGAAGGCTCACACCAGTCACTCCCAGCATCTCCAGTAGACAGGCAAGACTCTTTCTGTGGTCTCTCTAAGGGAAAGAAGAGCCACAGGATAGTGTGAGTTCAGGGCAGGTTGAAGTGTTTGAAAGGTCTGTTTGTCATCAAACAAACTTCATCATCTTCCTGTGGCTCTGACATTATTCGCTCCGTGTGGGTCAGTGCAGGTGCTGTGAGCAGCCAGCCCACCACCCTGCTCTCCCCTCTGTGGAGTTTCTTGCCGCTCGGATGGAATTCCTTGCAGCAGGAATGGCTTGGGAAGAGCAGCAGATGGCAGTGTGAGCCTGCGGGAGGAGCCGGGGCTGCAGCCCAGGGCACCCCGGTCTGTGCAGCCTCAGGGCTGGGGCTGAAGCACAGAGAGGGCACAGGGGACAAACTCGGAGGGGCTTTGCTCCCAGCGTTGCCCTGGTTTGCCTCTCTCCAGCCTGGGTGCTGTTCCCAGTGCCCTGGCAGCACAGGGAGTGATGTGGTTTTCCTGGGAGCCGTGGAGGAGGGAGGCAGTGGCTGCTCAAGGCGTGAAATCCCTGACTTGGTGCCTTGGTCTGGAAAATCCTCTTGGGCTGGGGGTTCCAGCCCTGCTGCCGTGTTTGGAGCAGGGAGTGGGGGTTCCTGGGGAGCCCAGCAGTCCGTGAGAGCAGTGGTTTGGCTTTGTGGAGGCAGAGGTGACAGGGATGTGCAGAGTCCTTGGGCTCCTGGGTGGAACAGCAGGAGCTGTGTGACAGCACTGAGATGCTTCACCTCCCTTGGGTTGCTTTTGCTTTGCTGTGTGTCCCCTTTTGGGCATCAGCCCTGTCCTTCCAGGCACCAGGTTCTTTGTGCCAACCTTGTTTTAATTTGTATTTTTCAAGGGGAGATAGAGTCGTCATAGCCCCCATCATGGCACACAGGTGGCTGGGTGAGAGAGAGAATCACAGAATATTCTGAAGGGACCCCACAAGGGTCATCAGTGGCCCCTGCAGGGATTGAACCCACAACCTGGGCATTATTAGCAGAAGGCTCTCAGCAACTGAGCTAGTCTCAGGTCAAGGGTGGGCTTTGTGGGCTGCTCATGGGGGGACACCTGCTAATGAAGGGGCTGCCTTGCAATGACAATGCAGCAGGAGCACAGGCAGTCGTGTCCAGGCCACCAGCTTAGAGAAGGGCCTGCTCTGCTGGGAGAGGGTGACCTGTAGTCCCTGGGCACACAAATGTGGCCCATTCCATGCCCAGGCATCCCTAAAGCACATCTAGGAGATGCTGCGTGGTCCAGCGTCGCCTGGCAGGAAGGGTTTGTTTCAGGACAAAGTTATTAAGTGGTGAAATCCCTACTCTTCAGAAGAAGCAGCTCTTATCCAGCACTGCCTGGCATGGCTGTTTATTAGGAATGGTGTGAATTAACATCCCTCTCCCTCCCAGCACATATGCCAGCCTCCCCACCGGGCCACCCCAGCCTCGTATCCCACACCGGCTCCCTTGTCTCCCATTGATAGGCTTTAAAAGCTCTTTATTTCCAAGTGCTGCTCAGCGGGAGTCAAGCTGGGTCCTGCCAAGTGTTAAATGAAATAATTAAAATCCCCACTTTCTCCCCCTCCTGCTCCTTTCTCCGTAATGCTGGTAATTAGCCTGTAAAACTGCAGGAGGGGATGAGGAAGGGAGAATGTGCAAACGCCTTCTGCAGACTCCCTCCTCCTCCTCCTCCTCTTCTTCACCCTTCCCAGAGGAAGCACAAAATGGCTCTCCAGGCATTGGGTGCTGTCAGATAAATCCCAATTAGCTCCCTGCCAAACAGGATTAGTGAGAAGGGAGCCAGGTGGGGAATCAGCCTGGCAACAGCAGGAGCTGGAGGCTTCCGCACGGGATTGACAGGCAGCTGTCAGTCAGTTCCCAAAGTAGCTCTGATTTTGGGTGTTTCAAGGCTGGCATGTGGCATCTGGGAGGCAGAAGTGGGAAGGTGAAGGAAAATTAAGCTGCGTCTCCTGCTGGGGTTATCCCTTCTCAAGCAACTGGTGGCTGGAGGGCGCAGGGTCCCATGAGATGCCTGTGAGCCCCTCAATGTGAGGTGAGTGCAGGGATGCAGGGCAGTGTGTGAGGGTCCTGCTGCTGCCCCCTGCCAGCTCTGTGCTCCAGAAACAAGAGGATAAACCCAGCATCCTGCCCCACTGCTCTCAGCCAGCTGCACCCAGCCCCTTCTGCCCGTCTGCTGCATTTTTGGCACCAGCAATGACATCCTCGCTGTGAAAGCCCAGAAATAAACCCATTAACGGCACCAGCTTTAAAAAACTGCCTGGTGACCACACGGAGTCCTTAATGCATTGAACACTTTAATTTAGAAAACTGGGCAGGGGGGGTATGGATTAGCTCAAACATAATGTTTTCTTGCCTGTAGTAGGGGAATAGCAGCTGTGTGTTTGTTAAATTGGCTGGCTGTTCCTCGTCCCTCCTTCTTCTCTCCTGGAAGATGTGGTGACTTTCTACCTCTTGCACCCTGCTGGGGATGATCATCCTCTGAACACCTGCAGCCTCAGCCAGGCTCTTCCCAGTCCTGAGGAGGAGGAGGAGAAAAGGAAGAGAAAGGCTGTTGGTGCAGACCTGCAGCCTTCTCAGAGTGGTGATGATGGGTGGTGGCTGGACTGCTCTGGAGCCTCGGTGTGGCTGAAGGATGAAGGATGAATCCCCTCTGTCTTGACTATTCCATACCAGTATGGACAGAAACAGGTTTGGTGGTACTTGGGGGGGGCAAGTTGTCTTGGCTACCTGGGCTCACTGGCCACTTTGAAAGCAAAGGTGGGGTTTATGTGTTCTTTTGCTTTGCCAGGTCTTGCAAGACTTTCCTGCCTGGTCCTTCATGACTGAAGTGTAAAGGGAGGGCTGAATGTGCGTGGTGGGCACAGTTGGCAGAGGGTCCAGGTGGGAGTTGGGGTGCCCACGTGTGCTGCCCTTGGCACCAAAGAATATGATTCAGCCAGCTCTGGGGAAAGGGGCAGTCACAGACAAAAATGACATCCCACGTAGATGGACCAGGCAAGGGTGATGTCTCCCCAGTACAAATGGCTCTTCTGATTATAAAGTCTCATCCCAAAGACTCGCAAGGGGCAAAGGCACAAGTGTTTGTCTTTCCCAAGAGGATGATGAGCCAATCTGTCCATGCTGGAGTTTGAACCTGCCTCTCCCAGGACACAAAGGCTGTTCAGATCCCAGGCAGGGCTGCCCCTAAAAGTGGCCCCCAAATGGCCGGAGGGGACAGAGCCCTGGCAGACCTGGGAAGAAAGGGAGGACTGTGCGGTGGCTGATTTGCATGTGAAAACATGCACGCGGGAGGATGCAAATACCCTCGCTTCCCTTTGGGGAATTTTTCAAAGCCGAGCCTTTGGCCTTAGCCTGCAGTGTGCTGGGAAGCCCTACCCGGGGAGGGGAAGGACGTGGAGCAGGCCAGGAGGGAAAAAGGATGCCGCTGGGCCAGTGCCCTAGTGAAGGCATTGGGCAGGGGTTTGGCACCTGTGTCCCAGGACAGAGTGGACCAAGCTGGCCACAAGGTGACCACGTGGAGGACAGGAGCAGGGCATTCTGCTCATTTTGCTCTCTGGGAAGATCTTGGCTTCTTGCGTGATGCTCCAGAAATTCCCAAGGGGCTGTGGTGGCTGTGGAGAAACAGAGCAATAGTGACAAGGACTTGAGTTTATGTTTTGAAGGAAGAATACTGTGATGGAGGCTCCATCCTCTCCCTGGCAGAGGGCTTTGCTTGGGAGGGGGCTCCTGAGGTGGTTCCTAGCAGGGGTCTCCCGGGCAGAGATGGCTTGGCAGAATGTTTCCTGCTGAGCTCTCATAGCACTTGGGCTCTCAGAGGCTCTTCACAGCCTGTATGTGTCTGAGGAGGACACGTCCGGGGTGCACAGTGATCTGCCTTCCTGCTTGGACACGAGGCCATCAGAGCCCTGCTCCTGTGGGCTGTCCTGGCTGGGTGGTTGGGATGCAGCCCATGCCTCACAGCAAGCTTGGGATCATGTTCAGGAGTCCCCAGGGAGAGGAGGGAGCAGTGCAGGTTTAAAGAGGATCAATCTCTGGATGTGACTTGGATTTTTTTTCCCCCTCTGTTCTCTGTTCTTCCCTGTACTGCTCTTGGCAAGTTGCACCTGCAGTGCTGGGACACCCGGGATGCTCCCAGCCCACAGTGTGGCTCTGGGGTGTGGCTGTAGGGCAGCCTGTGCCAATCCCACATGGAGACCCTCAGACCTGCTGCCCTGTGGTGCCTGAGATGCCCCGCTAAAGGACCACCCAGTCTCCTCCACATCTCCCCATGGGAGGAGAAAGTGGGCGGATTCTTTAGTGTTTAGTTTAGTGTCCCTCGGGCTCCAGGCGAATTGCCAAGGTGGGGAAAGAAGGGAGGAGGCTGGGCAGGGAGGGGTACCTGCTGCTGGCAAGGGGGATTCTTCTGCCTCCAGTTGTTGCTTTTTGGAAGAGTGGGTAGCAGGAATGCTGCTGTGCAGCCCCTGTGGACCAGCTGTAGCTGCCTCGATGGAGCCACAGCACCCAGACATCCCAGTGGGAGAGGAGAAGGTCCTGGATCTGTGCGGTGGCTGCTGGCAGTGGCCAGGAGGAAGCTGTGCTTCCCTTCCTGGCTGTGGCAGCTGCCTGGTTGATGTTGAGCATGTAGAGACAGGAGGAACTTAAAGCAACTTCTCTGCAAGAGCTTCCCAGTTTGACTACAGTGGGGTTACCCGGTGCCATGTGTCCACAGTGCTCATCTTGCCCTGTGAGCACAGGATGGGTGTTTGATGATCTTTCTTTGCCTTGCATGTGACACAGCCCCTCTACAGCATCTGAGGGACTGGGGAGACCACAAAAGCCCTCCTGTCGCAGGGCTTGGATGATAAAGCAGCCTCTGCAATGGCAAGGCTGTGTAGGGTCAGCCCAGACTGCATACAGGTAGCTCTGTGACCAGAGGACCTTCCTCTTGCTGGGCTTTTTGTAGTCTCCAGAGCTGCTGACTTCCTCCATGCTGAGGAAGAGCTCAGCCTTGTTTGTTAGGGACTTTGGTGGCTTAGAAATGAGGCTGCAGGACATGGTGCCCTAAAATGTGGGGTACCAAGGGCGGGGAAATGGCTTGCAGGGTGCTGTGTGTTTTGCCAGGAATGCTGTCTCGCCAAAGTCTCCACCTGAGTGGAGAGCAGGTATGGAGTGGAGGTCCTGGGAGCCTGGACTTGTCGTGTGGGCACCAGGTATCCCTGCCTTGGGTCTGTTCAGGGCTCCCACTCCGTGGCTGGACCCTCACTCTAGCAGGCTCTTTGCCCTGACCTCCCTCTACCTTTCAGCCCAGCTGTCCTCACGGCACCTTTCCCATCCTCGCTGGCAGCATCCTGCCTAAGGAAAGCAGAAGGGCAGAAGCGCTCAGGTAGAGAGCAGCAGGGGGTGTATCTGTGTCCTGGCACCTCTTCTCTGCCCTCCCTGCTCTCTGGCAGTGCCAGTACAGACCCAGACCACGCGGTGAGGTCCCTGCAGCTGCGTCCTGGTCCTGCTCCCCAGGTGTTTGTGGGGTGGCTGCCCCCAGTGCGTGCAGGCAGGTCTGTCCCTCTCCCTCCACAACAGATGTCCTAAAAAATAGTAACCGCGGGTTCTCCTGCTCCTTCTGCCGCCCGTGGGGGTCTCTCCGGGTGGGCGATGCTGGGCGGGGGAGGCTTGGGGAGTTTCTCCGCCTCTTAGCATCCCGAGTGGGCGGACGGGCTGGGGCGGGGAGATGTCTCACCCCCTTCCATCCCTTCCCACCCTTCCACCCCTCCCAGCTGGGTCTT
>VWZF01006561.1:0-11855 GCA_013396755.1 Sclerurus mexicanus
GCATATATATCTTGGGGTTTGAGACTTCTGGTAACTCACTGGAACCAGAGGAGGACCAGGAACCTCAACAGGACTGTGACTGCCACTCTGGACCAGACTGTGACCATCATCCTCACCAAGAGGGTTTCCTTTCCTTTTACTTTGCTCTTGGAGGGACCAAGTGGCACTCAGCACAGGGGCTAATGAACACTGTTCTGTTCGTGTCCCAGGGTGCTGGGCTATACATCTGTTTCTGTAGGTCAGAATGCATTTTTTCTCTGTACCATTGTATTTACTGTAATCTTTCTATTAAATTGTAACTCTGACTTGTAATCTCTTTTTGAATTGGGTTAATTTCTCCTGCTGGTTTACCTTTAAACCCTCACAATAACAAAACTAACTTTGTTACTATTGGATTTACACACAAGGTAAGACTTCTTTTAGTGGTGCTGTATTATATGATGGAAGGGGTTTTAACTTTTTCTTACTATTGAAAAGATATTAAATAGTGCTGTTCAGTTTAAAATTTACTCACTCATCTACAGATGTGTTTTGAACAGCAATGTTCTGAACACAACAATTTTGGGACACTGTCCTGAAATCTAGTTGTGAGCCCTCTGTGTAACATTACCCTGTGTTACCTGGATACAAGCTCATCAACATGGTGCACTCCTGCACCTTCAAGTTAGAAAACTTGTTTCTTTTAAAGCAAAATTATTTAAAAGTACAAAACCAATCAAACAAACGAAAAGGATACGCAGTTCCTCTGATGCGCTTGATTTTGCCAGGGTCTGTAAACTGAATAGGCTGCAAGACCTTTCTCACTGGGCAAACAAACAGTATCTCTCCACCCCCTTTGGGAGGCATTCCTCTCCGGTTGATCTAGAAACAATAATGGAAGAAAAAAGCAGGTTAGTAAAGAGTACAAAGAATGTATCTACACACCCTCAAAATTTCACATAGGATAAAATGTTATAAGTAGGGGTATTATGTGAACACAGGCAAGAAAAAGATATTCTAAAGGCAGAAGGGATTTTGCACCAAAACTATAAGCAAATACTGATACCTTTTTTCCTCTCCTCTTACGTACAGTAAGGCATGGCTTCTCAAGAGAAAACAAAGCAATACTAACCAAACAAAAAATGTCTTTACCAAAAAAAACCTTGGCTTAAGAGTGGTCTCTAGTAGCAAATCTGCACCTTGCTGCTGAAGAAGTATTAGAAGTGTTTGAGCTCAGTTGGTTAGAGCATGGTATTAATAATAACAAGGTCATGGGTTTGATCCCCATATGGGTCCTTCAGTTAACAGCTGCACTTGATGATCTTTGTGGGCCCTTCCAACCCAGAATACTCTGTGATTCTATATAAGGGAGACCAGAATGAACTCATTCCCACAAACCGATCTCTCTAGCCTGACCTTGTGCCACCACCCCAAGCCAACATCCACAAGGATGGAGTTGGGACATGGGTCTGTGAGTGGATCTGGCTCAGGTGTCCCAAGGCTGGTCAGGGCAGGGTTGTGGAGAGGTTAGGACGGGCCGCAGGGTCATAGCAGTAGAGGCTGACAGTCCCAGGACAATGACATGGTGACCTGGGCTGTGGGCAGGGTGAGAGGAAGCACCCAGGGGTGAGACTTGGCAGAGCAAGGCACTAGCAAGGCCCTAGTAATGCAGCCAGGGACTTCACTTATTTTAAATAAGTGTTCTCAACTTTGAAAAGCTACAGTTTCTTTCTCCGAAATCCATTTTACATCCAGATTTATTTGGCCTGTGAAGAGTATAGTCTTTAAGAAAAGCTTCTTCCCTGTACTTTTTAAACTGAAAGCAGACTTCAATCACCCAAACACAGATCCAACTCCCCTAAAGGTGAAGAACGAAAAAAAATACCATTCATATTCCCTATCAGCAAGCATAGGGCACGAAGAGCAAGTAAAAATAAAGAGATATTAACTGAAAGGCAACAGAAAAACAAAAAAAAATTTCTTAGTCTACTTTGGAGATTAAGAGAAGTCATTACTTTCTCCTTACCCTCTACACCCATAGCCTTTGCATTTCTCCTACTACAATTACTGTGTGGCTGGCATGCCATTTAAAACATGTCAAGAACAAGGGACAATTTTAGACATGTGTATCCTCAACTAGATATCTGTTAGAGACAAAAACCAACAGCAAGTACATGGTCCTGTGAAGCAGTGCAAAAGTATAATTTCAACAAATGCTAGAAAAGAAAGGAACAAACTGTCTTACCTTGATTTCCAGACTTTCACCATCAATTCCAAACTTCTTCAGCAGGGGTAGAGCTGTTGCCTTAAGGACATCAACCTAAGGAACACAGAATTTCAAAAGCAGATTTTATTGGAAGTTATGTTAGTTTATAATTTAAAAATCACTGCATTAGGAGGTGACTAACAAAGACAAGCCTTCTTCATACAAATTATTCTATGGCAAGACATGGGAATGCAACACAGAGTGCTTCAGCTACTCTTAATACTACCACAGTACCTCAATACCTTAATACTTCACAGTACCAACAAAATTTCCTAGAACAAATTACTGGCAGATGGAATTCGCTATTCTGGCTTTCTTTCTTGGCCTGATTTTTACTTCCATTATGGTTCAGCTAGAACAATTCACTTGTTTCTCTGAACACAGTCATTGAAAAGATTACATTCTTCTGTCAGTACTAAAAAATTCCTACAGCTAAATAAATTATTGCAAGAACCTTTGCATTTTTGCAAGCATCTTTTCAAGAGAAGTCCCTTGATTTGGGGAGCTTCTTTTCATCTGTTTCTGAGAAATAGAATCTTTTATGCAACTTTCATTGAAGCACTTCAAACAATCTGAGGTGTATAACACATCATGAATGTACTCCCTTTGAGCCAAGTGCTCACCCGATCCAGGTCTGGACAGAATTACTCTTGCCATTGCTCTTCCTAATTGCTGACTGAAAACTACAGTGACTATCCTCTTCTCTCTTCTGAAACTTTAGTAGCATTGCCAGAAGTGAAAAAAACTATCAGTGCAACCCAAGACAAACAGTTAGGGAGAGACAGGGCTGGGACAGCTTGACCAAAGAGTAACTAAATTCAGGTGGAGGAAACAGGCATGAGATGGACAGCAGCTGAGGAGGCAGCTGCCTTCAGCCAGAATCCACAAATCTCAAGCTTCATTGTCTCTGCTTTGCAGAGTGCAAGCCACTGACAAAGCAGTTCCTCACATACCTCACCTACAAACCTGTGAACATCCTGTTAGAGCTACCCAAGGAGCTACAAGTATGTGTTGCAGTTCTTACTCTTCAAATCCTGATGGACAGCATACTTTCTTTCTTGCGGAGAAGCATTTGGTGTTGCTTTTAATTTTAGCATCAATATTTCAATGGTAACTTTTTTATATTTATGATTTTTTTTATATTTATGTAGATCGTGTTTTTTACAGTCAGGCTACCTTGATTTGGCCCTTCAGTAGTATTCCTTAATCATATGGATTTGACTTCTAGAGCAAAAGCCTTTACTAACATGCATGTGCACAAGCACATACACATGCAAATACCACTGGCAGAAGTTTCAACAAGCTGATCTGGTTCACATTAAAATTACACAACATTTCTCCCTCTTTCTTATGAAACAAAACACACCAGTGAAGAAAGAAAAGCTTCACTATGTAGGTTAGGAATTCTGTTTGTGTCCTGTGTTTTCACTCTTACAATTCCTTGGACTGAAGTCTGTTCTCTCCAGCGAAAGCATGTTATGCCAGCACTAGAAACCTGGATCAATTTTAAGTCTTGTGTCTGTTTCCAAAAACTTCAAAACTTGTCATAATTTTCAGTCCTCAGACGAATTCCACGGTAATTATTAGGTATCAGACAGACACATAATAAGAAACTGACGGTTCGAAATTTGCACCCAAAATAGAGAAGGCAATCAGCAGTATTTGAAGAAGGGGAAAAGGCTGTTCTGCTTAGCAGATGCATGAGAAGTCAGGCAGGATGTGAAACATTTCACTGAAAATCACAAGACGGTAGTTAAACTGAGACCTAAACCCATTTTTCTAGCCTCTTGCCTACCCTCAGCCATAAATCCATTGTTCAGCTCCCCTTGAAGGGCAGTTATTCCATTTCCAGAACACACAACAAAACACCAAGTTGTACGAAAGCAAACTCATCATACAACTGATGGTATAGCTCACCACAAATGACAAAAATATGCTAAGTCTCACAGACATTGCTTATTCACAAACTAGTGTAAATGCAAATCTTTTTCCTTTAAAGAAACCTACAATAGTTAAAAATGAAAAGAAAAAAGAGGAGGAAAAGTAACTTTTAGCATCCCTTAGCTAGTGCAAAGCTGAAAAAAACCCAATAAACAAACCAGACACAGACTCTACAGCACATGACTACTTTGGAAAGGGGAAAGCACCAGTTGAGCTGCATAGGCACTAGCACTGCAGAGAATACCATTTAGCCCTGCCATATATACAGCACTATGTTTTGTGAAAAAGGGCCCAGACTGGGAGAAGGGGGAGGAGAAAAAACAGATTTTAGCAGGGCAAAAACAAAAACCAGGGAGGGGGAAGAAAATTCAGTATGAAAAACCTTCTTGTTTTCTACAGACAACTGATGAATTTTGATTAAGATTGAAGATTATTGTTCCTAAGCCAAAACTTCATGTACTATAGTCTCACATCAGCCTGACAGACATTTTAACTCAAAGTCCCATGGCTTATCTGTAAGAAACCTCCAACACTTGAAAACACAAACATTAAGAATTATTACTCTAAAACAGGTTTCTGCAGCACTACGTACTTGTCAGAATAACACTATGTAGACAAGAAAAGGAAATTAGGAACTACCATTTGCATGCCACCTCCATTCCCTTACAAAGCCAACCTCTACATACATAATCACTATACAAAGAAACTTGAATCTACCTCAACCCAGTCCCTCATGGCTGGTCCCACAAGCTATCCATGGTCAGGTCTCACCAGTGATGGCACAGAAAAACATAAGGCAAGTGCAGGCTGCCAGTGAACAGTGCAGGCTGATATTCCAAACACATACATCTTCCAATCAACTGAGAATAAAGTAGCATTCCTCTCACCTGTTTAGGATACATCACTCAGATCACAATTATACATGCAATATTATGAGTAATAATATCACCACAGTCCCACTTGGAACATTACCCAGTACTTCAGTGACCACAGTACTCTTTTGGATTGGTACCAGATGTCAAAGGACGTTCCATTGCACCCCTTTGGAGGGCTATTAATGTATATAAACAATCACTAATGTAAACACATATTCTATATTCCAAGAGCTCAACCTGACCTGTGCCTCACTGAATAGCGCTGAAGTCTTTTCTTCTACAAGTTGTCCTTAAGAAACACTCTTCCTCTCACCTTGACCACTTGTACTCCACCCACAGCAGGAAATCTGCCATATTCTGTTTTGACATCTGGACATGGGGGTCTCTGGCAATCAGCAACATCAAACCACACAGCAACCACATCCCATAAATACTTCTCAGGATGTGTGAAAGCCAAGAGCTCAGCGCTGAGAGCGGATTTCAGAAAGCCCTGGAGGACAGCCTACCTGCTCACTGCTCCCAGGAGGGAAAGGTCCTACACTCCTCTGGCTGCACACACGTTCCTGCTATTTACTTATCCATTAGGATGCCTCCATGAGAAAATGCAGGGCTACAACTCTGTGTCATTTTGCCAGTTAGTTGAACTGGCTTAGGGAAGGCTTTGATGCCTAAAGGTTTGGTGTGTATTTTGTAGATTTTAGAGTTTTAGAAGTATAGGTTTTCTTGCTCACATATTAAGTGGTGTTGGAAGTTACTAAAGTGGTTTTCTCACACATTCTCAGGCTTTCTGAAGGTCATGATGTTTTTCAGAGACACCTGCAAGATAACTTGAAGACAAAACAATAAAAGAGTCCAGAAACCCTTGGAGGGGGTCCAGGGGGCACAGCCTAGGACCCTGATGGGTGGACCACCGAGAGAATTAGAAATGATGATTGGTTATAGATATCTAGTATGTTAATTGTTAGAAAGAGTATAAAAGCTGTAACCTTACTGAGGGCGGGGTTCTCCGGGGCCTTTCGGACTCGGGGATCCTTGTTGGAACAACGCGCGTTTTGTAGGCCCAGCGGAGGCCCGAAGCCTCCGAACTCCCAATAAAAGTATTGCCTATCTCTCTCCATTAATGTTTTCTCTGAGTGCCTATTTTCCAGGATTTTAGGCATCAGCTTCAAAAAGTGTCTGGGTATTACAGTACACAGGACTGTGTGATTGAAAGGAGGAGACATGGAAGGAAGATGGGCTCCTGTTTGCCACCTTCTCTGTTCAAGCACAAATGGGATGCTATGGGATCATAGATGTGCACACATGCATGTATGTACCTACTCCAGCATGGGGTCCTGCATGAGTTGCAGATGGATCTCTGCACCCCTTGGACCTCCATGGGCTGCAGGGGGACATCCTGCTTCACCACAGCCCTCACAAAGGTGCAGGGGAATCTCTGCTCTGGCGCATGAGGCACCTCCTTCCCTTTCTTCACTGACCTTGGTGTCTGCAGGCCTGTTTCTCTCACATACTTCCACTCCTCTCTCCAGCTGCAGGTTACTCCCACAGTTCCCTCCAATCCTCCGCTTCCCCCTTTAAACTGTTATCCCAGAGGTGCTACCACCACCACTGATGTGATCAGCCTTGGCCACCACTCAGTCCGCCTTGGAGCTGGCTGGCACAGGCTTTGCTGGATGTGGTGAAAGTTTCTGGTAGCTTCTTACGGAAGCCACACCTGTACCACCCCACTACCAAAACCTGGCCATGCAAACCCAATACAACCTACTAAGCTGAGACTGAGAAGCCTTACATCAAGAGCAGCAAGAAAAAAACACCTTGCCCATTTTAAACTCCCATATTATATTCACAACTGTTCACCTGTCCACCTTTTCCATGGAAAGTCAGAAAGCATACAGATGGATAGACAAATTTAAGCATCCCTTTTTGGACAAGCATAGGTAATAATTGTTCACCCTGTTTATAAACACCCTCTGTCTACTGAAAAATGAAATCCCAAATCTACTTAAAACCAGGTTTCCATTTACTTAAGCAGATAACTCAATTAGGGTAGCACTTAAATTTGTGCTTTTAGTCTCAGCAGCCCTGCAGAACCGTATGCTATACAAAATAACTTGCAAAATTCCTTAAAGTAGTTTATTGGTGTGCACCAAGTTTAATGCTTACTCAGGCAAGGTAAACAGACATAAATCATGTTTAAACCAATTTTAGAAATTGGTATTCAGTTATTACCTCTGAAAAAGTTATGAAGCATGAGCTGTCACAGTAACTCAAGTTGTTACTGTGTTAGTTGTCACTGACAACCACTGTGTAGTTGCTACTATGACACAATGAACTTAAGATGTAACTCTTTAGCATGCATTTTATTTACATTTAGTGTTAGGAACTTTGAGCCAGCTGATGTATGCCAACACACAGGTGAGGTGTCTGAGCTTTGGCAAGTGGAAGACCCCTTCAAGCACAAACTAGCTGGCTTAAATTCTTGCACTCATTTCAGCTAAAATTGTTTAATCTCAGGCCCAAGCAACTAATGCTTATAACAGGGATAATTTCCAAAATCGGGACTCAGTTGCTTAGGTAAGTGTCTAAACTTACTTGAAAGCAACATCAACACCAGACTGCTAAACAGATACAGTCAACAAAAAAAGACTTTTCGATTCTAACTACTTACCAGTTATGATAAGTACTTCTAATCAGAAGGACTGAAAGATTACCAAAACATGCTTAACCTTTTTTTTTAAATAGTGCTGTGTACAACCCACTTTGGTCATCCTTTGACTCATGTGGATGTCTCACAGAGCCACACATGAGAGAATGAGACTTTTAAATTACAAGAAAAGCACAGTTGAAAAGTCCTAAATACTAGCAGGACTCAGAGGCTTGACTAATATCTGCAGTTATATTTCATAGGAGTTTTATTCATTTAAACTGGTTTTCAGATGACAATGTTTCCTTAACCTACTCAGAGGAAAAGCGTCTCCAATCACCATTCAAAAAGTAAACAGCAGTGCTGTTCTCCAAACGCAAAGGCTTATGTTTGGGGGTTTTTTGGGGAAAAAAACCCCCAAAAGAGCATAACCACTAATCATTATTTCAGTGTTTTAATCCCATGGCACCCATAGCTCATTTTTGTAACTACACTGTTATGAAACAAAGAACTGCAAATCAGCAGTAATAGAAATCAAGGCAAGTATTTAATAGTAATTTAATCTACCAAACCTTTTAGCATTTTTCTGAAGAATCAGAGAGTTATTACATATTTTTGCTACTGTAATTTCATAATTGCCATGTGACTTCTGTTTCTAACAGAAGAAGGCTTCACAGCAACACTGGTATAACTATGCCCAGAATCCAACAGAAGAGAAAGATTTCTTCCTTTTCACATAAATTTTAAAGACAACTTCCTCTTTATACAGTGTGTGGTGCAGCAGAAATAACCCATCTAAATTTTATGAGAAGAGGAGAACCAAATCTGTGGCAGGGCTCACAGTGCATGGAGAAGTCAAAAGGTGGATTATAAATGGCAGTTTAGTGTGATGTGGAGAGGGAACAGTTTAGCAGATGCTTGTTCGATTCAGAGAGTTTGCTGGTAAATGCAGTAACACTGGACACTTCTGGATGTTTTAGACACTCCTTCCTAAAATTTATTTTAAAGGAGGGATGGGGAAATACCCTCCTCTGGTACTTTATTACTTACCGAAGGATCTACTTGATCATTTGTTACTCCCCTCAGGACAATCTTCAACGGATGCTTCATGAAAGGTGCCAAGCAGAGCAGACTTTCCAAATAGTAACCAATACCACGACTGGGGCTGCAGTCATGTTCCAACGAGCCTCCGTACAGAAGACCAGGCTGATAATACAAGGTAGTACCTGGGGAAGATGCCAGGGGAATAACCCAAATGATAACACTGTAAGAACACTGGCTGCTACTGCAGCATAAATATACTATGCAACAATATATGGGCAAACTGGAGGCAGAAGAGTTTATGCAGTTAGTAAATGGATCAACGCACAGAAGTGTCTTGTCTGCACTGCAGATCATTTCTTCTCCTTTCCCCTTCCCCCACAAAACCAAAGATCTCTTAGTAATCTCCAAAATGCTGATAAAGCAATAATTATCCTCCACAGAAGCTACATCTTCATCAGTCCATCAGGTCCTTGGTGCCTTGGCACATCCAGTGGTAATTAGACTCTTTTACTGACGAACCATAATTCTTAAAGTCTTTGGAAAAAAAAGGAAGATAAAACTCCCAACCAAATGAAACTTCTATGTAGCATGCTTCTCACTCTAACCAAAACCTTTGCTAAGCGTGAATAAGCAAGCAGTCGTGTTCAGAAGTTTGCCTTTGTAGAAGGTAAATGTTGCCTCCCACAAAAATCCGTTCTGGTTCAGAGGAAATTTCCCCCACTAGGAAATCCTGCATACCTAACAAAATACTAATTCCAATTCTTGGGCAATATAGTTTCCTTAGCACTCTGCATTATGGTGGAGCACTGATCTTCTTGCATGCAATCAATTACTACAAAACCTCTCAGCTTAGTTATTTCTGATCTTCTCAGTCAATCCCATCTGAACACCCACCTCAGTCAAGACAAAACTCTGATTCTGCTGCAGAAACTGATAAAGCCTGGAAGACCAGAACAGAGGAAGCAGAGAAAACAAAGCTCACCTGTTTGGTTTATTTCAATCCGAGAGCCATTGGTCACTTTGTCGATCAGGCGAATAAAACTTGCTTCAAAATCTAAGGAGTAAAACACAGAAAGAATTTTAAAGTTTCTTAAAGTTCAACATCATACTTGTACTTTTACCCTTTCCTGCCTTTCACAACAGTAAGGCTACCCTCAGTTTTCAAGTTGTAGTATAATTCTAGCACATGAGAAAAGGCAATTAACTGTCAAAACAGATATATCATTTGAGCCTCCCTGCTCACAGGCATCCCAAATCAATTGAGATGGCCTCATATGTGGCAGCTGGACTAGTCACAGTCCTCTCCCGAGCACACAGCACATGATAAAAGTAGACACTTCTGACCACAGTGGCCTGAGAGATCACTTTAGTCCAGGATAAAACCTTTAACAGTTTACATTTTGCTCAGTACAAAGCAAAACATACAAATCATAACAGACAGGACTCTGTACACTGAAGCCTGACAAGCTAGTCACAGCTTCACATTATTCTGTGTAAAAGTCTTAGCTTAAAAGAAGGTAACATTCAGATGTGTGAAGTGTTGCTGCTGTATGGCTGTTCCATAAACACAATTAGTTATCTGCAGACTTTAAAATTTTCCATTTCCAAAACACTCATTGACACATTAAGGGCTAGAGAAACACATCTGCCCACTGTCTCTTTTCTTGCTTACTGTGTTCACTATAGCATTTTGTGTGAAACTAATTCCTCAGTGTCTCTTGTTTGTGTGGACTCCCACTCAAGAGAAAGGACAAGCAAATTTAATCCGAAACATATCTCCCAGAAAACCCCCAACCAACCAAAATAAAAAATGAAACAAAATTAAAACAAACAAACAAAACACACATCCCCCCAAAAAAACCCCAAAACCAAAAAAACCCAAAACAAACCCCAAACAAACAAAACTTCTGGAGGAATACACTAGTACTGTAGTGCTTAGGTATCCCAATATGGTACAGACTCAATACCTAGAAAGATGTGTGAACGTATACAGAATTCAAAACCCAGACAATTTTAAGGGCCAACAGCACCGGCGTAATAGTTAGTAGGTTGCAATAAATCCCTGTGTTATTTCTTAAACAGTAATCAGATTTTTTCCCCTACATGTGCTTCTAGGATACTATAGCAGAAATTACCTTTTGTCAATATTTGCATAACAAGACTGACACTCCCGTCACACCATACTGGTTTTGCTCTCTGTTTTCACAATTTCTAAACTTTCTGACAGTTTATATGTTTATAAAGTTTATGACAGCACTGGGGCCTCTTCCAGTGCAGGAGTGCATCCTTGCGAGCACATGTTTCACTCTTGGAAAACACCTGTAGAAGAGTTCTCTTTACAAATGTTCCAGTCATGCAAAGCAAAATGAACTGCATGTTGAATCATCAACACAGATCAGAGTTTGTTGTTATTTTTCTGTTACAGTCATAGTTTACACTTTAACTCGCACTTGAAATAGGCAATTCAAACACCCTTGAAAGAAACATGGCAAACCTACAAACTTCACCACTACACGGTGCTAGAAAATACTTTGGGTCATGGTAAATGTTAAGTCAGGTACACAAGAATACTTTGGCAGTTTCTGAGGAGAACTTCTGGCTATAAACTGAAGCCTGTCAGGAGGCAGAGTAGCACCTACACCTATTCTGAACTTCATAACAGGGTTCCCTGCCCAAAAAATAACACCACAATAATGTTTCTCCCTCAATCTCTATCCTATTGTTTTCTGGCTTCAGTCTATGATGGAATTCACCACGGGATGCCAGAGGTCCTGTGCAGGAATGAAGAGGGTACTGCCCAAGAAAGGTTTCCCTCAAAGGAGCCTTTCAGCAATTAAAAGTAAACAGGTTCCACCTCTTTCACCTCTACTGTTTGGACAAACCCCAATAAAACCCAAAGCGCAGCCCCTGACCCTTGAAAACTGCGGGACCGCCGGCTCCCACGGTCCTTGGGCACGGGGCAGCAAGGACGGGCCGGGAGCAGCCCGGGCACCGCTCTGCGGCTGCGGGGCTCCGGGGCAGCCCCGGGGGGGACAGCCTCCCCGCCGCGGCTCCGCCGCCGCCCCCTGCTCCTCCTGCCGCCGCTCCCCCTCCCCAGGCGCCGCTC
>VWZF01006561.1:12205-37001 GCA_013396755.1 Sclerurus mexicanus
GGGGAGCTCGGAGTTGAGAAGCGCCGGTAGGTGTGTGTGGGCGATAAGGACGGGCCGGAGCTGAGCGCGGTGCCTGCAGCAGGGCGCTGTGCCGGCTCCGCGGAACGCGCCCCGCCGACAGCCCCGGCTGGCGGTCATCCCGGCCCGGCCCGGCCCAGGCGAAACCGAGCGGAGGAGTGAGGGCGGCTCCGAGTCCGCAGGCCGGCCTGTTTGCCAAATGACAGTGGCAGAGCCCAGCTGCCCTTCATGAGGAGACTGAGTGAAGCTTTCAGCTCTGGTTTAAGAGAAGCCGCGGTTACAGCGGAGGTGTGACAGAGTCCATTGCTAGGCTACTTTTACGTGTGTAGGAATGGAAGTGAGAGTGGAAGGGACAAACAGCAATCATCTTGCCCAACTGCCCGAGCAGTTCAGGGCTGACCAAAAGTTAAAGCATGTTGCTAAGCGCATCCATCATCCAAAGGACCCTTACACACTGACAGGCTCAGAGCTTCGGCCACACTCTCTAAGAAGCCTGTTCCAAGGTTTCTTTTCTGAAATGCACTGGGCAGAACTCAGAGAAAACTGTGAGTGGGAGGAAGGTAAAGAACACACATTTTCCCTCAGATCTAATAAATCTATGCAGACATGATTAATAGGGTATCTTGTTTAACAAATACAACATCACAGCCTAATCCAGGTTGGAACCCAGATCTTTAGTCCAATCCGTGGCCCAAAGCATGGCCAGACTGTGTTGCTCTGGGCTTTATCCAGCTTGGTCTTATAAACCTTGGAGGGCTGAGACTAGTAATATTTTGATTCCACTGCCTGACTTAATAAGTTCTGCCACACACCTTAGTGAGGAGCCTGGCCCTATCTTCTCAGTAAATGATCATGGGTGTTAGAAGGTTTCTATTAGGTATACCTTGAATGCTTGTCCTTTCCAGTCCTGTGGCAGGACTTCTTCTTCAGTCCCTGATCATCTTGGTCACTTCCTGCTAAACCTGCCCCAAATGATCAATGCCTGTCTTATACTGAAGGGCCCAGAACTGGCCACAGGACCCAGATGTGGCCTAAGGAGTGCCTAATACAGGGGCCTAGTTGTTTCCCCTGATGTAGTGGCTACCCTCCTGTTAGTATGGAAGTTAGTGGCCATGTGCTTAGCTGGCTATCCACCAGTATCTCTCAGTCTTCTTCAGCAATGCTGCTACTCTGCTAGTCAGTCCCCAGCCTGTGCTGCTGGAAGCAGTTAGTGTGTCCGGGACTTTGAACTTGCCTTTACTGAACTCTGTCACAGTCCTGCTTGATCCCTCTCCCCACCTGTCCCTGCTGAACCCCATCTCCTGCCCCTGGGCCCCTCCACTAAGGTTGCATGGTTTGGTATTACTTGTGAAGTTGATGAGGGTGCATTCTCCTCCCAGAGCTATTTACAGACCCTAGACAGGACAAGGTCCCAGGGCAGATCATGGCAATCCACACTCATTAACAGCTTCTTGGTAGGGTACAAAATGCTGACCACTACACTTTGACCTTGATTTCAGCCAGTTTTTCAGCGATCTAGCTGTCCACCCATCCACCCAGATGAGTTAGAGAAATTATGTCAGAGGCTATGTCAGAAGCCCTACCAAAGTCAGTATACTATAACTTCTGCCTCATGTAAGTAACCATTTCATTTTGGTATAACATACTTGGGAAGTAGTTACCCAAGAGTACTAAAGGAATTGTGTGTCAAACTCAAAAGAAAGTATTTAGATCTCCAGGGAGCACACATGACATAAACTCTTTTGACAATTAAACCTTAAAAATCCTCCTTAAAGAATTTCTTATGTTTCAAAAAAATGTTGAGGAATCTGAAAGATTCTATATTGGAAAGAACATTTGGATTTGTTTGAAACAAGGTTTTGATTTCTGTCCAGACACCACAAGGGCTACTTCAATAAGCTCATGAGCAAGAGCTAGGATTTTAACATATAACTGTAGGCTTCATGTGTGAAAAAGATTAATCCAGAATACAATGCAAGTTGTATTAATTAAAAATTTGTATGTCTTTAAATACAGAATAGTTGTGTAAAACATTGTATACAAACTAGTGAACTATTTCTCCTATTATTTCCTTTTCCACTTCTGAGCATGCCACAACTGTTGCACAAAACTACTAGGACAAGGTTTAGACTCTGGCAAAGATAGCCAAGGAATGGGGAACAGTAATTTCTTTTACTAATATTTTTTGTAAGAGAAGTACCCACTATTGTTCTGCAAAGACCCTACTTTAGTAAGAACCTCTGTGTGTTTATGACAAGTGTCTGTCCATTTCCACTCCGTCTTCGTGAATCTCTTATGAAGTTCAGCAAGGTTGCTAAATAGTCGTAAACAGTGGGATTATTTTAGCATTCTCCTCTGGAGTTTTTCTGAACTGCTCAATAGTGCCTGTAGAGAGGCTGAACCTCAGGTTCCCTCTTTAACAGGCAGGTAAATTATTTTGAAACACTGTGACATTGGACATAAGAGTTAATTATCTCTCTGACAAATCTAGTTATTTCATGTAATACTTTCCATTTTCCCCACACACTTGCTTTAGGAACACTGGGATGTTGTCCACACATTTTGTGGACTTCCACAGTTCAGAAATCGACAACGCTTAAAACTAACAGCACGACTTCTCACATTTAAATAGCATTTTGTTGCCAAATTTTGTTTAAGACTGTGGTGCTTTGGCAGACTGAGATGTTGCTCTGGGAACACTGCTAAAGCCATGAATGTTTCACTCTTGCTGCCTGACTGCATTCTGGAATAGAGGTATTACTAGGTTCAGTTACTGCTCAGTGCAATAAGATTTATGCTCGTAGTAACATTTCCATGCTAAGTCAGTGCCTTCCTACTTAAGGCAATTTATTTTGCTGACTGGACAGTTGTGGGGCTATATTGCCATTTCCGTACTGTCCTTAAGTATCAAACATCCTTTTGAGTCGGGCTCCTTGTTGCTTTACTTGTTTCAATGTAAAACCATTGGAATGAAAAAAGGTTTTAAAACAGAAATCTGAATTCAGTAATGTGTTGGCTTCAGCGCTGCTTTCTGTGGGATGACTTTTTCACTGCAGCTCTTCTGGTGGTTGATGGTGGTGGAGATCCATTAAGCATCTCCAGATCCTTTAGCAGGAAGGCTCACTTCTCCTGCTCTGTACATGACCGTGAACACTCAGGAAATGGAACAGTCTCCTGTTTTGGTGAAAACATTGTGGTCTGCTGTAGCTGAAAATCACTGAATCCTATCTGTGAGAAAGCAGTCCTGCGAGTCCTTTGGAAGAACACCGCTCAAAACAAAGACAACCTGCAGCTGTTCACATTCAAGTACCTGAAACAAAGCTCAGGCGCAGCTCGTTAAAAGTGCGGGTTCGCGCTGCCGAGCAGTTGGAGCTCATTCATCAGAGAGCAGCAAAAGCGGGGCTGCAGCGTGGGGGTGGGTAGGACGGGATCCGAGAACAGCAAGGTCAGTCACAGCCTCGGGGCACTTACAGCAGCAGGAGGTGTCAGCAGCTCAGCAGTCATCAGGTGACAGCCAGGTAAGGGGCCATGTCCCAGGTCAGTCTGGGAAATCCTCATGACAGTTCAGGGAAATGGGGGCGTCGCTATCCATGGGGTATTTAAAAGGCGTGGAGATGTGTCAGGGACATGGTTTAGGGGTGGANCCCGCACGCAGGGATGGCGGGGGCGGCGGGGATGGCGGTGCCGCCGCCGCTGCTGCGCGCCGTCATCATGGGCCCGCCGGGCTCCGGCAAGGGCACCGTCTCCGCCCGCATCATCAAGCACTTCGGCGTGAAGCACCTCTCCAGCGGCGACCTGCTGAGGGACAACATGCAAAAGAAGACAGGTGGGAGCGGGGCCGGGCCGGGGGAGGGCGGTGGCGCTCCCCGTGCCCCCCGCTCCGCGGACACGGTCCCCGCGCAGCCCCCGCCGCGCAGCGGACGCGGCACACGGCCCTGCCCCGTTTCGTGGCCAGAAGCAGAGGCACCTAGAATTATTAACAGGTCTTGCAAAATTAGAAGACCTTGTCCCGAACAAGCAGGCATAATGGTAGTGGTGCTTTCCAAAAAAAACAATGGGCAAAATTTTTAAACTGCTTGTCTTGTGCTTTTAAAATTATAAATATTGTCTTACAAGTTCATATTGTGCTTAGGTTTCATCATAGTCTGTGTTTCAGATGGTACTGCTTGTGTTAGGTAACGATGTGAATTATTCTTGCAATATAATTCTGGCTTAACCTCTGGCCTCTGTTGAGATGCCACAGGCCCTGTCTAGTGGATCTTTGCAATGATGAAAGGTCTCCTCCTGACTTCTATGCCTGCTTTTCCTCATGTGGAGTGAGAAAACTTGTAAGAATCATTTCAGGTTGCATGTGATGAAGTGAGAGTATTGTTATTTCCAGCACTTCAAAACTGTAGAGGACTACATTCACTTGTGAGTATCATGGTATTATTACCCTTAGGTAACTGGCAGTCTCTTTATTTTTGGAAACTCATAAACATGTTTGAAGGTGAAAAATTATCTGCACTGTGATATCAATTGTGATATGATTTCCACAGCTCTTCACACAAATTCTGTTTACCCAGTAAGAACAATGACTTCAGCACAGTGACTGACTTTACTACAGTTGATATCCACAAGTTAAACATTTGCTAGGAGCACCACCTGTGCAGGCACATCTGATCATATTCATGCTATTTCTGCCTGTTTGGTTATACAATCAAAAGTTTTTATTTAACAAAGGTCACAAATCTATTCTGTTATAAACTTTCAGTATAAAACCTAGTGGTAGCCATTTCAGAAAACAAAGGAATTGTGCTATTTTTACCAAGGGTTTTGGGGTTTATCTTACATACTAAATAATTTAGGTTTTGTGCTCTTTGAATGTGTCCTGAAAGAAGGATCATAAAGCACCAGAATCAAGATGAAGGGTGTGCAAGAAGAGGAAATTGCAAGAAGTATTGCATTGCTTGATTTGAGAAGGGAGCCAGGAAGTGGAAAGAAGTCATTAGGCAAAGAATTCTGTGTGGGTTGGACAGATGAAAGAATGTGAAGCAGAGCAAAGGTGTGAAATGAAAATGTAGCAGACATGGTAAAACACTGAGTGTGAGAGAGGAGTCAGTGGAGGATGTAAGTGGTGATAGTTTTCTCTGATTTGGCTAGCATAGAATTTAAACGAATCTGCTACAGAGTTTTTCATTCACCAATTAACTCAGGTAAGTTCTATTGTCATTTCATTGAAAGTCAGTCACTAGTTGCAGAAATGGTCTCCAAAGAGTTGAGATGAAGTATGAGGTAGCAGGAATAAGTAGTACACTGAAAATAGGAGAATGACTGAGAGGCAACTCAGAGAGCTTTAACAAGTCAAAGTGTTTATGAGTTTTGATCATAATAGAAGAGTCCTGCAGTTCCCAGTTCTTTGGGAAATGTGTTATGCTAAGGTGGGCAGTTAAAACACTTAGAAAATTAGATATAAGTAACAAGAGTTATATGATGCAAATTTCGGCATTTGCTGTCATGTGGAAACGGACATTGTTGAAAAGTCCTGTTGAAGATTTGAGTGTCTGTAGCAATTTGCAGTTATTACCATATTCTGCCGCTTTGGAGAGCGTAGAGTCTGTGACCACCTCTGTACTGCTAAGGAAACTATTGTCTGATTATGCCTAGAGCTTCTTTGATGTAATGTGGTTGGAATCTTTTGTAAAACCATGCCAATCTTTTGTAAAACCATGAAACATGGATACCTGTAACCACCTAGAAAGGAAAGAAACCTGTGTTGCCTTTAACTCCAGAAATTGCCATGCCTGTAGTGGTTTCAGACTCAAGGTGAAAAAAACCCCAGAACTAAATAAAACCAACAAAACCTCACAAAATCTCACTCTGAACAGCAGGGAAACAACAACAAAAAAGCTATGATCTAGTGTACAAACTTTTTGTCCTAATGTATAACTATTTAGGTACAGTTTCACCTATTTTTTCCTGTTGCAATAGTAACTTTCTAAATGTCCTGAGCTCTGTAGAGAGAGGCAAGAAGCAGTGTTTCCATCTGTGTTGGTCTAATAGTAGGACTTAACAGCTTGCTCTATTCTAAACCTCTCCAGGCCCAAAAAGTCATCAGTCTTTCCAAGGTACATTCGAACTGTCTCTGTGAACCTTGCCTCACGCACATTATTAGATCATGGTGGCTAGAGCAATGCTGCCAGGTAAATCAGTAGCAGATCCAAGCATCAAGTACACATTAAACTATCTGGAGGTGATTTATTCCTACTCCCAGCCTTATTTTTGCAGGGTACTTGGTTTTAAGTGCTGTAGAATAGTAAGAGGATTGACTTGCTGACCTTGAAGAAGGAAGGTAGGGAAAAGAAAATATACTTTGTACCCAGCCAGACTCAGTACCTATTTCATGGTCTTCATACTTTTCAAGGCCTGACTACAGATAGGAACACCCAGTAAGGGGAAATTGTATCTTTTTTGGGGGGTGATTTTTTTGGTTTTTTTAGGTGTGGGGTTTTGGTTTGCTTTGAGTTTTTTGTGTCATCACCACAGCTGCTGTTTGCACTGCTACTATTGCACATTCCATGCATCATGATGGAATTGGCATTTTTCACTGCTTTCTGCTGGAAGTGTTTATATCGTGTGTTAGTTATGTCAGTCCATCCCATCTTCTCTTCTGTTTAGTTATCTGTAACTAGATCCGTATTGGCTTCAAGTAAAGGCTTCTGCAGATCCACAATAAAACCAGTCTAGCTGCTACTCTGGGTGACAACATAATTGGGTAATTGTTTTAAAATGAAAGCTATAGAGACTTTGTGCCTGGGACACAAATGAATTTCTTTCTGGCTCTACACCTTATTTGGGTGAACTACAGCATGCTACTGCGTGTCATGTAGGAGCATGGTGTGATACCTAGAACCGTGATGTGTGGATTTCATTTTAGTGAGCCAATGGGCTAAATGATTGGTATTAAAGGTTAGTCAGTTCCATGCGAAAATACTAGTGTCAGTGTGCTCCCATAAATAGTTTACAATATCTATAAACATCCTCTTGTAACTCTAGTAATCATAAAAATACATATCTGGCAAGTGTGTCCCACTGCATACTGCTCTCCTAAATGCCAACGACATTTCTCTTTGTAGTGAAGTTGAAGTGTAAGTTAGTAGCTAACTGAGAAAATAACTTCTTTTACAGGAAATGTGAGGGTTGATATCTTAATAAACTCATATCCTTTATATTTCTTACTTTGAAGACTCTTTTGTCTAATAGCCTCTCCTGATATTAATTTTTTGAACTTAGTATTTCACATACTTACTCGTAAACTTATTCAGAGGGTGTGGGGATAGAGGTGTGTTCTGCCTTGTTGCCATCTGTCAAACTATAGACTGATCAAATTAATCCGATACACATTGGCATGGTCAGATCCTAGCTGATCATCTGGTTTTTTAGTTTTAGCAAGTCTACTGTCTGTCTTGCTTACAACTTTTTTGTGCCATCCTGATCAAAACAAATTTTTTGCAGGCTTGTGGGAGGTCTTTGCTTGCTGGAGGTCAGAGATAGTGTAATGCAACTTCTCTTACTTTCACAGAAGTTGGAATCCTTGCCAAGTCCTATGTTGATCAAGGGCGGCTTATTCCAGATGACATCATGACACAACTAATGCTGAATGAGCTAAAAAGTCTAGATCGGTACAACTGGCTATTGGATGGTAAGTTAGCATAATTGATACCAGTATATAGGGAGAGAAGATCTGCTCTGGAAGGCTCAGAGTGCTTTGGTCGCTTATTGCCAGCTTATTGTGAAACTTTCAGCAGCTAGTCTGCCCCAATTTCTTTGGCTGAACAACATTTTGGATGCATCCTGCCTCCAGAACATTACAGGGATATTTAATTCATGTTGAAAAGGGCAGTTCAATACTCCCATAAAATTTCAAAACTGGCAGTTCTGGTAGTTTTTATGACATTTCCCCCTTAATATATGCATTGAGAACTTTCTTTTTTTAAAGCCTTTTCTTGTTAAAGTCCTTGGGGAATGGAAAACTTTTGAAGGATGGGGCTGAGGAATTCTTTAAACAGAAAGGGAGGCATGTGATACAGTAACATGGTAAGTATGGAAAAGTACCGCGGCAGTGTGGTGTGTAATAAATCACTAACAAAACCATTGCTTAGTGCTCTAGAAGGCCTCTTTCCTTTGCTGTTGGGTTCTGTTCTGTAGAGTGAACAGTTTTGTAGTTCTGTAGTGTAAGCTCATTGCTTCAGCATTCGCATTAGAGAGAAAATGCATTTGCTGCTGTCTTTATGAACTGGATGGCACTTGTTCCAGCCCGTGAGAGTACAGCTGGATGCACAGCATAAAGACAGTGTCTAGGCTGGATGTGTGTGTTTTAGGACTCTAGTCACAACATGTTTCAGTCGATAAAAAGTTATTGGTGTGGCTTTTTTTTGTTTCTGGGGGAGTAAAAAATCCCATGTTCTTTGTCCCTTAGTGCTTTATTATAATTGCTTCTAAGTACAGTGATCTGTTCTGGTGGCTTAGTCACAGTAATGTTCCTCCCTGAGACAAAGGCTTCATTCCCATAGTGACCAGCACAATGAAACCTAATCAGTAAAGCAGAGAGCTGCAGATACTGTTTTTTTTCTGTAGTTCCAGGGCCTGTGTATGCACATTCCAGCCTTGCGGATCTGGATTCGTAGCAACATAGCTGCACACAGTAGCAGCTATTAATAGGAAAATTATGTGGAGACCAAAAGAGAATATATCAGTTTCTACTGCATGTTAACATGCTACTACCTTTAAACTTTTGGAGTAAAAATTTTGTCTGCATCAGCATTTATAATGAGACTGAATTACATCAAGGGTAGATCTAGCATAGTGGGCTTTGTAGGAACAACACTGTTCATTGAAAAATGTTATCAAACTAAAGATTTTGGATTAACTGCAATGCAGAACAAACAGATGAAGTCAGCTAGCTCAAACTACAGTTGCTGAACTGCTTGTATACTTACTACTATTTTTCTATGGAACTGACTAACTTTAATACTAGTCATGTAGCCCCCTGGCTCCCTAAAATTACATCCATGCATCACAGTTCTGGGTATCACACCATGCTCCTACATGACAGGCAGATACATGTCATAGCAGATGTAGCAGTCTAAATCATATGCGTCTGTGGGTATAATGTGCTTAGATTTATGTGCAGTATAATTCAGAGCACTTTTCTATGTGTTCCTGGAATCTTCATAATTCATCATATCTTGTAGTTTTCTGTATCCAGAAAACACTGTATGCAGGAAGCACTAGTTTTATTTCAATGAAAACCTTTTGTAAAGGCATTTTAGTTTGTTGAGGATGTTTTTTCATTACTCAGTCCCACAGCAAATTCATTTTCCAGCTGCATAACTTAAATGTGTGGTGGCTGACTAGCTTGCCAATAGTAAGAACAACAGTGCTGAAGTCGTGGCTCTCCCTCTGCTCTTAATATTTAGAAGTACTTCCATGAGATAATGTGAATGTTTGAGAAACAGAATGAGGGCAGCTGATGACTATGATGCAAACCAGGTTCATGAGACTTAGTGCACAAGGAAGAGCTTTGAGTTAATTAGCCCTTTCCTTTTATAATGTTTTTGACAAGACAGTAGCCTTAAGACTTCTTTTTTTTTTCCCTTGTGGTAAAGGTAGTTCTTTGCTGTTCCTTACTCAGGCAATGGACCAATCAACAAATGTTATGCAAGAAGAGTTTCTGAAGTTTGTGCCTATCAGCACCTGCCTTTATGGAGAAGTTTACTTCTGTAGTATGATAAAAATTACAAGCTACTGAATTACGTGAGACTAGGCTAGAGTTTTGCTCCAGTTAACTGATAATGCAACAGGGTGTTCTGCATTAGCTTTGACCACTGAAGTTCTTGTGCTCAATTTTTCACTTCAAATTCTTTGTGGCTTTCTTGTTGTTTCCTGCTGCACCCCTTCTTAAATTCCACTAAGTTTCTCTAATAGTTGAAGGCACAGAGTAGGGAGCTATAGAGTTCATGGGGCAAAATGCAGTGTCTTTTAACTGAAGAGACAGGTTCCTCTGCAGACTGAATGTTCTCACAGTCATCATACTGGAGAACAGTTTGATACACTAGAACTTCTAGAACCCTTTCTACTTTTATATAAAATTAATTCTCTGCTGCCTATGGTAAATATATTTGGCTTACTGCAACTGAATAGAACAGGTTTGTAATGGTCACTGCCTTGAGCCAGACTTACACAACTAGTAAGAGCTCTCACAAATGTTTCTAGGTTGTTCATACATCTGAGTGAAGCTTTTCATTGGAACTTTTATTATTCCAAATGCTTTTATGCAAGGTAGTGTTATGTGGTACATATGAGTACAGGGTCTTTTTGCATTTACTTGTTACACTGTTGGGAAGATGGTTACCTGAAACGAGGAAATGAAAGCTGGGAGGTATTTAACAAGTTAAAGTGCCACAACACATGAAAAATACTTGGAAAAATCTGATGTATTTTCAACCTTTAGGGTACGATAATGTTTTTTCTTCTATTTGACAATTATTTTCTCTAATGATTGAATCCAAGTAATTTTCACTATAACTCTACTTTTGGAATTTTATGGAGTTGTTTCCTTTAAAAAGGTTTCCCCAGAACAGTCGCTCAGGCAGAAGCCCTGGATAAAGAATGTCATGTAGACACTGTGATTGACCTAGATGTGCCATTTGAGACCATAAAGTGTCGGCTCACAGCACGCTGGATCCACCCTGCCAGTGGCAGAGTCTACAATCTTGAATTCAGTCCTCCCAAAGTGCAGGTAAGTAACACATGGTGGTGTTGCACTAAATAAATGCTGCACGTGGTGGTTGCAGTAAAATATTGTTTGCATATGCTGTTTCAAAACACAGTAGCTCAGAAGAAAAGGGCTCCTTTCATCCCTTGGGAGCATAGTATCTTTCTGGTAACACCCAGCCTCTGAGGGTATGTTAGTAACGTGGTAGAACCTCAACCTGATGGACAGTGTATTTGTCTCCTGCAGAATGGAACACCATGGTTTTTCATAAACTCTTGTTAAAGCTATTCACTGATCTGGAATACTGTCTGCCCTGCACAGTGGCATAGGATCTGGACATACTCTTAGCCCGTTTGCAGCCTGTAAAAGCCAAAATGTAATTTCCTTTTCCTTCCTCCAGATGAGTAATTCTTTGCATCTAGGAAGTACACCGAATCATCAGTCAGAGGAATTCAGTTAATGCTTTCCCTGTATTTATATTTAACCAGGATGGGTATTTTCAAGGGAAGAGTTGCTGTACTGCAAAATTGAATGTAGAAACTTGCAACTCAGGGAAGCCTCTCAGTAAGAGGTTATGGCTTGAGATATCCTAAAGAGAAACTCAAAGATAAAGATTGTACATTGTTACCTTAAGGTTTCTGAAGAATTAGGATTCACCTTAGAGCAATTCAGTTTAAACTGTATTTCATCCACAACTCTAAATAACTTACCTGTTTTGGTATCACATTTCACCTGGAAGCTCTATTAAAGTTACATCAGAAACACATCAAGCTCTGTAGTTTTTGGATTTCATGCTGCAGGAAAAGATGCCAGCTTGAAGTAGCAGGTAAGCACTGGAAGTGAACAACTGAAAACATTGTTATGTTTAAAGCAAGGTGTTTAAAATCATGGTTATTTTTAATTGCAGAAGAGCACAGGCAAGCTGCCATAGAGAATTATCAGACCTACCAAAGAGTAGTAGCAGCTGCGAGAGCTTTGCTATTAGAACACTGCTTTCACCAATTAGCAGGCATGTCACAGCATACTAGATTGCAGTATGTAACTGAAACCATGGAATAGAGCTGAACACAGTTGTATCTAACAGACCTGCAAAATGTTTACTTACTTAATAGGAAAAAGAGATTATAGTTCACACATTACATCCCTACCCCTTTAGGGAAAAATTCAGCTGACTTTTACACCATTTTTTACACAGCTGTTGCCAAATGATAACTCTTCCATTTTGCAACTTAAAAGCAAAGGGCCATTAACTCCTTTGCCCATTTTGGTATTGTCAAGCAAAGGTCTAGTTGGTCTCTTATTTCCTGTTATACAGGAATATATTAACAAGAATGTTATTTTCCTTTGTATGTGAAGGTTTTGTCTACATATTTCCCATATTCTACGAATACTCCAGAGGACAAATTAGTAGAGTTACTGTGATCTGTTCATTGTCAATCCTGAGAAAATGTTTCTAACTGACAGACTGTTTTACTGGAAATTCAACAACTTGTATTCCAGATAAGATACGAGCAGCAGCCTTTCTCTATATAAGTAGAAATCTACACCCTGGCTAACTGGCAGCTGATTATAATTTAAATTGAAAATTACACAAAACATACTTAACTAGAAATACAAAAATATACTTCAGTGTTTGCTTTTAACCTTGATTAGGGCATTGATGATATTACTGGTGAGCCACTTGTTCAGCGTGATGATGACAAGCCAGAGACAGTTAGCAAGAGGCTGCAGGCTTATGATGCACAAACAAAACCTGTTCTAGAATATTATCGGTAAGTAGTAAAACTTATTCTTCCATATTCTAAAAGGTCATTTCACACTAGCATAGGAAGGAACAGATCTCTCCAGTTATGGAATATGTTATACTACAACAGTGAATGAGGTGTGGGTAGCTGGGTAGCTTTCATGAACTCAAAAAGAAATCAACCCAGTAGAATGAGCATGTTTGTTTTTCACTGTTGTATGAGACCTCTTCAGGAACCTGCATAGTAAAATAGCCTGTCACTGCAGCCATATTTAGTTTTATAAAGAGCACTATGCATTATTCAATACCTTACAGTACTGTTCTGAGCAACACAGCTCTGATCAGTAAGGTAACTGAGAGAGTTCCTTTTTTTCAAAGATCTCAACAGTATTTTGTCTTCGGAATGTAGAAGCCTTCTCACAAGTGCAAGGGGTCAAGAAGTGATACAGAAATAGAAAAACTGTTTCATGAATATTTAAAAGTGGCTGTTCTAAGAACAGGACTGTGATGGGCCCAGCTAGCAAGACTCTCTGGGAATAAACAGCTATTTGAGAATTTGCCACTTGCATTGTGGAGTGATAAAAAATTACTATTTAAGAGCCAAAATTATACACAATTTCTCCTAATGTAAAGCAGCAAATATCATATTGCTAATACACAGATAATAGTAGGTCACCATGTAGACCTTTACTCTTAACTTGCCTAGACAAAGAAATCAGACTCTGGCAACATCATGAAGCAGTTGTCCTTCTGTCTCTGTATCTACCATCCTTCATTATGTGCTACCAGGACTGTTGAGCAGAATATTAGAAGCTTCACCTTTGGTGTGGTTAAAGAAGTTTTTCTAGATTGACAATGATATTCCTGATTTTTGTTAGATTTCTGAAGTGAAAATGCCTCAAAGCACCACAGTAAGACATAGGCCTCAGCTACTGTTATTATTAATAATATACTATACAGATAAAACTAGCTACTAATTCAGAATAACTTAATTCTGCATGATTATCTTACTTGTTCTGATGCACATCCATGAGGTGCAACTTTACAATACTTGGATTAGTCACAGTTGTTTGGATGATGTACAGCATGTGCTGTGTGACTACATTGCTGCTTATCTTTACCATGTTTAAGTGCTCTGCAGACAGCAGTCAGTTTTGTGAGTTGACATGGCCCATAACTTGCTGTTTGAGGAACAGAGTAATGAATGTCCAGCCTGCATTTCTAATGTTATGGCTGTTCTTGGTGTTAAATCACATGTGCATTTGCTCAGTTCTGCCAGGACAATCTTGAAGTGAGGCAGAGGTTTTGGAACAATTTGATTTCTGTAATGCTTTCTTCTTTTTCTTCCTTAGGGAAAAAGGATTACTGAAATCCTTCTCTGGAACAGAAACCAATAAGATCTGGCCACATATCTATGCTTTCCTCCAAACCAAGTTGCCAGATGTGAGCCAGAAAAACGTTGCCACTCCCAGGTGAAAATAGGTCAGACTTCTGCTCATCTGTCATAGTTCACTCCTGATTACATGAGATTCAGCAATCAAGGACTTCTTGAAGTAGTCTACCAGACTGATCAATAATTAAAGTCCACTACTGTCCTTAACTTACATTATGATAGAATTGTGTTGCCTGTAGTTCTCACTTTAATGCTATGTTTTTTTATTCTATATATACCTAATTTTTAAAATAGAATAACTGACTTTAACAAAAGCAGTTACTCTCATGTCTCCTATTTGAAAAATATGTTTGCAAATATTAACTGGTGAAGGAAACATATTTCAGAATATTTCATTAGAAAGCACCTGGATTGATTTACTCATTAAATGAAGCAATGATAACGATATGAAAGCACATTTCTTGAATGTGTGATTTGTTGTGGCTAGTCAGAAGCTGTGGAGAACCATGACTACTATTCTGCAAAAAGCCATTTCAGACCAGAACCGGCATTACAGGTAGGCTGATCTCATGGAAGAGTCATCTTCTGGTAGGTTTGCTTGCACAGATGTTAGTTGATTTTTTTTTTGGCTTAAATTACACTTAACACTTTCTTGGATGATTTGCCTTATTTCTATGTTTATATTTCTGCCCTCAGAGAGCTATCCTGCAGGCATGGGAAATGGAGTTTCAGTGACGTGTAACACGTTTGGCAAAGCCTCTCTCTTAAGACCTTATCAGTAAAAAGACAGTAGGTACTGAAACATTAAGTGTAATCTGGTAAGACTATAGCTAGATAATCTTCACTAGTCAATGTGTCTTTTCTAAGATTTTTAAAAATAACAACTGCTCGTTGATGCCAGTGCCACGATTTCCAATGCTCAAATTATTAACTTTGGCATATTACTATAGCAAATTTTATTGTAACAACTGGACTGATTTTCATGAGATTCTTGTCTCTGACCCTCTCCTGTGTTTATCTATTCACTAGATAACTGGAATTACAAATGTTCACAATCCAAACTTTTTTTTTTAACCACCCAAGTAATGCAGACACTGCTGTTTTCAATGAACTCTCCCATGCCTCTTTTTATGCTCACCAGATCAAGAGTTCTTAAAGAAAAGTCAGCAAAACCTAAGGAACAAACACCTATGTGTAGGCCATGTCTGAAGGTAGCTATGTCCTTGTAACGCAGGTCCCAATGTCCTTTTGCAATGACTGTAGGCAGCTGCAGAGCTGTGGTGTTGACATACCTTGGACTGCATTTGCACATCAAGTTTTAGCATTATCAATATTAGACATGCTTGAGCCTAAATAAAAAAGATTGTTATTGTAGAATTTGTAAAGCTTTCCCATTACTATAAATGAAAATATAGGCAGAAGCAATCACTACAGTCAGTTTTCCTTTCATTTTACAGACAGCTTGCCAAAAAGGTTGCCCACTTGTATTTGTCCTCTTCAGAAATATCTATATGGAGACTGCAGACTGAATGATTTTAGAGATGCACTTCCTTAAAAAAGTCACGGTTAGAGAACAGTAGGTACCATATTACAGTGCTGCCTACTTACATTTTTGCATTTTGATTTCAATAAAAAGCAGTGATGATTGTTTTTTTGCTGGCCTACATTAGTTCCAGTGAGCCAGAAGGGGGAGGGAATCTCCTTTATTCCCACATCATCCAATTTTATCCCCTTAGAAACTTTAAAAATAACTCTTAGTGTATCACAGGTTGCTAGATCAATGGCTTTACTGCTACTGGTAGCAATCACAAATCACTATGCTATGTTGCTTGCTCTCACTATCTTCACATAAAACATTCCACAACAAAAACCCTGAAGTTACTGTTTTCCCTTCGTTTCCCTTAATAACTATTAAGGAGGAGGCATGTTTATTCATCTTTTCTGGAGTATCTGTGAAACTTAAGGAGAGCTACAGAGCACAAGTCACAAAAAGCTACTTCTATCAGTGGATCTGCTACTGGATTTCTACTAATACTCTGGTATAGACTGCAGCCTAAGGCTTTTTCCCTACCTCTGTTGTAGCCAAAGCTGAAAATTACTAGATCCCAGCATGGCTTTTCATAGAATAATTAAGGTTGGAAANGAGTGATGGGCCTAAAACTAAACATAGGATTTGAGGTGTGGCCTCACCAGTGCCAAGTACAGGAGGTCAGTCACTTTCCTGGTCCTGCTGCCCATGCTATTTCTGACACAGGGCAGGATGCCACTGGCCTTCTTGGCCACCTGGGCACACTGCTGGCTCATGTTCAGCTGCTGTAAAACAGCATCCTCAGGTCATTTTCCACCAGGTAGCTTTCCAGCCACTNACCATGTAAAGTAGACCTCAGCACTAAGTACTTCGTCCATTTGTTTCTTGAACACTTCCAGGGATGGTGACTCCACCACCTTCTTTGGCAGTCTGTTCTAACACCTGACCACTCTTTCCTGATGTTCAACCTGAGCCTTCCCAGGTACAGCCTGAGGCCATTTCTTCTCATCCTATTGCTAATTGCCTGGGAGAAGAGGCTGACCCCCACCTGGCTACAACCTCCTTTCAAGTAGTTATAGANTTTTCCACCAGGTAGCTTTCCAGCCACTCTGCCCCCAGCCTGTAGTGCTGCCTGGGGTTATTGTGCCTGAACTAAAAAGTGCAGGTAGATTATGCTCATTGAACTATTGAAATTTAGATGCATTCCAGACCTTGTGTACAATCAGAACAATACACTAAAGGAGGAAAAGTGTGTATTGATACCATTATTTGAGGAATGAGCTGTCTTTGCTGGAGTCTTCCAAATGCAGTACACATTTTTACAGACAGACCTGCTGCTACAGCAGCAACTCAGAAAAGCACAGGACAGTTTTGAATTGCAGAGGGTCTGGGGAAGGCCTTGTCTAAAAATAGTATTTGGATTTTCAGTTCCTCAAACAGGCAGCTTTTAATTATTTTCCACTTTACTTGTTTGAGTTGACAATGTCAGAAACCCACTTTGCTTTAGTAGCATATGAAGCACCTTTCAAATACCACATGCCACGTTATCCTGTATGACCTATGACAAAGCTTTTTGTTTAAACTTAAGTCTTAGCCTAACCCTTGTACCCCAAGTTCCCTCCATCAAATACTTAGACCCATAATGACACCTGATTTAAAAAAAAGAATCTGAAGTTAACCTTATGAACAAGAAGAGTCAGACTCTCAGAAATCATACAACCCAGCACTCATTTGCAGACAAGTGTTGCTTACATCTTAGGACAAAACCAAGTTACGTTTAATGAAGGTACAATATTACATTTATATCCCCTTAGTAGAGGTAGAAAGCCAGTGTTTTAATCTAATCCATTCAGATCAGAAATACTCATACCAGATATTGATTTATTGCTATTAGTGATAACCAAATTTGAGAGCTTATACTGTCAGCAAGGTAGCATGAATACAGTTGCAATCTTCAATGTTCAGAGTAAATCATGTCCACATCTGTAGTAAGACAATAGCAGATTCTACGAAGAATCTGCTGCTTCTTGTAAACATTGTATTTGTGCAGATTTTTTTCAACTTTAATTTCTAAAGTCATGAAAGGCAAGGTTAGTAGCAGAAAACACATCCAGTTTCACATTCAGCAATGTAAGAACCCTGCTCTTCAAGGACAACCAAAAACCTAGCAGCACATTTTCAAACAATATTACAAGTTTGTCTGAATTACCCACCCTTCAAAATCCCTTCCCCACTAAAACCAAACAAAAAACAACAAAAATCTGACACCAAAAATAAAGTGCAGTACCCAGAAAAATAAGTGTCAAGAAAATAGCCATGTTTGTTTCTTTGGGAAAAAAAAACGAAGGGGAAAAAGAGTACTTGGCCTCAGTCTTAAGAGAACTATAATGTGTCCATCATTTTTGATTCTTCTTCATCTCTTTGTATCACAGAGTTCAAACTGCAGACATCTGTGTTTATGGAACCTTGTAGATCTCCTGTGTTCTGCAACAGATGAAAAATTGACTGCTTAATTTTCCACAACTGTATATATGGAGTGAGAAACAGAAAGAGTTTTAAGTAGTTTGTGTTGCCCATCTTACGATGAGACGTATTTGCAAGAGTAAGAAAATAAGTTTTGAAAAAAATCAATATTATCTTGCTGTGTCAAAAATTTTTAAAATCTGCTGGAATAGCTTGTATTTTGTCCTAATATTTCTAGCATTTACTTAGAATTCAGCTGTTTGATCTTGCATGAGATACTTTCATCAAATAATTTCACATAAATACTTTCAATTGTGACACCTTCCCTAATACCTAATTCTTGACAATCTTTTAAGTTGTTTTTTCATTTCAGAATGTGGCCATAACTAGAACTGTAAAAAAGTTCCTTTCAACACAAAGCTCAGTTTCCTTTCATCACAAACGGAGGCTTTCCTTAAACTTGCCTTCTCTTGCCCAGAGAAGTTGTGGGGCCCTTGAAAATGTTCAAGGCCAGACTGGATGAAGCTTTCTTTAAGCAAAGTGGTCTAGTGGAAGGTGTCCCTGCACATGGCAGGGGGGTTGGAACTAGATGAACTTTCAGGTCCCTTCTAACCCAAGCTATTCCATGATTCTGTGACTTGCCTGAATGATCCCATGAATAGTTATTTTACATTGCTTGAGGTAAAGACTGTGAATACAATTTTAGCATCTGGTCAGTTTTATCATGCAGTGTTTATTTTAAGCATTGAAGTGTAAAGGTACTGAACAAAATACAAGCTTCTGACCTTATGCTGATGCTTTCTGAATTCCAGCAAGTAAAAAGAAAGCTCATATATGCCCTGTGTATTAATAATACTGCATGCTACATGCCAAACATACCACAAGTTCCAGGAATAACCCTCTTTATATCTCAAAAAGGTACAGTTTCTCAAGGAAGGACTTGGTTAATTTCTAGAAATAATAAACCTACCTGTAAAAAAGATGTCCGGTCTCCTGCACGACCAGGATTGACATTGAGATCATGTAGTAACATAGTTTGAAAGCCATGTGATTGTGACCAGATTCTCACTCTTGTCTTGAATGCCTCAAGTTCATTTTTAAAGGCCTCAAAATAGCCTTCACCTGTCTGCAAAGAGAATAATGAAATATTTGCACTTTAGCCAGGTTTACTTTTGAGCTCTATGCACACATAGTGCTGAAAAAACCCCATGCAGTTGTACTACCTTCTGGGGAATAACAATTGTGAACAACTGAAGAATAATATTAGTCAATTAAAAATTACATTTCAGTAGATTTCTTTTTAAGACAGTATGTAGCATTTATATGTAGAAGTAATTGATTTTATCTAAGGGCATGTAAAACTAAATCTAATTTTAGCTTTTTGTTTATTCCAACTCAGAAGATACCCTTAGAAGAACAGGTGCTTGTTGAAGCCCTCTGATCAAAAGTAAAGCACATTTTAACTACACTCCTTTAGGCAATACTAAGATCCATTAGTCTTGAATAACTGAACACAGTCTACAGCAAACCACAGTTTCAGCTTTCCCATATTTCTGCTGCATAGCTCTGGATTGCTCTATTTCAGTAATGAGAAAGGGACACTATTTTGGGCCCCACTGTAAACTGCAGATAAAATGGAAAGTAGTGACAATACATAAGTACACTTTGAAAACACAAGGGTAATTAGTCAAAAATCAGTCCTTAGTTATTACTTGTCTGTAACCTCCTTGTTGTCCCCTTGCTGTATCTTGCTTTCCATCTGGGGCAAGGAAAATACACTAAGCTTTCATTTTCAGAATTGGAATTAAAGTATTTTGTCTAGAAAATAATTGCTAACAAAACACTTCTGCATAAGCCTAAGTCAGTCAACAAATTATATAGACTCATATGGTTAGGAAGAAATTTTCTCTAAAACACTGGTCTCTTGTCCATTGTCAACAGTTTCTCAAATCATTACCCAAGTTGACTTACTTTGGCTTTTTGGAAAAAGAGACGAAAACATCCTCTTGGGTCCACATTGCAGCTTTTGGCAATTTCTATAATAAACTGCATTACAACTGCTTGGTGTGCTACCTGCTCCATCAGAGCTCTTTTCTGGGGGGAAAACAAACAAAAAAAAAAAGTTTAAGTTATGATTTAAAGAAGTTTCCTGTGATTGTATTTCTAAAATTCAGCATAACTTCCTTTTGTTCTAGCTCCTAAATAGATGAGAACTGATGCTTACAGAAGCAAGGGGACTCACAATTAGCTATAACTAAACATATATGTGACAATGCACTATCAATAAAGTAGAGAGCGTGAAAAGAACAGTTAAACAACTGATCAAGTTGGTCACCTTTTTTACAGTGCAAAGGGGAAACCGTATACTTTCAAAGAATTTAAACATCTTCATACCTGTTCAGCTTCTAGATGAAAACACCACAACATGAGATACCTAGATGTTTCTTCACATACAAGGTATGGGTGATCAGACAAAAACCTTTGACTATCATCCCATCTGCTCAGCATGCCTAATAAGAGAAACATAGTTAAGGTATTTGAAATTGATAAATGATTTAATGCAGCAAGGGAGTTACTTGAATTGATACCCCAGTGTATGTAACAACTTCTCAATTCACTAACCTCAGAATGACAGCATGCAGCTAAATTTGGGTGTTTTATTTATACATCTAACCAGTGCTGAAAAGAAGGTTACCAGAAGGTATAATTAGACTCTGAAAATACTAAAAGTCATATATCTCTAGCATCGTTGACAAGTTATTTTTAGTCCTCATGCACACTAACAAAGTGGTGTAGGTATCTAATTACATCATCAAATACCTTAAAAGGTTTATGGATAGAGATTTACATTCAGTGATTGTGACAAGCACAAATTCCTTAAACGTTCACAAATAAGAACGCAAAGAACAGAACCTGTAATCTGTCAAAAATGAAAATGCTTCTTACATATGATTTGCTGGGTTTTTAGAAAAATTTAAATTAATTGCACAAATAGCTTGACCTCAAAAAGCAAAGCCACATTAGTATTGGAAAGTTAATTAGAACTTTGAATTGTGATATCATGATACTACCTTCATGAAACAAGCTGAGTTTAAAAATCAGAACTCAATACTCAAACTGCTTCTTAAAGTCATCCTTCAAGTATCATTACAGTCATTACTAGCAACAGGTACCAGATGTACAGCTTTACCCATCTATCAGTGTATCATTATAACTGGGCTAAAGATAACTCAGTAGTAATGACCTAAGCTAATCTTAATTCTAGAAAACAAATTCCTAATGAGAAAGGAATATCTAATATTTCTTTTGATGGTTTTCAAGTTATTCTGCACAAGTTCTTTATTGCTTGGAAGCCAGAGCAAGATTCAGAAACAGGGCTCATGAAATATATCTAGTGAAGTCCGCACTGCCCCTTTGCACCACTTAGCACAGAACAAGCATTAATGTACTGTCACTTTTTACAATGGACTTACATATTTCAAATTAAAATAACTACACAGCTTTGAATTTAGGAAGTAAGAAAAAAATACCTTCTTTAATAAGGCTGCTGCTGCAACAGTTTAATCTGAATTTAGATAAAGAGTAGTTTTGCCCAACTCTCAGCTAGGAAGCCTGCAAGAAAGCCTCTTTTTTCTCTTGTTGAAGTGCATGGCAGGGGAGATGTCTTCTGGTTCCACTATCATTACACTGAGCAGCTAAAGTACTTGAGAAAACCTGTGCTTATTACTGCTATTTGCATAGTCTGACAGCATTGTGCCTCAGCTTGGTACTTGCAAGGCTTGCTAAGGCTAACAGGGCTAGAAGCCCTTTCTTTAAAAAGAAACAGCTTTAAGAGCCTTAGAAACGAAATTGCTTAGTGAAAACAAGTTTGTAAAAACAATTGAATTTTGCCAATTCTGTCCTATTCTTGATTATGCTGGAATCCAAATATGGCTACATTATACACTAGTCTGAAACCAGCCTGTAACTAAGAATGTAAAGCACTTCTGAGAACCATCAAAATTTCAGGTTACTGTAAAAGATCAGCTTTGTGCTTAATTGAGTTCAACAATTATGACAGAGCTAAAGTGACACCTAGTGGATAATTAAGTATAGTTTTAAATGCACAATTCTGTGCACATATATTCTCAGTAGGTGTTAACAAACATGTCCATTTTATCAGGCATTACCCTTGTAGTTTAACAAGTGCCAGAAAAATATTTATTAAAAGGAGAGAACTATAGACAATTCCATGCAGTTTTATACATGACTTATATTTGCATGAACGTCCCTGCCTTTTCTCACTGAAGAGCAGAAAAAGTTGCTAGAATTGTTGTTTTCATGGCCTGTCCTGGTTTCATCCAGGACTAATAATAATTGTAATGAAAAGGAGGGAGGGAGGTGGCGGAGTGAGGGGGAGAGAGGAAGGGCATGGGGGGAGAAAAAAGGAGGTGGGGAGAGAGAGAGAATGGAATAAAACCCAAGAGGACCAAGTGATGCACCATACAGTTTCTCACCACTCCCTGACTGATGCCCGTCTCATTCTTGAGCAGGGATCAGCCCCTCCCAGTCAACTCCTTCATTTATATACTGGGCACGATGTTCTGTGGTGTGGAACATCCCTTTGGCCACTACACATCAGGTGTTCCAGCCATGCTCCCTCCCAGTTTCTCACGCACCTGCTTGATGTCAGAGCGTGAGACACTTAAAAGCCCTTGATTTACACTAAGAGCTACGGAGCAACAGCCAAATCATCATTGTGTTATCAGCATTATTCTCATAATTAATCCAAAACACAGCACTGTACCAGCTACTGAGAAGAAATTTAACTCTATTTCAACTGAAACCAGGACATGGCTTAAGCTCAATTGAGTATGAATTTTTAATTATTTTTTTTGCCCATTAGAGTTCTTGTTAGTCACAGGAGCTAACAAGTTGCTTCAATTAACACCTTATTTTACTTTTAAGTTTTTATCACCTTATTTTACTTTTAAGTTTTTATCTGTCTTGATAAAATAAAGCTGAACAGTCTCTTATCCAGGTCTTTCATTTATTAGCATTCATTCCATACAAGAAAGAGCAAACTAACACAAATACTGTACAGACTGCAAAATGTTGGAAAAACAGACTCACCAAAGTGTCTAATCTTTTGTTCATGTTTTTGCATAAGTGGTTCAGACACAGCTTCATCTTCTATTTCTTTTCTTTTTTGATTAATAAAACTCTGAGAAAGAGAAAAATTGTACTATCACAGAAACTCCAGACATAATGTTTAGTGATATAAAGGAGTATTATATTTTANGAGGGAGGTGGCGGAGTGAGGGGGAGAGAGGAAGGGCATGGGGGGAGAAAAAAGGAGGTGGGGAGAGAGAGAGAATGGAATAAAACCCAAGAGGACCAAGTGATGCACCATACAGTTTCTCACCACTCCCTGACTGATGCCCGTCTCATTCTTGAGCAGGGATCAGCCCCTCCCAGTCAACTCCTTCATTTATATACTGGGCACGATGTTCTGTGGTGTGGAACATCCCTTTGGCCACTACACATCAGGTGTTCCAGCCATGCTCCCTCCCAGTTTCTCACGCACCTGCTTGATGTCAGAGCGTGAGACACTTAAAAGCCCTTGATTTACACTAAGAGCTACGGAGCAACAGCCAAATCATCATTGTGTTATCAGCATTATTCTCATAATTAATCCAAAACACAGCACTGTACCAGCTACTGAGAAGAAATTTAACTCTATTTCAACTGAAACCAGGACATGGCTTAAGCTCAATTGAGTATGAATTTTTAATTATTTTTTTTGCCCATTAGAGTTCTTGTTAGTCACAGGAGCTAACAAGTTGCTTCAATTAACACCTTATTTTACTTTTAAGTTTTTATCACCTTATTTTACTTTTAAGTTTTTATCTGTCTTGATAAAATAAAGCTGAACAGTCTCTTATCCAGGTCTTTCATTTATTAGCATTCATTCCATACAAGAAAGAGCAAACTAACACAAATACTGTACAGACTGCAAAATGTTGGAAAAACAGACTCACCAAAGTGTCTAATCTTTTGTTCATGTTTTTGCATAAGTGGTTCAGACACAGCTTCATCTTCTATTTCTTTTCTTTTTTGATTAATAAAACTCTGAGAAAGAGAAAAATTGTACTATCACAGAAACTCCAGACATAATGTTTAGTGATATAAAGGAGTATTATATTTTAATATATTACTATTTAAAGGGCTATGTTCTAATTTTAGAGTCTCGTCATATTTTTAGGAAGTGCATTGCTTAATAATAGAGTTTTAAAGTCTCATACTCTCTGAGAAACTTCTGTCCTCAGGCAGGAACTTACTGATCTGTCAGGCATGAGAATCATGTACATTGCAGCCTGGATGCAGCTGAATCAGTGAAATTAGGAGACGTGCTAGACATTGAAATTAAAATGTGAAATCAAATCTGACATTCCACTATAAAAAAACCTTCATGCTAAGTACTTTGTATTATAGTAGTCAGTATTAGAGGCAAACTAACAGTTTCACATTTTGGGTTGTCTGGGACATCTAAGTTTCACTCCTCCCTTCCATGGAGCAGGACATCTATCTTCCACTGGATCAGGTTGTTCCGAGGCCCATCCAATCTGAACTCTGTTGCTTCCAGGGATAGGGAATCCACAGAATAAAACCCAAGAGGACCAAGTGATGCACCATACAGTTTCTTACCACTCCCTCACTGATGCCCATCTCATTCCTGAGCAGGGATCAGCCCCTCCCAGTCAACTCCTTCATTTATATACTGGGCACGATGTTCTGTGGTGTGGAACATCCCTTTGGCCACTACACATCAGGTGTTCCAGCCATGCTCCCTCCCAGTTTCTCACACACCTGCTTGATGTCAGAGCATGAGACACTTAAAAGCCCTTGATTTAC
>VWZF01006561.1:41620-63917 GCA_013396755.1 Sclerurus mexicanus
ATGGGGATGGGGGTGGTGCTGAGGCTGAGGGAGAGCTGCTCTGCTGGGCACAGAGCTTCGTCCAGAGCTGCCCCTATAGCTGTCCTTATAGCCGTCCCCAGAGCTGTCCCTGCTCTTGCCCGTGTCTCTGCCCATGACCCAGCTCCTGCCCGTCCCTGCCCCTAGTACTGCTCCTGTCTCTGCCCCCACCACTGTCCCCGTTCTGCCTCTGCCCCAGTCGCCGCTCCTGCCCTGTCCCTGCCCTTTTGCTGCCCCTGCCCCTATTGCTGCTCCCTGTCCCTGCTTCTCCCATGACACTGTCCCTGTCTTGTCACTTCCCCTCTCCCTGCCCCTTCCCTTGTTGCTGCTCCTGTCCCTGTCTCTGCCCCTATAGCTGCCCCTGTCCTGTCCCCTGCCCTGCCCCTGCCCGTGCCCCTTCAGTGCTGGTGGAGGGCCGGTCACCTCCTTGCAGGCTATCACACAGGCGCTGACAAACAACACGTGTGTGTGCACATAAATGTATAAATATACATGGGCCTTCAGTCCTAAGAGCTCCTGGAGTGCTGTCTGGTTGTCAATTGCTTGGATCTCATCTGGGAATGGAAGTTAGCATAAAATGAGGCCATACCTTTGCAGTGATAATACCCCCATGAAGATTAAAATGTGCCCTCGTTGTAGCCCTAATTTCTCACCCATCGGTTGGTTATTTAGCTCTTCCTTCAAACAGGAGGCACCGACTGGTTCTTTAGAGTTGCAGGTATAAAATCTGCTAGAAAGGGTGTGCAAGGAAGAGGTAAGATTGAATGGAGGGGAGAAGCTTCTTGCTGTGTGACAATTATTTAATGAAGAGATTGGTTTTGTGGCACAAATCGATATTACTTGTATGTTGATCATAACAGGTCTCCTCATGAGATACAAGAATAAAAATAGTGGGTTTCATTCAATCATTCCTTTGTAGGAATAAAATGTTTCTCTGTGTGTAATGCTAAGGTCTATGAAATCAGTCCCTGTTACATGGGGTGATAAAAGTCAAAAATACGAAATGAGAGAACTCCCAATGATAGATGTTAATCTGGCACCCTTTTGAGACTATCAGTAATAAAGCCAAAGGCCAGTGAGTCCCTTCTAAGACAGGATACGGCAGATTTGGACTGATGCAAATGTGTAAGACTGGACTAAGGAATATCATGTAAATGATCTTTTTCTTTCCTAAGGTTACATTTCCTGGTGTGTTTCAGGCTAAGAAACACAATACTTTTCTCAGTTTTTGCATTTTGGATCAACACAAAGAATTAATGCACTCCTCCTGTTTTCCATCTCTTGTCTCATGAGATTTGCTTTGAAAAGGTGATTTTCATTAGTTGGATGCCTTAGGCTAAAAACTGCTGTCTCAAGTCCTTTACGAGCTGTAATTAATCAATATTCTTATTTTTCTGTACAAATGATATGTTATTCTTGTTTCACATATATCTCAACAAGATGCAGTCTTTAGCACATTTCTGGAACTGAACTTAACATTTCTTTAAGACGTTATGATCTGGAGCTTTGACAGAAGTGGTGATGAGAGGTCATCTCTCAAATGGACATTTCACATGGCAACAGTGTATATGATAGTAATTGAATTTATTTTGATTCACATTTGGTTGTTCTGGAAGGATGTGATACCTCAATTCTAATATGGCTATCATCTATTCATGATTTTTATCTTAACAGCAGACATGATACAAATGAAGATCGAAATAAATCATAGATGTGTGGTTCTGCTGCCATTTTACATGTCACCATAGCATCTGGAATTGGTGAGAACAAGAGTCTTCAGTGTTTTTCCTGTACTTTACTGTATGTTATTACATGTTATTTTGTGTTTGAAAGTTGGTTTTTAAAAAGTAGCATAGAACAGAGTAGTTATGTGTATTGACAAGCAAGCCTATGCTGATGCCATGGAGAAACAGGAATGCAGGAAGTTTAGAGGAACAGTATATTTCTTCTCTATTTGCGTCTGAGTCTTCTCCATTCTTTTTCAAAACAGTCTTGTTACCTGTGTGTTTCTCCAAAATTCTTTACATCTGGCTCACAAGAGACCTTTCTTTTGAGTGGCATGATTGCTTTTCCCCTGTGGTTATTATTGACGTAAGTGGAAAACTACATGAGGAAGCTACAAAGTATAATTTTCATCAGGGTCTTTACCCTGTCACAGGTGAACACAACTCTGAACAAGTAAGTCTTGGGTCTCTGTGCAATGAAACCCCCTAGCCAGGTTCTGATCAGAAGTCTCTAATAATTTTGAAGAACATGATTATAACAATGTGGTATTGTAACTAATTTTATTCTTATAAGATATTCAGACAAGCTTTACATAAAAGAAAACTTCCTTATATTTTCTCATTTGTCCATAATCTCTGTGGAAAATCACCCATGCCTTAAGGTGTTTGCATTTAGGGCTTTTAATTTTTTCTTTTGGGATGTGTCCTATAGGATTGGCCAACAACTCTAGTGTTTTCCAGACATACATTTCCTAATTGTATTTGTGGTGCTGCTGTTTTACAATTCACAGAATTTCATTTATGATACTGTTAACACTATAATTTTTTACTCCGAAGTACAGACTGTTCTGAAGTTGATGCAGATATGGATGAATATGAAATTTCATCTTTGTTTCCCCCACCCCCTCATTTAAAGTACATCTTAAAATACACAATCATAGATATATATAATACTTGTTAAGTTTGATTTTGCTTAAGGGCAGCTTGATAAAGAATAGGGGTATTATTTTGAATAGATAAAAGGTGTTCCTATGAATTTTAGATTGTTTGATTAGTTGGTGTTACAATGATTTATTTACTTTTTACTGTTTTCCTGAGGGTGTTTGAAAGTGCCATAGATTCTCCTGTAGTAAATGGAATCCCTGAAAGTACACATGATTTTTAAAATGCTTGAATAGTTGAATAACTAAAGTTGATAAAATAGGTCCATGTATTCACATAGTGTGTCCATGTCTGATTGTCTTCCTAAAGTACATGACCTGGTACACACTGATCCCCTTATATGTTGCTCTAAATTGATCCCTTTGAATGTCAGCCTCCCCTCAAGTCAATTACATGATTTTTTCCATTCTTTGGATAGTTTGTGTTCTGACATCTAGTGTAGCACTGGCTAACGCAACTACCTGCTTTTAATTTTCCCCTCATTAATTCTTTATTTTGAAGTCTGTGACAAGTCATTTGTTTAATGATTAAACAGTCTTTTAAAAGCCAAAATGTTATCTATTTTTTGTAGTGGGATGGGGAGACAGAAATTATTTATAACAATGGCCTCTCTACATTCTGTTTTGTTATTACTACAAATTTGGACGGACTACAGGAGCAGGTGTTTTGTTCATTTAAAATATTTTCATCCCTTAGCTTTAATTCAGCTGGAATTCCTTTGTTCTTGTTTGATTTCAGTTTTTTGTCTTTCTGGAGCAAGCCATTCCTGTAAAATCAACAGAAGGTTAAGCAGAAGCCACTGACTGTCCCCGTGTCCTATAAATCCATCAGTTGTCAACCACAGAGAGTTACCTTCTGCTGATATTTCTTTCAGGTATGTTTCTATTCTAATATTAATAATATTAGAAGAAATACTTGAGGAAACAAAGTAGAAAGTAGCTCTTTCTCCTCTATCAGTTGTCCACTCTTCTGATTCCTTTGCTATCCATCCTCCATCCCTTTCTGTAAGGTTAGTTTTTGATTACTGTCCCAGGCATAAACAGTCAATCTATTCTACTTATTCAGCCACATTGCTATAATTTATTTTTAATCTCCCACGTAATGTAATAATGTTTGAATTAACTCAGCTTGTGTCTTCAGGTAATAGGCAAGTAAATATTTTCCCACATGCTAATTAATTTGAGACTGTAAAGAATATTAAAAGATTTTAGTTTTATGCAATGCCCCCCAGCTTTCTCTCCCTTACAAATTTAAGGACTTCCTCCAGTGCTATTTCCTTGTACTCCATCATTTTGTTAGGTACATACTTGATGAGAAAAAACAACACTTTTCTGATTAGACTCATTGAATAATTTGTTACAGTCATGTTTCTTTAGTTTTTTTCATTCTTTCTTATTTTCTGATAGCAGTCTGGTTTACTAGTGACATTCAGCTAGAACACAAATAATAATGTAGAGTTCATCTTGGCAGATAGTCTTCTTCAGGCTTCATATTGTGTGGTTTTGTAGGATAGGGAAAAGGGGAATAGACACTTGGTGGTAGATGAGTGCTGTTGTTGAAGTCGTTGATTATGGAGTATTCGTATGTATTCTAAAACTGCAGGCAATTTGTTAAAATTGGTTATTGTTCTGTTATGGCAAATTAAAAATATACTTTATGTTCCCTGTGTAATAAATATTGCTTGTACATTTTGTATTTGTTTTTCAAAATGCTTACTTCAGGTTCCTTTCTTTCCCTTTCTTCCTTGCTTTTTGCTTTTAAGGGTTACTGTTATAATAAAGGGTAATTTGTGATGTCATTCTTGGTTCAAAAACATCAGTGATACTGAAAAGGAGGATGCGAAGACCAAATAGATAGAAACTATTATTATCTCTACATAAAAGCCAAGGCAAAAGGAAAAAAAAAAGGTGGGGGGGATCTGGGTTGGAGCAGGGAATGCTGATCTTCTCATATGGTTGCTTTTGTGCAAGCTTTGTGGGTATCACACTGTCAGGTACCTAGGTGTAGTGTATAATGTTTGTTTGTCCCCAGTGAGTAGCAGATTTTTTCTTCATGTGTCAGGACAGAAAAGACTGTTCGGTAATAACTCTGAAAGGGATGAGACTATTTTAAATAGTGCCAAAGGATGTAATAGTCTCATCATCATATTCTGGTCCTGTAGAACACCTGTTCTTTATTCTGTATAGTGCCTACATATTGTTCATGGCTCAAATGAGAGGTGTTTTCTTTCTTCTTGATGTTGTTTGGCTCTGCAAAAATATCCAGCTTGGAGATTTTGCTTACTTTTTGTATGGTAGGGTATGTTGTCTTCTTTTAACTTTCTAAATTTAAAAAAAAAAAAATTCAGAAAAACAAAGTATACTCCTCAGGAAGCAAGCCAGTGCCTGCCTATGTCCCTTCTACATCAGAAATCAGACTTCATATGCAAAGCTGACTATTGCCTTTCTTTTCATGTGTAAAAAATTCACAGAGGAGTTCCTAGTTATTGTAGAGCTGGGATCCATTAGAAAGGCAAACAAGCAACGTAACTAGAAAAGATGAAACTTGGAATAGGATTAAACACGTTAGTCTCATTATTAGCTTTTTTTGAAAATTGCCTACTTTGTACCATTGTTTTGTTTGGAAATTGCCAACTGCAGGGTTTGTTTTCTGTATGATTAGAAGTGAACACATATCCTTGCTTTTGTGAAGATGCAGAACCCATCCAAGTGAAGGCAGTGGAAGCTTTTGTAGCAGAATAGCCATTGTGATCAATCTAGTGTCTCATTTCAGGAACACAAAGCCATTGCTGTATTTTCTAAGCCAGGTACTTGACAGTGTACTGTACAGTTTGCTTCCTGTGCTAGGAGCTTATGAAAGTTCTATCATCAGGCATCTTCTATCTGACTGTGCCACCTATATGGAGTAGTGCTGACCTCCTTCAGTCAGAACACAGTTAATGGGCTTCTGAAGGAAAAGAAGAACTAGAAACAAGTGTGGTGTAGGGCTCGAGAAGACTTTACTATGGTAACCCAGGATAGTTCATCTCCCTCATCTCAGTATGCAGAGTCTCAAGCACATCTTATCTTGTTGTCATGGTAATCTGGCATACTTCATTTCTTCCTATCCACATATGCAGATTCCCTAGCACATTTTATCCTGTGAGGGTACCCCTGTATAGCTTGCTTCCCCTGTCATCTGCACCCACCTTTGTACGCAGGCACCAGTGTAATGGCCAACTGCCAATCAGAATTCAGACCACAGCACCTGTATTACATCAGTGACTTCACTAGTGGCCAAAACTTTGCACATATATGTAAGGCAAATCAGTTAATCAATCAGCAGGTTTTTTTTATCCACTGCTGCAGTGCTATCCTTTGAGCTGTACTTCCAAGTAGGGTTCCACTCTATCAGGTTTCTCCATTTGATGATATACGCTAGTTCGTATACTGGGCCTTCCACCATGGTAACACCATGCTTTCATTAAGGCCAAAGCTTTCACTTTTTGAGTGTTGTGCCTTGTCCCTGAGGGATTGGCATCTCCTTTTTGCTTGTAATAGATGGATACTTACACGCTCGGTTAGGACACTGCTATCATGCTGTATGGTTGGTTGACCAAATTACACAATGTCCTTTTACTGCATACTGGCTCTCTGGAGCAAATACATTTAAAAAGTTATCGTGACTGTCTTTCAACACTATTTAATGATAACACATTTGCTGAATAAACAATGGAATATTGTCATTTCATATCAATATTTTTTATTTTTGCAGCAGACTGATAAGAATATTTAGTTCTTTTCCCACTGAAGTGACCCCTGGTCATGCTGAAAACAGTGAAAAATCAGCTCAACCAAGATGTAGCATCCTGTGTATAAACACATACATTATAAATATTTTGTAAAATGTGCATTATAATTGCATGACATCTTCTGTCACAGCTTTAGACATTTTCTGCAACGTAACTGTCTAGTCTGCTTTCCAGCTTTGCAGTCCTCTCCATCTCTCAAAATTTGCCCATCACCAGGAGATGTTTCTCAAGCAAAACTTGCTTCAGGGTTGTCTCTACTTTTTTCCTAGGCTGTGATCCAGGTACCTGGCTCCTCCCTCAATCACACCATTCCCAAGAGTGTCATCCTCAATTCTCCCAGTTTCTAGGAACAAAAATAAGAAATCCCATTTTCCTGCTTTTTAGGACTGCTCACATATTTCACTTGGCTTTCTCTTTTCCAATTTCTTTTGGAATTCCATTTCCCTCACCCAGATTTCTCCAACGTATGCCCAGACACCTGGCTTAGTTTCCAAAGAAAATGTTATTATTTTTCTGAGGTGGAGGGCAATTGGACCACCAGTCAGGAAAGCTGCAAAGCCATGGCCATCACAAGCACCATGGATGAACTGGTAAGATCTGTGCTCAAGTCTCTACACCACAAGGTAGCACCAGGTGTAGCACCAGGACAGGAAACATGAAAGAAAAAAAACCCCCACATTAAACTTAAGATTCCAGCCCAGAAACCTGCTTGGCTCCAAACTGTGCGCAGTGCTGTAGCCAGGAGCAGATACTTTGGGAAAAGCACCATCTCTGTGTGGAGTAATTGACAGAGGCGGAAAAGAAAAGGTGGGGAAGACAAGAGTCGCTAAACTATGATGTTTCTTCACAGGTTTTCATTGTGTGCTGTAGAGGTATAGGAAACCACTGGCTTGGGCTGTAAAGGAAGAATGGCAGCTGGTGGATGGATAGCACAGCCTTCAGCAGTAGGTTGGTCCCTCTGTTCATCTTGGGCACTTGGGGTTGGCACCTGTGGCAGGTCTCCCTCTTAATATGGTTGGAAAGGGCTCTGGGGCGCTGTTCTATTGCTGTTCCCACTCAGAAGGAATTTTTTAGTGGATCTGGGAATGACCCATCCTGGGATGTGGACCTTCTCCTGACACCATGTCCAGGCAGCTCCTGGCTTTTGATGGGAGTTTTGGGATGGACCAAGGACACTGCACAGGAATCCCCTATTAGATATCCTCAGCCAAACGCTACCCCTTCTCTCCTAGAGAAGAGATCCCAGCTTTTCTTAATAGTAGATGGTTTTCTTCTTTTCCTCTTCTTGCACTTGTGAGCATGTTGGCATTGCAGGCTAGAGGTGCAGGGTAGTGAGCTATGTGCATAACTGAACCAGAGGAGGATCAACTCATCCTTCAGCCACACCAGTAACGACTGAGTCTGCAGCAGACCTGACAACTATGTCCTCTGGAAGGGAAAAGTGAGAGATCCTGTAAACAGGACTGACCAGCAGATAGGGGAGAACTGAGCACAGCTTCATTTGGTGAATCTCTACATGGGAAGCTATCACCAACATATATGAATTTGTATTTTCATGAGGCTTTGCCAAGACAAGCCAGATGGCCATTGCTGCTGGAGTACTGCAGCAGAAAATCTTGATCATTTTCTTTGCTGTTTTGAAAGCAGACTTTGTAAGTCATTCAAGTGCATAAGCTACGCATTTGGGCTGAATTAATTTCAATGAATAGGTTTCTCTGCTTGAAGAGGGGGTCAAAAAATGGTGGGGAAGGAGTTTGGTAAAAATAAAACTAACCAACCAACCAAATTAAAACTCAAGCTGCCTCCCAAAAAAACTCAAAAAACAAGCAAACAAAAAGAAAAAAAAACCAAATGAAACACCCACTCCAAACCAATAGCAACAAATAATCCCAAACAAAAACCAACAACAAACAAAGCAAAAGACAAACAAAACCCTTCAAGTCCCCAAAACCTGAGCAAAACCCAGCTGCCTGCATCATTCTGTGTGCTGACACTTTCAGCGGTGCCTGGAGAGACACACACAGGTAACATCTGTCACTCAGGAAAGCTTTTTTGAGTTGAAATTTGCCACGTTTATATGAACTTCGCATGGTGTGCCACCTGTGCTCTGACCTGAATTATTACAATAAATTGAAGCAAACCACTTTGATAAGCTTTTATTGATGTTGTACCTCTATCAATACTGCGCATGAGGAACAGACTCTTCTGGTTTCCCAGCTCAGGGCCTGTGCCCCCCAAACTGGTCTTGACCCTTATGGGAAGCGGATTTGCAAACCCTGAGATCCCTGCAAAGCCGTAATGGTGAGGATGGGGCTGATGTCATTCCAAATATTGGCTGCATCATGGGATGGGCATTTTGGGGTGAGCATATGTCAAGTGGAGGTATTGCATTTCTCCTTGGCTCCTGCTGTCACTGGGTAGAGCTGGAAAGGGTTTTTTTTGCAAACCCACTTGTGTTCAGCATCACATCTATGAACCTCAAAGCCCTTGGCTTTCAGTGCCCCACACCCTTTTTCCATCTCCTGCAGGGAGGCGCCAAACCTGCAGAACAAAAATTACATTGCTTAAGAACAGAAAAAGGAGAGGTGGGGGAGTTGTCCTGCCCTTTTCCCACACTATCTCATCATGCTGCACCATTTTTCACTGGTGGGTACCCAGATTTGAGAGAAACTGGTGTGCTTGCAGTAAGATCTGTGAGGAGCATGTGTGGAGCATGAAAAGCTGCATGGGTCTGATGGGAGCTGTGGGGTTACTGTGCTCCAGTGTGGTACCCCAGCTTTTGGTCTGCAGAGCTTTGGAAAGGGAAATATAAGACAACAGCTTGAAAAGATTGGCCAGGGCATGAACTGGGGCTCAAATGGAGCAAAGCTGCTTTTCATACCAACTGTGGCTGTGGATACACTCACATTTTCGGGTTGAAGGGTGTGTTATCCACCCATCTCCACTCCTTGTGATGTGACCTTAGTCCAATCCACACTGGTGGTGGGCTTTTGCCTGTAATAGTCTTGATATGCTCCTGGAAAATAGAGTGACCAGTTGCTTCCAAAATCTCTTTGCAGAGAGTTTCATGGGGTGCAAAGCCATAGAGGAAATCTGACTTCCAATTGATGACACGGGAATGTCCCCTGTGCTTTGAATGCTTTCCCAAACCCTTCTGCTGCTAGGCACTTTTTGCTTCCCTACTCACCTAAACCCCACAACTTTTGGGTCGTTTTCAAGCCTTCTCCCTGTTTACCTTTTCTTTCTTGTCCTGGAGCACCACCAGCTGAGAGTTCTGATTTTTGCAGCTTTTTGTGCCTTGAGTCCAGTTTCCCAATTCCTCAGAAAGCCAGTAGCATTTTTCCCCATGGAGCTGCCAGTCCTGGGGACACAGCTGGCAGCCAGCATAGGCTGAAGAGAAGAAAAAGCCATGAGATACCTCAAAGGGTGGTCAAGGTCTCTCCCAGTCACCAGCTGAAGGCATTAAGGGCTTCCCCATCCCACATCCCAGCTTTTTCCCCATCCTTGAGTTTTTCACAGGTTTTTCCTGCTCATCCACCAGACAGAAGGACAGTGACTGCAGCTGGGCCACCACAAGGACACTATTGGCTGGTTGGGACAGAGAAAGGATGGTGAGGAACCTCCTCCCTTGGGCTGACCCTGCTTCTCCATGGAGGAGGGATCAGCAAAAACTGCATGGAAAAAGAGGATTCTTCCTTAAAACACTCCTCTTTGCCAAATAAACCTTGATGGCCTTGCAGCCTCAAGGGTGTCCTTGCAGGAGAGGCCTCCACAAAGGTCCCATCTGAGCATCTCCCAGCAGAGCCAGCTGGAATGGGGGATTACCTGTGGGGTTCTCCACCTGGGGCTTGCAGAAATACTGCACCAGGGATGAAAACATGCATTGTTCCTTCTGGATCCTTCCCTGGATCTCACCACCTGGCTGGGGGACATTCATCACTGCTGGCTGCGGAGAGCCCTGAAAAACTTGGAGCAATGATCCGGGGTCAGAAGCTGCAGCTGTCTGGGGATAAAAGCCACAAACCCCACAAAACCAAGTTTCATTTTCTCATGCAGTTAATTAAGCCAGCCTGAAAAACAGCTTGTATGCTCCACTTTGTTTAACAGTAATGAGGATAATCCAGGTTTACTCAGAAAGTGTTTAGTCTTGGTGGGTGATGTTCCATGTCTACAGGATAACCTTGTCCCTTCCAAAGGCTGAAATGCTGAAATAAACCCTGATTTTCCCTCCCAGGCTTCTCGCTGGGGTGTGAGCTGCAGGTAAGTAGGTAAGTTGGTTACTCACCCTGCACACTCAGCACCACCACCAGGATCAGCAGGATGAGTTGCCCCAGTCCCCCGGCTTTAAGGAGGAGCCCGTGCCACCATGGACAGGAGACAGGACCACCTGAAAGAGGCCACATTTGCTTAAAGAAGTGAACCATTAAAAAGTTGGGGGTTTAGAGGAAAAAGAAAAAGTCCCTATGTCAAGCTGGTGAATTTGAGCAGAAGCTTACAGCTTCTTTGCTTCCTCCAAAAAAGTAAATCACCACCGATGAGGACCAGAGGGAGGGCAACGCCAACAGGTGGTTTCTCAGGTGGTGGAGAGGCTTCAGGAGCCTCAGGAGCAGCTTTGGGCACCCAGCAATGGAGCTTGGGGGAATAGAAACCTTCTGAAGTTGGCTCCCAGTGGAGCTGGGAGTCAGTGAGATGCAGGTTTCTCCAGCCCGCATCTCCACCAGGATTTCAGACAGGATCTCAGCAGCTTTCCTTCCCAAATGCCTTGGCTCATGTTGGGCTTTTTGAACTCATTTTGCCCATGAAGTGAAGAGTCTTGGGAGCAAAACTCTTCTATTTCCAGATGTTTGTCAGCCTCCTACACACCTTCCTTTCTCTTTTTCCTCCTCTTTTCAAGCCAGGATCCCAGCATAGAAGACATTTAGCCCTCCCAATGTTCTCCATAATCTTGGAAACCTCAACATGGGGATGGAGAAGCAAGCAAACCCAAAAGTAAACAGACCCCAAATTCTTCCCAAAGCTTGAAATAAGTATTTTCCCCCAAAACAGGACTTACCATGACGTTTCTCAGCAGGGGAAGAACCATCCCCAAGATGCCTTAAATCAGCATAAACAATTTCCCCAGCCATAGCCACTCAGAAGGTTACAGGAGCACTCCAAAAGTGACTCTGTCCTTGGACAACCTCTTGCCTTGTGACCTATGTATTCATGCCTGCATCCGGCTCCAGGAAATGGTATTGACCAAGGCTTTTATCTGCTTTTTTTTTTCTTTTTTTTTTTTTAATACATATATACTCTGTAGTCTTCCCTTGTAAATGAAAGGTGGTGAGGGAATGGGTGTCCTCCAGCCACATCTGGAGGAGGTGGCACACCCGGAGGTGTAAAAACACCTATGGGTTTGATGGTTGTGCTAAACACCTGTGCAAGCAGGCAGAAATTAATAAAATAATTTAAGAAAGTCTTTAAACGAGGTTTTTCAGGGTGAGGCTGAAGCATGTCAGGGGCTGGATCATCATGGTCATGGGCAGGTAATGAGGTGAGGAGGAGAGAGGTGACATTTGGTTTTTCTTTCCCAAAATATGGGCTGGGAGTGACTTAGGATGCCTTTTGCTCTGTGTGACTTTTTCTGCTGTTTTTGGCACCATGTTTGGCCTCTGTTTTATTCTGCGGCAGGGAGATCCACTGTGGTCAGGGTCACCAGCTCCTGCTCTCACCAGGAAGAGGTGAGAGTCTGGATTTCCTACAGGCTGCTACTGAATTTTATTACTTGAGTTTAATTTAATTTAATTTTAGTTTTGATTTTTTTTCCTCCAAGCTCATTCTCCCACTCCTAATATGTCCTTTTACACCATCCAGCCTTATGTTTCCCCCTAGACTTGGGACACTTTGACCACTGCATGGAATGACCACAAATTCCCAGCCTATGCTGACCTTTTTTCCCCTCCCTTTTCTTTGTGTTTTGGGGTTTTTTTTCTGTTAACCTCAGGTTTTGACCAATGCTGTAATACCTCCAAGCAACACCTTTTTATAGAGGTAAAACCAATGTGGTGTTTTTTCAGACGCCCAAAAATCAGCAAGAAAAAAGTAGAAATTTGCCCCAATACCTGCGAGCAGCAAGAAATGGGGATAAAAAAGAGGACAAATCCAAAGGTCCCATAAGGAAAAGCATTGCATTATTTTTTTTTTTTGTGTTTAAAGTTTAATTTTTTGTGTTATTATTTTAATTTTTAATATTTTTATATTTTTATCATATCATGTGTATTTTTATATTGTTTTCCACCCACAGCCTCTGTTACCCTCACAGAAAGTTTGTGTGGTCAGCTGCTGTCAGTCAGCTTTCCTGCCCTCTGCAAAAGCAGCCCCTCCTGTGGTGTGTGACCACTGATTACAAAAAAACCCCAATTCAAAAATACAAAATAAATTAGGTTTTATGGTCAAACCCTGTAGTCGGGTAGCTTAATTGCAACAACACTTATTTTTTATACCTTTATATTTTAAAAATTATAAAACTGGCTGAAGAGAGCCGCACTTCATCTTTGTTGAACCCTGAAGTCACTTCTGAGTGCCTCAACATGCCAGAGCAGAATGATGTCCAGCAGTGCTTCCCCGTGCTGCACACCAAAACCAGCATTTTTGGATAGCCTGTCCTCCTCAGTTGAGAAAAAAAAAGCTGTAAATGCAGGAAACAGAGTTGAAGAGGGTGCAGGGTGGAGCTGAAGGGTAACCCCTGGTTTGGTGGGTGAGCGAGCAGGTGGCCCTGGGCAAGCAGACCCATCACCCTGTGGGAGGTGCAGGAAAATCCCTCAGAAAAAAACCTACAAAATAAACCAATTTTTTATTTTTTTCTCCTTTTTTTTAAAAAAAACCCCACTTTGTTTCTGTTTCTCTTCACAGAAGAAGGTTGCACCTCAGCATCTGGCTTGTTCCCACCAGGCCAGGTGAGGGGGCTTGGGATGGGTTGAGGGTTGAGGGAAAGTGGTCTTAAATTTTAATTGGGGGAGAGAATTTCAACTGCCAGGAGAAGTTTTTAATTGCTGGAGGAAATTTTAACTGGGGGGAAGAAAATTTTAACTGGGGGGGAGAAAACTTTAATTAGGGGGAGAAATTTTCTATTAAGGGGATTTTAACAGGGGGAGATTATTTTAAGTGACAGGGGAAAACTTTAATTTGAGAAGAAAACTTCAGTTTTGGAGAGAGAACTTTAATTTTGAGGAGAAAATACTAACCAAGGGGAGAAGAGATTAACTGGGGGACAAAACTTTAATTCAAGGTGAAAGTTTGATTGTGGGGAGAAAACTTTAATTGCAGGGAGAAAATTTTAATTGAGGGGGAAGTATAAGTAGGGGAGAAAACATTAATTGGAGAAAGAAAACTTTAACAGGGGGAAGTTTGTTTAGGAGAGAAAATTTTAATTACAGGGACTTTAATTAGATTTTAATTGTGGAAGAAAACTTGAACTGGGGGAGAAAAGTTTCATTCCAGGGAGAAAATTTTAAATATGGGGAGTGCTGACAGACTTTGTGACACCTCTGACAAATGGAACTTTGCTTGACAGGTGAGGCAGGAGCACCTGCAGAGGTGGAACCCCAAAAATGGAGGAAATGAGGGATTATTCTGGATTTTTGGGCATGGAAAGAAGCAAGAGGGCAGGTAACTGTAGGACAATGAACTAAAGAATTGCTGGGTTTGTTTTTCTTTTTAATACTTCTGTAATTGGAGAACAAAACACAGCTGAAGTAAAGTTGTAGGGGGGGAAAAAACTTTTTCTAGCACTTCCCCTAAGGGTAAATTTTTGTCACTCAGCAGATGGAATTTTTGGTCTAAACAGCCCCACTTCAAACACTGCAGGTTAATCTCATTTATGATTAACCCTTCCCGAGGCACTTGAATAGCTTATTCTTTTGTGTATATTTTTTCCTCAAATATTCAAATTTTCTGATTTATTCTGGATGAGAATAAAGAAATTTTTTAAGAGTTGAGCTGTTAAAAGGCCCCAAAAAGAAGTTTGGTCTTTAAATCCAGCTTGGGCACATCAGTGAAGTATTTATTAATTTCTTCTTTCCCTTCAACACTGCCCTGTTCTGATTTTGCTCCCATTTCTATCATCCTCTCGTTCCACAATAAGATTAAAAAAGGGGCTTTGGGGGACTTTTCCATTATCTCAATCTATCCAATCAGGGACTAAGATTTATGGGGAATTATTTTTTGATTTAGCAAATTTGTTGATTTTTCTTACTTGATCTTTTTTAATCTGTTTTTTCATTTACTGGTTTGTTGTTTGTTTGGTTGGGTTTTTTTTACTTTTTCTTTTTAATATGATTTTTTTTTTTAAATTAGTTGGCATGTTTGGTTTCTGACTTAGTTTCTGATCATATTTTTCCAAGAGAAAGAGGGCAAAGGAGGGTTTGTCCCATGAGATTTAGTTCATGTCATAGACGGGAACAAAAAGGGAAAAGCCTAAATAAGAAATGGGGTGTAGTCCCACTGGGTGAAAACACTAAGATTTTTAGGGTAAACTCCTAGGAAACAGAATTTTCTTTGCCCTTGGTGAAGGGAAAGAGCATATTCTGTATCACAGGATCCAGATATGGAGGCACCATGACTGGGATAATTTTCAAGACCCAAAGTGTCTCTGTTTAGGCAGAGAAAAAAACTCCACTGAACTTTAATTATAGTGCATTTAGGGAGTTCCCAGCTGGATCTGTGGAGAAGACTGTTGGCCATGGAGTTGCCATAAATAAAAAAAAATACATAATTTTATTACACATGGAGAAAAATTTTTTATATTTCTCACCCAAAATGACACCAAGTCCACCTGGCATGGGGAAGAAACCAACCTCTCATCATCTGGGCATGACCTGGAGGATGTTGCTCCCCTGGGAACTCTTGCAGAGGCACTGATGGTCTATTCTCCTGCAGGTCACAGCCTGGAGATGAAGCCGGAGGCACGTGTCACCTGCCAGGTGATGCTGGCAGCTCTCTTCATGTCTCTGCTCCTCACAGCCATCACTTTTACAGGTGAATGTCGAATGCAGGTTTTAATCTCACGGGGAGTGAATGTCTCTGAGATATTTTGGATTGTTGCACATGTGCCATATCTACCTCCATTGCTCCTGTGGAAGACAGAGCTCAGCCAAGCTACTGTCCTCTCCAGGAGAGGGACATTTCAGAGTCCCCTTGGTGTAGCAGCTGATGTCACCTAGAAATCCTTAAAAAATCAACAGGAAGAGCCATTTCTTATGTACAGTCACCCAAAAGTATTGTTTTCAGAGAAGAAGGGTCCTGGGGATGTTGGCATTTTCACTACTTTTGCATTAATGACAGAGAGAAACACCCAAGAGCACATTTAGAGATAGGACTATTCTGAAATTCCTCTTAAAATTGTGTTTTTTTGAAGGCTACAACCATGTTTCCTTCTCTGAAGGTGAGGCAACCATGTTTCTTGTCCAACACCACAAGATGGCCAAAAATCTCACAGGATTTTTGTTGGTATCTTAATTTTAATTCTGACCCACAGTCGAGGCAGATGGAAGACCTTTAGAGACCATGAAGTGAAGGATGAACTGTCCACCCTGGAGAGGCAAGAGAAAGGTTTTGCTCCTTAACACTGTTCTATTTTTAATGACAGTGCTGGCTTTTCAGCCTCATCCCCAGCCCTGCTTTCGGTGTCCCTTTGACTGGATCAGGTATAGAGGAAAATGCTACTATTTTTCGGAGGCTGAGGGGAACTGGACATCCAGCCAGGACAACTGCTTGGCACTTGGTGCTTCTTTGGCCATGCTGGACAGCATGGAGGATTTGGTAAGGAGACATGAGGGCACACTTAACACTGGGGGAAAAAAACTCAAACCAACATATTTGACATATTTTAGGGTTTTTTTTTCACTGCTCTTCCAGGATCTTTCTTGGAGATCTGGGGTGAGAACTTGGGGAAAAGGGTTTTCTTGAGAGTTGTCATCATGGGTCTCTTCAAATTCCTCACCAAAGCGAACTTCTTCAAGAACCAACTTCTTCAAAACCAACTTCTGCAAGAACTATCGATTACACATTTTGGTAGCAGATTGAAAGGTTCAAACACCAAAGAAGCCCTAGAGGAGCACAAGCAACTAGTAAAATGGAGATTTTTGGTTGGAAGGAGGTAAAAACCTTCATTTTTTCCTTGTTTTTAGAGCTTCGTGATGAGATATAAAGGCATCTCAGAGCACTGGATTGGCCTTCTGCGGGAAGATGAGGAGCAACCATGGCAATGGGTGAACCACTCACTTTTATCACACCTGTGAGTCTGTGTTTCTCATCATTACCATGTTGGTTGGTGTTTACCCAGCCATGAAATGTGCATCTCTTCTGGCACTTGAGGTGCATCCAGAGGTAGTAATGGAACAATGATGTTTGGGAAGGGCAATGCTGCATCCAGAGCTGGTTTTTGTTTCTCTCCTTGGCCTAAGAGGTGGGAGTGATGTGCTTGGTGAGAAAATACTGAGTTTAGACTTTTTTACTATAAGTCTTTTTTTCTTGCAAATCTTTGAATAAATAAATCACTATTAGTGTTGGCATATTGATGCTGAGTTATTTCTATTCCTGTATAAGAAATATATATTGATATTTTTGGCATATTGATGTCCACAAAGATGCCTGAGAAATGAAATTATGGGAAGCCTATGTGTGAATTTTCTCCATTTTCCTGCTGACTCCATCTGAGGTGGGTTGTCTCCTCTGTACTTCCAGGTTTCAGATCCATGGTGGTGGGCTCTGCGCTTACCTGGATGACAACGGGCTCAGCTCCTCCCACTGCAGCACTGAGAGGAGCTGGATTTGTAACAAACCTGAGCTGCAGAGCTCAGCCAAGGGCAACAGCATGAGAAGGGCTAAAAACCTCTGTGTCAGCTCCTTGGGTGCTGCAGGGAAGGCTTCTCACAACCAGATACCTGCTGCACCATAGGGACATGAAAGAAAATCTCAAAAAGATTTTGAATTCCCTGGGTGAGGGGTTCTTGAGGGCCCCAGGGGACCAACAAGATCTTGGTGGGACAGGGCATCCTTTGAAAATCCATGTAAGGCANTTGGATCTGGGACAACTTGGTGAGAAGTCAAATGTAGACACTTTCTGCTTCTTAGAAAAAAATATTTATTATATTCTGAGCACATTTATATTGATTGCATGTTAATTACTTGGAAATACACCCTGAGCATAAAGAGGAAAAGAGTGGGGGAAGCGAGTGTGAGCACATCCTTGTGATGGCAAAATCAGTCTGAAAACAAGGCAGTGGCTGATATTAACGCAAAACCTGCAAAAATTAAGATTTTTAATTTGAGTTGGAAGCCTGGTCAGTGATGGACATTGGGGTCAGCAAAAGAATCATCAGAGAAGGCTAAATTTGGGAGGAAAAGGCAAGTTTTCAGTTCAAAACCAGTTCAGTGAAGCCTAACTCTTATTAATGAGCTTTGGATGAATTTAATGACAGTAGAGATGAGATGAGCTGTACTGAGCTCAAACCCAAAATCCCCTGGACATAATCCAAAATAAAGACATCTAAGATGAAGGAAGGACCATCAGTTGAGGTGGAAATGATTCCAAGATCTGGAAAAGAAGACTTGAGTAGCATCAAGGAGCATTCCAACCACCATGGTGCAACCAGCTTTGGAAAGATCCCGCCAGCACATCAGCCCCTGGGGGACAGTTTGATGGTTGAGAGGAGCACACAGAAGTAGGGGAAGACCTTCTCCCCGCTGAAGGATGCCACAGGGAAGGTGAAGATGCGTTTGTGGCTGCCAACAGCATAGAAGGAGACCTGTCCCACCTCATAGTCCAGGTAGACCCCAATCTCCCCATTGAGGAATGGGATGGAGGTGTTTGATGGAGCCGTGAGGGCAACACATAGCTCATCATACTTCTGCAAGCCCCAGATCTCAGTGCTGGGCTTGAAGAGGACCCGGCCTTTCCTCTGAACTGACTCACGGGCCACCCCCACAGCCCAGAAGCGCCCATTGGCCTCCACCTCCCAGTAGTGACGGCCCGAGGTAAAGCCCTCGCTGCCCAGCATGCATGGATCTGTGTCGAATCGGCCTGGACCCTCAGGCCACTGGCACTGGGGTCTACCCCAAGTGGCCTCTTTGAGGTTCTCAGAGAGGATCACCTCAGGACCCACTGTGGCTGGATCCAGGGTCACGTCCACTGAAAAACAAAACAGAGAAGAGATCAAATTTAAGCGTAGAGGAGGCATACCCCAAAACCCCCTTCACTGGTGATTTTCCAAGGAGAAAGAGAGAAAAGGGGTGAGGTTGGAGATAGGAGAGTGAAGATATCCAGATGAAGGATATCCAGTTGAGGTTGGAGATGAGCCAGTAAAAGGAGGGTCTCCAGCTGAGGCTGGAGAAGGAACAGACAAAATATGGAAGCTGGAGATGGATGATCTCTGGGCCAGGTTGGAGATGGAGGATGCAGGAAGACAGAAGGTGGAGCTAGAGAACGTCCAACTCCACTGAACATTTCATTTGATGCAGCCCAGAAAACACCAGGAATTAGTACTTTGCTCCTCTCCAGCCACCTTTGATTACCTTTAAACTGTTTGGCAGTGTGGTAATCCAGGGCAAGGTCCCATGTGCGTGGCCGTGGTTTGAGGAAAAAAGCCATTGTGCCCACAATGTCCTTTCCTCCTGGCTGGAGGTGCGGGAAAAAGAAAGAAAGAAAGAATCAAATCAAATTATTATTCTACACGCAGGCACATCTCAGGTTTCTGCCCCTTTTTATATCAGGAAATGCGTTCAACCACCAAATTTAATCAAAATACTTCAAGAAAATGCCTTTTGTTTTTTTTCTCCAACAGTTGCAACAGAGCTTGGTTCATTTATAGAAAGACCCATGGAGATGAGTTAAATCAATTAATTTCCCAATGACTATAAAGGAAACATGAGCACACTGGGATGGACACATGTACTTTGTAGATACAGTTACATCCTAGAATCCCATTCCTTGTTTTGGCTTGGGGCTGAATCCATCTTAAATTCATCTCTGCCTCCACCATTCATCAATCAAATAGGACAAGGTGTATTTGAGTGAGGAAAGTCCTTAAAACTGAGATAAGCCAAGTTCACCTCTCACATTCAGAGAAACACGGGGGGTAGAAATTTGCTGCTGGAAAATGTGTGCAGGAAAGATAAGAGCTGGCACTGAAGGGCCTGAGGTCCATCCTCCAGAACCCAGTGTGGGGCTTTGTATGCGAACAAGTGGCCTGCACTAAAGGGTCCTGGAAATGAGTAATCAATCCCAAAAAAGGTTGAATAAACTATGCTGTAATGGTTGAAAATGAACAAGTTGCTTCTTTTCCATCTATTTTCCTCAACAAATCTGCAGAGAGGGGGATTAAAGCAGCAGAGGCATGCGTAAAAGTGGGAAAAAGGTTAGAAGACCATTCTTAAATGAAGATAAAAGAAGGAGCCATCCCGTTTCTCAGCAAATTTCCCCAGCCAGATTGTTATGAGTAGATGACAAGCAAACAATCACCATGATGTTCCACTGCAAAACACCTTTAAATCTGAAACAAAGACCCTGAGGTCAAAGGAAGGGTAAATCCACTTCCCTTCTTGTGTTGGTGGGATAGGGAGAGGGCTCAAAATCCCCCTTTCCCCTCTAAAAGACAGCAGGTTGATGTAATCCACCTATGAGCACTGCAGGGTTCCCCATCTCTCAAACCTTTTTGGTGTTTTCCTTCGTGTCACTGGTGCTGTTTTGGTGTTCCTCCAGATGCTTTTCCTCCACTGGCTGCTTCTCCACCGTTTTTTTTCCCCTCTTGGGATTTTTTTCTCTCCCCTCTCTGGCACAGGCTCAGCCAAAGCTCAGTTGTGTCTCTGCCTCTGCCAGCTTTTATCGGACAAGAAGGGAGGAGCCCTCCAATCTCTCACTTGCAGATGGGGCCATGACGTGCTTGGACACCTCCTGCACCCTCTGATTGCATCTTTTTCCCACATTTCAGGGCCATTTACTTTCTCAACACAGGTGCTGGGGAGGGAAGGGAGGAAAATTAAGGCAGTACAGAAAACATGCATTATTGCACGTCACCACTAGGAAGAAATTGGTTAAATTTTTCCCCATAGTGCCCCAAATCTGGCTGTGGCCCATTCTACACAATGGAGCTGATCAAGGCAAAGCAGGAACAAGGCTGAGAGCAGCTTTCAAGGAAGGGATGAGACAGCACTGCCTGGAAAGGAGGCAACCTGGACAAAACATGTTTTAAGACAACTGTGGGTGAGGAAATTTGCTTTTCCCATTGGGGCAGGTTGTGCTGGGAACTGAGCACAGGAACACTCAAGGGTGGTTTGAAGGCAGGTGGCTTCACTCTGTGCCACTGCCAACCCCCAGCATTCCTTTCTCCTCACTGTGAGGGCAGCATGGACACAGCAGTGGTACAAAACCTGCACGCTGAGATCAGCCACAGCTTCATCTCTTGGTGTTGAAGTGACAAAGACCCCTTGGGGTTGCATGGATGCTGGAGGCAATGGGCAAGCCACCACAGAATGGAGTCATGAAGATTTTTGGGGGACCCACTGAGACCTGTGAGGCAAGATCAGCTTCCTATGACCCACCAGGCCTTCCCCCCAGCCATCCCTACACCCAAAAAAGAAAACCACATGCAAAATGAAAATATTTTAATTTCTTTGTGGAAAAGCAAAGCTCCACTGCTGGTCCTGGTTGCGTGGTTGTGGGAGAAACATAAAACGAGTTGATCCCTGCTTTCCAGGGAAGGCAGGGAGGGGGCTTTTTTTGAGGATTATTTGCTTTCCTCCCCCAAATAAGTTAAGATTTTAAAGGTAGGATTATACAGATGGCGTGGGCTGATCATTTAATTTTTCTTTTTTTTATTTTTTATTTTTTAGTTTTGGGTATATTCAGGAGAAAATCAAGTCTCACCTAAAATCCCTAAGGAAGGTGTTGGCAGAGTTTCTAGACTGGAGAGTGAGCAAAGAGAAGTGGCATGGGGATAACCTGGTACAGAGGTACCCCTCAATGTTTTGGCAGCCCAAACGGGTATTTATTTTTCCCCAAATCCCTCTAGAAGAAACATGTGGGATCATCTCTGTGAGGCATCCTGCTGCCTTGCAAAGCCTCAAACCCAATTGGAGCCATTAGTGCAGATCCCAGGCAGGTTTGGCCATCTCCATGTGCAGTTGCTTATTATCCACAGTTTAAATCACTTAATTTTCATGGCATTGCTCATTTTCATCCCAGTCTGAGTCCTAAAGTGGCATTTGTTAATGTGGAATTAGCCCTCTCACCTGCTTCCCAGAGCCTGACTTGGTTTTGGACAGAATATAAAGAATAATGGCAACAGGGAAGGGGAAAGAAGGAAAAGCGTGGGGTGAAGTGCTTAATGACACTGCAGTTGCTAATTAGCCACATGTCCAGCTTTGCGCCAGCATCACAGCCCCCCTGACTCCCGCCAAAGTGCTTTTGTCCTTTAGCTTGAAAGGGAAAATTCAGGTCTGGGAGTTGCAAAGAGGTTTTTTGTCTCCTCCAGGAGGTGAGCAAAGCCAAGTAGCTCCATACCANTTAGGATGTTGGGAACATCTTAAGCAGTATGTGGCAACTGGTCACTTCTGCCCCCTTGTTACCCCACCTGCAGAGAGCTGAAATATTCCTCCTGTGACATTTGGCCCTGTCATTTTTCTTCCTACCTGAAGTGAAATGAGCCCTCACTTTCCATCTGGGCTCCCCACTGAGCTCGAGAACAGGCTAAGCTCCTGCTGCTGCACATGGGATGCTCTGCAGGGGGTCCTGGAGGAGTTCAGAGGTATTTGGGGAGAATTCTGGTATTTTAGGATATTTCAGAGG
>VWZF01006561.1:65294-125378 GCA_013396755.1 Sclerurus mexicanus
CCCAGGAAACAAATGGTTTTCTGTCGATCTTCCCCTCCAGCTCAGATCTTGTCACAGGACAAGATCTGTTCTGACCCAAATTTACTGCCAGCAATTACCCTGCTGCTTTAATTAGTGAGTGATCTTGTGCTGCTGCTCAACATGAACGTCAGGAAATAAAAAGTTGTAAAAAAACTGCAGGGGATGTGCTTTGGGTTTTTTCCCATTGTTTTTGTGGGGGGTTTTTTGTTTGTTTGGTTTGTTTTGTTTTGGGGTTTTTTTGTGCATAGGATAGGTTTCATGGCCCTTATTGTTTCCCTGGGCTAGGGAGGCAGCAGCAGGAGAGCGAGGGGCAGTGATAAACATGGGTCTGGGTCCTTGGTGCAGAGTGGCAGACTTGTCCCGGCGCCTAAGAGCTCGGCGACCATGCCCCGCTCCTCTTCCCCACTGGAAGCAGCTTTGCCACCTCTGGCCGTCGCTTAACTCCAGCGCAGTGTTGTGGGGAGTCACCACTTATCCCACTGTGGACATGAGGGATGGGGAGGATTGATCTGGGCTGTGCCTCGTGCATCCCTCAAAGCAGCTCTCAGACACCAGGCAGTGGCCACCTCTGCTATGGCTCTTCTATTTATTTTACTCAGTTCCATACATTCTATTCAGACCTCGCCCTCTTCACAGTACAGCCCTTCTGGTGACACCTGACAGCGGCCGTCCGGTGATGCAGCTCATTCAGTGACACGAGGTGACAGTCTGCCCCTGGTGCAGTCAGCCCTCAGTGCAGCCCCTTGGCCGTGCTTCTGCCCCAGGCGGCCTTCCTGCCGCATCAATGTGCAGGGCTGCCGGCTTTGAACCACCACGAAAAAACAGACCCCCACAAAATGCTACACATTTCCCCAGAGACTCAAGCAGGTGCAATGCACGTGGGCACTGAGGCGCTGCAGCTCCAAGAGCTGTTTTATTAGCCCCTTCCCCCCACCCCTCAAGAAACCTTAAATAAGGTAGAAACAGTGGTTTGCTTTTACGTACCTGCATAGAGATAGCAAAAAATGCACAAAAATAACAATTTCTGGGAAGATATTTATACCCAACACAGCCCTGGATTCTCTGCCTGCTGCACAAGCCTTGTGTAGGCTGAGCTGCTTCTTAGAAAAGGCCAGTAAGTGCCTGAAACAATTAAGAATTACTTAAGCATGAAGTTGGTCTGCTGTTAACTGAAGTAATTTTTCAGGCATTTCCTAGAAGCAAGCATACATTGAAAAAAAAACAACAAAGAAAAGATAAAAAGAAAAAAAGGATTGCATCGCTTCTCCCTACTCCATCCTGGGAAAAAGCCAAAGCTGATCAGTTTTGGGTGTTTACAGCTGTTTGGGAATACTGGTTTTATCAGGATTATTCATGACTATAATAATTCCTGATAAGTATTTTTAAAATTATTATTACATGTGGTTGTTTTTGTAATTCTGTAATAAAACTTGCAATTACAGTTAAGCATATTATATATAATTGTGTTTTAGCTATACCCAATATACTGAAACATAATAACATGATAGTTAAAATATAGTAAATATATTAAACTTATATATAATATAGTTGATTACATTTAACACACTTTTATTATTCTATAAAAGTGAAAATTCCAGCTCCAAGACGGTCGTTTGGTTCAGTTTCCCGAATTAATTTTATTACAAAACTTCATTAACATTACTCCCTCTTGGAATTTCTGCTCCAACACCACCTCCCCCCACAGATCCTGCACCTCTAGTTCTTTTTCTTCCTCCTTTGCTTCTTATTTTTGCCACCCAGTTTGGCTGCTAAGGGACAACGGTGGGTTTTTATTTCACTTTAACAACTCCCTGACCCCATCCTGTTCCCCAATTGATACCCACATGAGCTCCCTGGAACTCCGCTCACTTGCCACATTCTTGCTTTAATCCCTGTTTCCTACAGCCACCCTCTGGCCGCACTTTGCTCCCCCCAGTGCAGCCGGCGTGGTAAAAATTCGCCTTGTAAATAACTCACCCCCGCTAATCCCTCCCCCGCTGTGGCTGCCTGGGTTTCCATTTGTCCTTAAATCCTTGCTGGCCCTGGAGAGGATTTCGTCACCGGGGCAGCGGGCAAGTGCGCTCAGCGCGGTGTTGCTCTGCGTGGGAGGTCCTGGACGGCGACCCTAACCTGCCCCGCCGCCCCTTCCAGGAAAACGCTGGCCCGGCGCCTTTCGTGCGCACTCCCAAAAACACCGCCCTCAGACGCGGCCATGGCCGAGGGAAATGCCATCAGATGCCTCCAGGAGGAAACCACCTGCGCTGTCTGCCTGGATTTCTTCCAGGACCCAGTCATGATCCTGAGCTGTGGCCACAACTTCTGCCGGCGGTGTCTCGACTGCTGCCCGCGGGATGCGGGCGGCGGCGGCTCCTGCCCGCAGTGCCGGGCGCCGTTCCCGCACCGCGGCTCCCGTCCCAACCCGCCGCTGGCCAGCGTGGTGGCCGCGGTCCGGGAGCTGCCCACGCCGCCGCAGCAGCACCTCTGCCCAAGGCACCGACAGCCCCTCACGCCTTTCAGCCGCCGCGGTGGGATCCTCGTGTGCGCCGCCTGCGCCGAGCATCGCGCTGCCCCCGCCCTGCCCCTCGAAGAGGGCGCTCGCTGGTACAGGGTGAGCGAATCCCCCGTCTGAGACACTAGGCCTGCCTGAGAGATGCTGAAAACCCGGTCTCCCTTAAAATTCAGCAGCCAAAATATGTATTTTGAGATGGGGCAAAGCTTTTCCCCATTTTTTCAGAAGGAAAAAAAAGAAACTGTGACCATCTGAAAGTCAAAACAGCTGAAATGCTGCAATTTGCTGGGGGTTAAGTATGAAACAGCACGGGGGTGGGACTAAAACTAAATATTGGTGGTTTCAAGCTCCTGTTCTCACCCAGCACCTGCACTGTGAAGGATTCCTGTTCTGCTTCCAGGTGTGGGCGAGAAATGGAGGTCCTCAAAGGGGGTTTGGACCTGGCCAGGGTTGCAAGGAGAGGGGAAAGGGGAATGAGAACTGAAAGGTAGTGACAACTTTTTAGGGGCTGGTGGCACGTTTTTTACAGGAGAACTTGGAGAGATGAGATTTCCCAGCCTGGCTGGGAGAGCTGTATATACCTATACAGATACCTATATAGATGAGGTACCTCCTATACATACATATACATACCTATACAGATGAGATGAGACTATACATATAGTATAACTATAAAATGAATTATAACATGGATATCTATGAATATATCTGCTTCACTGCAGCTGAAGAGGAGGGTGAGGAATGAGCCATCTGCTTTGGCCATAATGCAGGTGTTTTAGGAGTCCCAGCCTCGCCTTTTCCGCCTTTTCCAGAAGCCCAAACCCCTTTTTCCTGGTTGCAGAGGCAGTTCGAATTTTCCGTAAAATCCCTGCAAGAGGAGTATGAGCAACGTGCCAGGCTGAGTGAAGCAGTGAAGGAGACAAGACAGGAGATGCTGGTGAGTGCTACTGCTGTTAGGGTGTACTGTGGGGGCCAAAATGCTTCATTCTCCTCTCCAGCATCCTCCTCCTTCTTCATCCCCCCAGACTCGAATCAGTGCTGAGAAGCAGAAACTGCTGGTGATGCTTAAAGAGCTCCGGTGGGTTCTGAGTGAGCAGGAATCGCGGTTCCTTACCCAGCTTTGTTGCCTGAGCTGGAGGCTGAAGGAACAGCAACGTGGTGAAGCTGCTGAGATAACCAGGATCCAGCAACACTGTGCTGAGCTCCAGGCCAAGTGCCAGCAATTGGATGGTGATCTGCTACAGGTGAGCCAAAGCTTTCCCCCGAAGTCCTTCTGTTTACCCCTCCTTTGGCTTTTTTTCCCAGGAAAACAGCCCTAAGCATCTCTCTCCCTTCCTCTCCAGGATGCCCAAACCACCCTAAGCAGGTACTGGGGCCAAAAAGTGTCACCAGGAACATCAGTTTTGGGCAAAAATCTTCTATTTTTGGGATCTCCTGCTCACCTTGCATTTTTTTTTTCACTTTGATTTTTGCTTTGGAGCCGGCTGGGGTTGGTTGTTAATCCAGAACTTGGTGAAGATGGGGGAATCTGCCATCACACCCTGAGGGAGCTGGACTCTTGCCCAGGGAAATAAAGATGTCCCTGTGGTTTTCCAGTGGTGGGGAAAAGAAATTTGGCAATTTCTTGGCATTAAACACCCCAATTTTCCCCTCTTGAGGTACACTGAGAGGAAGGCGCAGCCGTCGCTGTTGTTGATGCCAGAGCTGGAAGCAGAGCTTGAGGATGTTACCCAGAAAACAAACATACTGGCAGAGGCAGTGACACAGTTTAAAGGTGCTTGGAGGGGAAAAATTGGGAAAAAAGGGGTTTTATTAAGCAGAAATGGGAACCTGGGGCGGGACTGGGAAGAAAGAGAACACCAGGGTTGGCAAATTTGGCTGGTAAGTGAATGCATCACTTTAAATCCTCCTTTAATTAAAAGAAAAGCAGGGATTTAGTCCCTTTATAGCAGCCTTAAGGCATAGGAAACTGCGCATGGGAAGTACAGACAGCTGTTGGTGGTTAATTAGCACCCAAATTAGGACACTAATTATGTGTGGAGGGAGGTGATTCTGGAAATGAAGGGGGTTTTGTCTCCCACCTCTGATGGTCTTGCCTTCTCCATGTGGTGGGAAATGGGTGAATGTGGGGCAGCCCTAGGGCCAGATCCCAAGGTATAAATCTCCAGGGTCATCTTCTATTTCCAGACATCCTGGGCTCTTCACTGGAGAAAGACTCAGGGGGATACCGGAGAGGTGAGTAAGGCTTCAGGGATGACATTTGGGTTCACCGCCTGGGGCTGATGCTCAGATTCAGCATCCAAAACTGGGGCTCAGCTGCCAAATCTGGAGCTGATGCTCTGGTGGAATTTTTGGAGCTGATACCCCAATACATACAGCCCCACTAATGCCTCTTCCCCCTCCAGCAAGTGTGACCCTGGATCCAGCCACAGCTCACCCCCAAATCATGGTGTCAGAAGACGGCCGGACCGCAGGCCGCCGGGAATCACCCTCAGCTCCTCTTCCTTCACGAAAAGAGCGTTTTGAGTCTCTCTGCTGTGTTTTGGGTCGACAGGGCTTTGTGGGGGGCCAGCACTGCTGGGCTGTGGAGGTTCATCCTGGTCCTGACTGGGCACTGGGGGTAGCTCGGGAATTTGTGTCTCGTAAGGGCTGCTTCGGTCTCACCCCCGAGCATGGGGTTTGGGCTGTGGGCCAGTGGTTGGGGCAGCTGCAGGCTCTTACCTGGCCCAGCCCTACATCTCTGCCCCACAGCAAAGCACTCCGATGCATTGAGGTGGCTCTGGATTATGCTGGTGGGCGGGTGGCTTTCCGTGATGCTGACAGCCAGACTGAAATCTTTGCCTTTCCCCCTGCCATTTTTGCTGGTGAGTGACTCCGACCACTGCTCTGGCTGGGCGAGGGGCCAGCTCTGCTCACCTTCTGCCCCTGAATCCTCCCAGAACCAACCATAAACCTCCTAAGCACAGACACTTCCACCACCCCAACAAACCCTCCATTCAACAAGCAGCCCCAAGTACCCCAACCAAGACCCATTTAATTTTCCTTATAACACCTAATTTAACAATATTAGTCACATTTCAGTCTCTCGCTCCTCAGTGGGAGAACAGAGATGTTTTTATTTCCCCAGCTGTTTGTCAATGAAAACATAGCCCAAAAACCCAGGAAGAACCTCCCCAGAATATTTTGAAAAGCTCACTTTGAGGCAGAAAACGGGCTTTGCTGCTGCTGGATGCCTTGTAATAAGATTTTGCAAGTGGAAATGTTCCTGCTTAGGATTTGCAGAGAATTTAGGGGAAATGGACTAAAAGCACTTCTTGTGCCTCCTGGGATTGCTAAGGCTCATGGTTTTGCCACTGCCAGAATGTGTGCAGGGAGAGAGGCCACAGGCAGGACTTCATCCCGTTTCACCTCCTACAAGGGAACAGAAGGGGAAAAGATAAACACACTTGTATCTTGAGGCAGCAGAAAGTTGTATCTAGGCTTAAACCGTGTAATGGATTGCTGTTATCAGCAAGTACAGACAGGACTAGGCAGGTCTCTGCCTCGTACAGCCCCATTTGCTCCACCCTCACTGCCATACTTGCCTCCCCATTCACAGACACTCTTGACATCAGACTGAGGAAGAGGAGAAACGTCAGGAGAGGCAGCAGGGAAGGTGGTTGCTTTTGTCTTTGAGGCCCTAATTTTGAATAAGTGCTTTGACAAACCCACATGTCATTGCTAAACCCAAATTACAGTCCTGGTCAGTTTTATAATTAGTTCTTTCCCTGTTTGGTTCATGGTGAGGTTGGTCTTCGGTGCCGTCTCCCTTAAAAGACAAAGCCTAGTGATGTGTAAATCAAAGTGCTTCTTTGCAGCATCCTGCTCCAACAGATGAGCTTCCAACACTCCGTTTCATCCACTTTTCATCTGAGCAGCTTTATGGATATTTAGTTTGAAAGTGCCTAGAAAAAAAATGAAGCACATACAACAAAAAAATCTGCCTTTTCTGCGTAGCTCGGCAGGCCCAGAGCTGGGTCTCCAGCACTGGCAGTCGGGGAATCAGCCTCTTTTCACTTGAAGGCAGGTCACCAGCATCCCAACAGTAGTTCCTATGGCAGATCCCTGGGCAGGGAGGGTGCACAGCCCCCACTCCTCAAGCAGAGCCAGGAGATGTGCCCTGCAGCCCTCCCACAAAGCTGCCACTGGAGGCCTGTGGACCCTGAAACCCTCCCAAGTGACAGGGACACCTCATACCAGCCCATGGAAAGAGACCTTGGGGTTTTTTTCCACAAGAGTCGAAGCTTTTTCCGCAAGGCTGGAGCCCAGGGTGGGAGATGGATGCATTTTGTGAGGATTTGGGGCTTGAGAATGAGCATTCTTGGAGGGCGGTTTTATCCATCGCCTCCTGCTTCTCCCCATGCTGCCCCTCTCCCACTAACACCCTCAGGATTAGACTGGAGTTGGAACTATGCCCCCAAGGGAAGTGTGGCAGACATGGAGGACCAAACCTAATGTCCAGACTGTGGGGACATTAAACCTCCCCTGCTCCTCACTGGGGTCCATTTTAAGTAAAAAAAGGCAGATTATGGGGTTGGGTCTACAACTATGCAGATTAACAGATGGCAGGTTTTGGCAAGTGCTTATAAAAATGAGACTCAAAAGGCATTAAAATCAGCAGCTCATTACATCCAGAAAACACCAATTGAGGTGTATTTTGCACCAAAATACAGCTCCAGTGAAAAATGGGGGGCGTTAGGGTTTTTAATCCTCTGATTTTGGGGAGATTTGCACCATTTTGGGCGTTTTACCCAAAGGAACAGTGCTGGGAAACAGGGATTTTCCACCCCAAAGTGGTGCCCACAGGGAAGAAATCCCCAAGTTAGGGAGGAACTGGTTAAGAAGAGGTGGGGTCTGTACTCCTGCCTTGAAGAGAAAGTGCTGTTAAACCCCCATCCCCCTTTTTTTTGAGAAAACTTGCCTTCTAAGTAAAAATAAAATTTGGTATTTTTGGCACTAACAGCTCAAAAATTATCTCTAAACATTTCTGGAATTAACCCAGATCCTGCTTGAGGGGGGGCATAAATCCTTCCAAATGTCACCAGTTTGCTCAGTTCCCCCCTGTACCAGCCTTTTCCCCTCTTATCCAATTTATTGGGATAACATTTAATAATTTTGTTTCATTTCTTCCATTTCATAGCTTTACCTGCTCTAAGAAAAGACTTTTTTCCCCAAAATGAGGCCAAGCAGGACATTTCTCCCCCCAAATTCCCTTGTTGTCCAAAATTGTCCCAAAAAAGTGACATCTGAGGGTTGATTTAACCTAAAAATGGCCATTTTTAACAGCTGAATATAGGGGATAAGACTCAATAGTGCATTGCAGGGCCTAGGCAGCATGAATAGAACTGCTAGTTAGCATGAGGAAAAGAACTCTGAATTGTGGGTGATTCTTAGGGGAGTTTACCAGTAAAAAAATTGTAAAATAATTTGTCTGCTTGGACATTCTTTAGACCTGAATTTCCCCCAGGGCAGCACTGGAGATGGGGCGAGCGAACGGTGCTTTGCTGCACACCAAATCCTCAACATGAAAACACACCAAACCCCAAAGAACTGAAAAAGGGTGAAATTACAATAGACAACTTTGATTAAATAAACTTGTTGAGCTTGGTGATTTATTGTGTCACTCATAACCCAGGACTGATTTCTTAAACAAAGTGTTTTCAAGCCAGATAAAGGAGAAGGCTGCTAAGAAGCAGATCCTATGGAGGTGTGGTAATGTTTTTTATCATGCCAATTTCCTCCTTTCCAATGAGATTCAACTGGCACAATTACACAGTCGAGAGAAGCAGGGCCAAACAGTAGTCATATCATTAGCAGGGCCATAAACCATTGCTGTCCCCCACATTGACTGGGACAAGCTAGCAGCATGGAAGGGTGCCACGGGGTTGGGTGAAGGTTCAGTGGAAGCAGGAGCAGGAGAGCATAGGGGGAGCCCCCAAGCTGGCCGGTGTGGGAGGGCATTGAGGGAACCCTGCAGAAGAAATGGGTGGGAAGGTAAACTGGTGGTAAACTCCTCTTTGCTCAAGGCAACCGTCATAGCTGAAAGAAACATGTTAAGAGAATGTTCGAGAACACCACCTTTGGTCTTTCCCTTAGAACTGTCTCCTTGCTAGACAAAATAGATGACCCTTATCTGAGCAAAGTGCAAAAGAAGCATTCCTTTCTCATAAGAGGGGAAATGGAAAAGAGGGAGGGAAAGGGAAATGCACTGGGCATGTCTGAAGTCTCTTTGATATGTACAGTCAAGGAGGCCCGTGTTGTTTTTTTGCCACCCAGCTCTGAGTTCTGGCAGCTGTGAAGTGTTCCTGAAATAAACTTCCATTCTTGCTTGAAAGTCCATGGCTTGGCCTTCTGATTACCTGTGTGAACACTGAAACTTGCAGTGTGGGAATACTGGGGGTGCGCCCCCAGAATGGTGTGGCGCCCGGGGATGTTCCCTAGCCAGGTGGAGGATCTAGGGTTGCCCCCCAACACATGGGATATGGGGGGCAAGAAGTGGAGCCCCTGGGGCGCTGGTTGAGTGCTGGTGCAGCAGGCTCAGGGTGCCCCTGCAGTGGAACTGCTCCTTGGCAGGGCTGGGGCACTCAGCAGCCCAGCAGCGCTGCCCCCTCTCCCGCCTCGGGCGCAGGGGAGGGTTTGACATCATAAAGCCCTGGGAACATAAGGAGTGAGTGGGACCCAGGAGGGGGTGCTCAGAGCCCCAGAACTGGGTGCTCAGCTCCCTGTGGAAGGTGCAGTGGTGACCCCACTGTCACTGCTGTCCTCACCGTCCCTGTCATCCACTCTGTCCCTGATGTCCCCTCTGCCCCACCAGGTGACAGTGACTGTGCAGCAGATACAGGAGCTCCTACATCCCATGTCCCTCACAGATCCCCTAGCCCCACTCCTCCCACTCCCTCCATTCTGGGGGCGCACCCCCAGTATTCCCAACACCACCCAGCTTGGAAGCTCCCCCCATGCTCTCCTGCTCCTGCCACCACTGAACCGTCACCCTTCCCCATGGCACCTGGCCAGCTTTGGGGTGGCAGCTCTCAGGCAAGGGGCAGTGTGATAGTTTTGAAATCAATCTTGCTTAGAAAATTCCAAACAACAGGTTAATTTTTTTTATTAACTTGGAAAGAAATCCCTTTTCTTTGGGCAGCTGTCCCAGACTTTTCTTCATGCACCCAGTTCCAGCTGGCTATCCAGGTGCTGGCTTCATCTGGGGCAACTGGGTTTCCACCAAATGCCTGGGATCAGTGGCCAGGGTCTGAAGCTGGCCGGTTCTCTAGCAAGGCAGTGGGGCCTAGGGACAAAGGACAGGGGTGAGCCCCCCCTGCAGCCCAGGGGCCGTCCCAGCTGGGGACAGCTCTGCCAGCCCAGGATAGGTTAGACAGCAGGGGCACTGGCCCAGCCAGACACTGTCAGGGATGGAGTGCTGGCCCCTGCCTTCCAGCAGACAGGCTGCTGTCCCACACTGGCCAGGTCCATCCACACACCGCGCTCTGGCTCCAACACCCCCAGGGACCAGTTGCCTTATCCACCAGTCCTCCTCATCCATCCTACTTCCGCCCCTCCTCAGCCTGCCCCAGACCCCAGTTCCACCTGGTCAACCACACACACAGAGCCCCACTCACCCACTGCTGACCAACAGCTGGTGCTGTCTTTGCCCCCTCCCCGCCAGTGCCCTGACAGGGCCATACCCAGCTTGTCCTGTGCCCTCACTGCTGCCTTAGTCTTGTGCTCCTGATGATGACCATCGATGAGGTTACCTGTGCCCAGCAGCTCAGTCACGCCAGGCTGGGAAGGAGAGAGCAGCTGGCTGCAATGTGGGGCCCAATTCAGCACCCCCAAGCAACCCTCTCTGTGCAACTTTCCCTGAAGAGACTGAGGCATGAATCCCCCCAGATGCTCAGCATCCTCCTTCCAGTCTCAATGCTTCCTTACATATCCATCCCTTTGCTATTCCTACCTTTTTGGAGACCCACAGGGTATCCTTATGCTGTGCATTGGACACGTTCTGGCCCCTGCAGGTCTGTGACTTGAGGTGGAACCTGCCACTGGCCACCTTCCTGTGGGACAGGACACAGGATACTCAGTGCCCAGCTCCATGGTACCCTGGGCTCTATCCCACAGTGCCCAGGAGGCGGGCAGGGGAGGTTCCCCGGTAAGGCATGTCCCTCCTGACTCCCGTACAACTACTGCAGGAGACCACACCTGTCCCACTGTGCTGAATCAACACCCCACCAAGTCTGAGGTCAGACTGAGACCAGATACAGCTGATGGCATGTGGCATTAGTGCCACTGAGATCAGGGCTGGATGGAGCAGTGTGGTAGGGGCTCTAAAACTCCAGAGACCTGGGCCAGACACAGATGGCCTTCTGTGGCCCTCTCTGCTACCCTGCCCTGTCCAGGTCGCTTCTGTCCTCACCGAGGGAAGAGATCTCCCTTGCCAGAGCAGGACTATCCTGCTTCCCAGGGCCCAGGGATGGGTCCCTATGTGCCCTACCTGTAACCGTGCTGCTGTGCTTGCTCCTCTGTGATGACAGTAGTGGGGTGTGCACCATGGCTGACGGGCAGTGGTGGATAGAACGGGAGTGTGTCAATGTGCCTGGGGAAGGCAGGAGCCACAGGTGGGTGATGGGGGACAAACAAACCACCCCAGCTTTGGGCAGCACCCCAAAAGCCATAGACTTGTACCTCACAGCATCCCTCTGCCTGCTGCCCTTGGGGAGGGGTTCCCAGAGGGGTCCCCACTCCCTGGCTGACAGACAGTTGTCTAGGGAGCTCAGCAGAGTCAGACCCAGAGGCAGACATCCTAAGCCCCTTGCCACAGGACACTGACAGCATCCATGCCCCTCTGTCCCACCCATGTAGCTCCCCAGTACACCAGTGCCCAGTGCTACTCACGGGCCAGGCACCTGCATGTTGAGGTCCCGGTCACAGGATAGGCACTTGTAAGGCACCAGCAGCTGCCTAGTGGGGGAAAGAGCTGAGTGAGTTTCTAGCAAGGCCACAGTGCTGCCTGCACGCAGACAGCAGCTCACAGGCAGCAGCAGGTGCCAGGCATGTTGCAAGGAGTCACAGTCTTTGCACAGAGAACTGTAGGGTGTGGAGCCTGATCTTCCCCCCAAAAAGGAAAAAGAGACAAACTCGCCTTGGCAATGCTGGCACCTCTCAACTATGGCAGCAGCCTGTAGCTGCCCAGGGCAGGCATGGATGTGAGGGAAAGGGCGCAGGTGCCCATGCTGCCATCTAAACCAGCCCTCATCCTGGTGTTATCACCTTATCAGCAATCATGACCCCACTGCACCTGGCCAGGAGGGCAGGTCATGACCCAGCCCTGTGGCGCTGTGTGTTGCATTCCTACCCGGGGTAATGACCCACTGTCCCCATCCTTTCATCTCTGCACCCGTGTCCCAGCTTTGGTTGGAAGGGCTATGGTCTGCAGATGCTCCTCCTCATGCCTTCTTTTGATACTTTGTCAGCATCGCCACCATTTGCTGGCTGTATTTGCCTGATGTCAGGGTACCACATCGGTACTGGCTGGAATAGCTGGAGGAAACAAGGTCAATGCTGTCCTCAAAGCCCATTGCACTCACTGCTTAATTCCTGCAGCATCATCATACACAACTGACATCTCGTCCTTAAGCTGCTTGATCATTCTTGCCCAGGTCTCCTCCAGCTGCTTCTGGAAAGGTCCCAGCTCCAGGCGATCCAGCTGTGGACAGATGCACCTCCTCAGCCAGCTGCCCCGGGATGGAACATAGTGGTCACCAGGGAAAAGCCAGACAGGAGATTCTCAGAGGGATGCTGCCTCAGGCTCCCAAGTCCCCAAGGAGCCAGTTTTGTGCAGTGAGGACAAGGCACTCCTTACCTTGGAGTCCAGTGCATCACGGAACTGCTGCTGGATCTCCTGCAAGAGCTGCTCCAGGCCCAACACCCGTTTCAGTAGCTCCTGCAGCCTCTCCTCCAGATTCTCCATGCTTGCCTCAAACTGGTTGCAACTGACTTTGCTGCCCAGGGCAGCTTTGTCCTCTTTCTAGCACGAAGGAAAGGCAGGAGAGCAGTGGGAACAGGGTGGAGGTACAACAGCCAGTTGCCAGGGCCAGTATGCACTGGGCACAGAGGTAAAAGTGCTCCTGCAGGGCCATCATGTCCCCCTCCATGGAGTCAATCCCACCAGCCAAAGGGACCCAGGGAGAGAGATGGAGGGACCTGGCAAGGAATCTGCAGCCAGTCTGGAAATACTCACACCCTCCCCCCCAAACCCAAGCCAGTTCGGCCACCGAGCGCACAAAGGACAAGGGGCATGAGATCCCTTGGGCTGGCGATGGGCCCCTCAAGACTGTACCAGCAGCAGCAGGTCCTCCTTGTCTGCTTTCTTCTCCAGACCCTTCAGAGACTGGAACAGAGCCTTCCAATATAGAAAGTATCCCATGACACTACAGCAGGGTCAGAGCTGCCTCTTGTCCAGCTGAGCACCCCATGCTTTCTGCTATCAAAAAAACTCTGGGAAAGGCCCTTTGAACCCACAGACTGCCGTGAGCAAGTGGGCAGGGGATCAGATCTCTGGTGGTCCCCAGATTGGGGTGTGCCTGGGGCATACTCTGACCCTGTGGAAGGTTCAGCCACTAACCTCAATATCTTTCTGCTGCTGGCGATGGTCATCCCGGAGGCTCCCTGTGACATAGCTGAGCTGCTCACAGTCCCCTTCCACCCGCACAACAGTGGCCTGGATGCTCTTCAGCAACTCCTCATCCTGCTCCAGGGAGGAAGACAATAAGATGGTGCCATGCCAGTGGTGTCTGGCTGCCCCACAGGGACAGATCTGGGTTACGCAGCCAGTGCCACAAGTCCTTAGTGCCAGCACAACATTTGTATCAAGGCTTTAATTTCCTGTCATGCTGCCAATTTGTCCAAATCAATTTAGGGGATAGCGAGGGGCTGCCCCATATTACAGTGAGCACAACCCAATGCACCCTCCCAAGCCCTCCATGCTGCCATCTGCCTACCTGGCTCTTCTGTGGCAGTGACCTCTGCACCCGCTGTGGCACCAGGGAGTCCACCTGCTTTTGGAGTTTCTCATAGTTGTGCAGGAGCTTCTTCAGCACCTTGGTGTCTGAGCTGTAGTCGGGGCTTGCTCCCTGTGCCTGCTGCTGCCCTGCGCTCCTTATCATTGCCCTCAGCTCATCCAGCTGCAGGAAAAGAAGGTGGGATGGATGCAGCCAACAGACCTGGGTGCTGCTGGGGCTGTCAGAAAAGGGATGTGGCCAAGAACCCCCCAGGAGCACCCTGCTGTTTGGGACAACAGTGGGAGCGCTCATCCCAGACCTCACCTGCTTCTGAAGCTGGCTGTCTGTGACCAGCTGCTTCAGCATGGCCTTGATAGTCTTCTGCTCCTCTCTCAGCTCCTTCTGCTCCTGCTTAATCTCCTGCAGTGCAGATCTGGCCAGCGAGATGGGGCACAAGTGGGATGAGCTTCCACAGGGCCACTTTGGAGGTGTCCCTCACCCCCCAAACCAGATGCTCCTGGCCGCACTCCAGGCTCCCTTGCAGCCCCACGGGATACCAAACCCTCTCCCAATCTCTTACTCCAGCTGGGAGATCTGGTCTCTGCCATCAGCCACATGTAGTTTTCCAAGGGCATCCTCCAGCTGCTTGATCTGGGAAGGGTGGTAGTGGCAGAGTCAGAGCATGGACCCCATGTTCTCCCAGCATGGAAGTCTTTTGTCTGCCTCCTCCCTGCCAACTCCCCCTGGCATCCCTGCAGCCCCTTTGGGGACAGCCACAGGCTCACCTTCTCCTTCTCATCCTGCAGGTCACTGGCCAGGCCCTGGAGGGAGGACACTAGGCCCTGCAGGGAGGACACTTGGCCCTGGAGCTCAGACAGATCTCTGGTAATTCTTTCCACTGCTGAGTGATCTGCTTGGGATTCAGGCTCTGTCCTGGTGGTGCTGCTTTGGGCACTGGGGGTCCCTGCCTGTATCCCTGGGGTGGTGCTCTGCTTATCAGGGCATGACCCCAGGGTGTCCATGTCCGAAGTGTGGGGTTTGGTTGGGGCAGACTGGTCACTGAGGGCCAGCGGCTGGCCAGCAGCATCCTGGAGGTTCCCCTAGAGTGGGATGAGAAGATGGGCAGCAGTCAGGACCTGGGAGCATCCACAATTGATCTTGTGCACAAGCCAGAGCGACCCTGGGCAGGCTATGGCTGTCCTGAACTGGTATATCTTTACCTTCTCTCCTTCCCAGCACCCATGTTCCCTTTTTTCAGGGCTGTTTAGTTCAAAGAGCCTCAAGATCCATTTGGCTGAGGCAGACAGTGACCTCTCCCACTGTCCTAACCTGCAGGCAGAGGTGGGGGGCTCCTGGTGGACCCTTCCCACTCTTCCATCTTGGTGCCCTTCACGCTGGGTGACACTCAGGGCCATAGGCCAGGGTGGCAGGATGAGATGGTGAGGGGCAAGAAAGGTGTGGGGGCCCAGCTCCCTCCCTCCTGCACTGGCAGCAGCTCACCTGGGGAAGAGCTTTCTGGATCATCTGAATGTCTTCTCCCATGTGGGACTGCGTGGCCTTCATTTCACTGACCTCCTTGTGGAGATCCTTGCAGAGATCTGTGGCCTAGGAGAGGGGAGTGGTGAGGTTGAGCCCCAGGAGAGGGTCCCTAGGGACAGACCTGCAGGACCTGCAGCCCTGCCATGTTCTGCTTCAGGGGGGCAGCACAGGATCTGGCTAAGCCTGGTAGTGTGGCACTGTGAGGAGCACTCTCCATTCATCTGGCAGGGCCAGATCCAGGGGTGCAGAACCTCTGACATGCAGAGGCAAGAGCACTGGCTGCTGTCTTCAACACATGACTTGCTGATGGTGGTAGCTCACCTGGCCAAGTGCCTCCTTGATCCTCTGCATTTCCTCTTCCATGCGGGACTGTGTGGCCTTCATCCCAGCCATGTCCTCATGGGGAACCCAGGAGACAGCTGTGGCCTAGGAGAGATGGGTGGCAGGGGTGAACTGCAGGTGAGCAGCTCACCAGAGACCCCTCACCCCTGCCCTGGGGGAGCTCACAGCACAGCCTGAGTCAGCAGAGACACCCTCAGCTGAGAAGGATCCAAAGCACTGGGAGCAGAGTTCCAGCCCCAGCTCTTCCTCCCCAAAATTTCCTCCCTTTCCCACAGTGAAACCCCAAGTGCTGCTGTGAGCTTGGGCTTCAACCAAACCTTAGTGTAAGGGCACAAACCTCAGAGGAGGGTGGGGGCATCTTGAGGGGAGCACCTTGGGGGCTCAGAGGAGCCTCTGTATCAGAGATGCCACTCTCTTTGGCTCCTGTCTTCTCCATGTCGGCAGCCGCAGAAGTGACTGGAGGGCCAGTTCTGGTCCCCTGCAGCAGGTCCTTCCCAGTCAGCTTCTCCCCCGGCTCCCGGGGCTGCTGCCCCATGCCCCAGGCTCTGGCCTCAGTTCTGCCCTCCTTCTGCAGATCAGGGTGTGATCCAGCAGGCTGGCTCTCCTGCATAGCTGGTGGGGGCTTGTCCTGCAGGTCCAGTAGGTCCAGGCGATCCAACATTATCCTCAGCAGTTTGCGGAGTGCCTCTAAGTTGACATTGACCTCGGGTGTCCCGATGGCATCATCCAGCAGCTGCAACATGAATGAGGCCATGGCTGCTGCCCTGCCCGGGAACACCTGTCCTGGGAGAATGGGAGCCTTTGTGCTCGGAGGAAACCCGGCAAGTTAGGACTCAGGGCAGCCAGCAGCCCTCCTCTTCCCCCTCCTCCTTCTCTGCTGTTCTGAGCCCCAGCTGCACGCATGTGCCTGTATTTGTGGTGTCTCTTGTTGCCAGGTAACACCTGGCCCTGGCAGCCAGTTGTCACAGCACTATGGAATCATGGAAAAGGTCGGATTGGAAGGGACTTTTAACAGATCATCGATTCTTGGGTTTGAAGCCATGCTGGCTCAGGACCCCCTGGCTGTAGGGGTCCTCCCTGGTGGCTTCCTGTTTCTTCAGCCACCTCAGCTTGGGCTGGGGGAACATGTGGTTAGGGACCCCAAAATTCCCTTGGTCCCCTTGATGTTCATCCACATTGCACCTTGGGAGGGACAGTGTTAGGTGCACTCCAACCTCATCCATCCCCTCAAGTGTCACCCCACCTTGGGGTGGCCCTGTATAGCACAGCTGAGGGCAGCAATGCAGCCACCCGGGGTGCTGCAAGTCACCAATGGGTCAGGAATTGGGGGCTGAGCAGAGGTCACGCTTCTGGAACGTGGGATCTTAAGTATCAGGCTTGGGAACACACACACATGGACACATGGCCTGAGTTGGGGACCCCTGGATAATCCCAAAATGCTGTGAAGACCCAGGCAGCTAGATGTGGGGACAAGAGAGCTGGCAATGGCCACTGGCTGCTCTTCTTTCTTTGGGCTCCCAGAGACAGGGGGCAGGTGGCATCCCAAAATGCCAAAGGAATCAGATGTTTGGGGTGCCCACCACAACCAGAAGGGGACACAATTGTCTGGGCAGCTCCCCAAAGGGCTCCAAATTTTGTGCTGCCCTCCATAACCTTGAGGGGACCCAGATGTCCAGATGGCCCCCCTGAACCACGAGGGAGCGCAGATGTCTGGGTGGCCCCCAACAACCAGGAGGTGCACCTGCTGTTGCTTGTCTGATAGGACACTCTCCACTACTCTCCAAAGCTTCCAGACCAAGAGACTATGGACAAGAGGACACGTTGCCCACACAGGGTGCTTCCACATATACAGAAGGCACATACCCAGAATACTGTGCCAAGAAAGAGCATCCTTGGACTTAACAGTATCTTCAGTATATGGTTTGGTCTCTTGGTGGTGAGTAGATGGCAAAACAGCACTGTTGACCCTTGCTTATTTGAATCTGAACCATATAAAAACCTAATAGATAAACAATAACCTGCTTAGTGTGTACTTAATAGCATACTCCCAATCCAGATCATCTGTAGTTAGAGGACTTTCTTGCAATCCCAGCACTCTGTTCTTAAGGAATTATCCTATTGGTAGAAGAGTGTAATTCTTGCCAAAGCTACAGCTGAGTCACTAGTGAAGATAACACACATCCTGAATTCAACAGGGTTTGGTTTTCTTTCTACAGCTAAATGAACTCAATACTGTACAGTAAGGAGAGGATAGTAGGCTAAAACAAGAGTAGAGAGAGAAATTATTTATTTATAACACATTAAGAACACTGTTCACAGTACATCATCAACAGGGTGACTACATAATGAGGTGATCATAAAAGGGTGACTTAAAAAGCTAGTAAAAGACAAAGCATAGATTATAGGCTAGTCATGGAAACTAGTAGGCTTTTTCCTCCCATAAGCAAAGCTGAACAGATAAAGACTATCTCATACTGTTTCTGCAAAGGTAAAAGATTGATTTACTCAATCGGTACATTTTCTTTATTTTGTATAAGCATACCAATACTTAGATTAACATTTCCATATAATTTATGATGTTTAATTTAAATACAGTATTATGTCTCATTAATTTAAGGTGCAAGTTATCAAAATCTACAGTAAATATTCTTTTCTTAATCAATTCTCTTTGGCACGCTTCTGGCTTGTTTAAATACAAAAATGTAGGATTGAATTGAGTATATAACATTGCAGGAACTTGGAGGGGTTTTTTTGTTAGCATATGAGTGCGATTTTATGTTTACCACAAGCTTATTTACAAACAAAGAACTGTATATGGATTTCAGTTTACTTTATATATAAAACGGCTAACTACTTCAATGTGCAAGGCAAAAAAAAATGGTTACAGCAACTCCTCCCTTGAGAGAGTGATTTTTGCACCATGGAAATCTTGTATAAAATGTTTTAGAAAATGGAGATTTTTTTATGAGGAAGTTCTCGGTGCTTCTTATTCCATAGCAAGCCACTGTAGGACATGACTTTCTGGGTCCAGAAATGGTTCATAAGATACAGTTTAGTCGACATGTTGGCACTGTAGTAGTGTTGCAGCTATAAACTTGCATGTTCAACTGGCAAACTAAACCAAGGAGCCAAAAAGTCCAACTGGTCTGTGTAAAAAAGTTTAGTCAAAATAGCTGCTCTCTTGAAAAACGGTCTGACTCCTATATTCTTGATAATATATCTGGTTTTATTCTGAGGAAAGGTTTAGAATTTTAACTGTGCATTTTCATCTTTGTGACCTCTGTCTGCTTTTGAGCTATTATTTGGCTAGAATCAAACCTGAACAACAGAGAACAGACCTATTTCTGTTTCTGGAGGAAATGTACTACTAGGAGGCCATCCAAATGGATATCTAAATAGGTGAAGTATCCCTTTACAAAAGCTCTTCAAATACTAGAAGAGCAAACTTGCAGCAATTTATTTCACATCTGAAGGCTGATCCCAGCAGTTGGCATTCACATGAAAGGCATGGGGAAATTTAGCTAAATAAATATAGGAAATTCTTCCATGCCTAATGATTTAATAATTAAACTAAACTCTGTTCACAGTAAAATGTACTTATTTCAAGGCCCTTCTGGTCTGTTTTTTCCTGAATCACGCAAGTAGTATCCCCTCAGCTGCGGAAATCTGCATTTTGGCAAATGATCAAGTTACAGGAGGTGTCAAGTACAGTGCGACCTGTTTAGAAGGCAATGATGTTAAAAGCAATTTCATATAGGTGCTTTATGATGTGGTAAAGTGTGAAATACTGTGCTACTCCTGAGTAAAACACATTTGGCTGTCCCAGCTAAGATACCCATTTATAAGCATGCTGATTCCAAAGAGGCATTTCACAGCCTCAGCAGAAGTGTATATTCTTAAAAAAAAAAAAAAGTATTTTACAACTGTCTTTTTCTTCAACCTATCAGCAAGTACTAAGAGTAGTGAGTTCAAAGTGTTGAGAGAGATGATAGTGGGGCAGAACTGGTAAGGCGAATCAGAGTCTGTGTAGTAAATCAAATGCTAGTGAGATGTAATTCATTCTCAATTATCCTTTAAGCTGTTTGAGATATTGCATATGGCCATGTACTTTAGTGCTCCTGTTTTACCTGAAAGCTACTGGCTTTAGAACTGAGATGTCTGTGTGAAGGATATGGTGTCAGACTTATCTACAGCAAAGCCTCCATTGATGTAAGATTTCTTGGTCTCTGTTTCATCATTATCGAGTACTGTTGTTTCCAAGGCAAAAGGATTGACTATGTTGACTTCAGAGGTGACATCCATCTGCTCCAGCTCCTTTTTAGAGAGCTTCTCCACTACCCCTGTACCAAAGGCATCTCCCAAGACATTCACCATTGTTCTGAATCGATCCCTATGGAATAAAAATATTGCCAGATAAACCATTTGTATGTTACTTAGAAAATCCTTTCAGTAAAAGTAAGCTACTCTAGCAAATGCAGCACTGTTTTCCTCTCTGAGTAGATTTGGAGTAAATATTCGATTATAAGAAAAAAGTCTTGTAGAACAAAAACCAGAATTTTGCCCACATATATTTGAAGAAGTCTGGAGTTGCTTTCATGACAAATTATTGTGTATAGGACATGCAAAAATGCAAGTCATGTCACTTGTCTGTCAAGAGCAGTAATTCCACTGCTGTGGCACATCGTTACAAAATGTTGCAAGGATCAGCTCTCAGGCCCTGAAGTATGCTTCACAACTAGTTCCCTTTGTGATGAGAAACTGGGGGGTGCAGTAGAAGAGTCTACATTGTGGCTTTTGTGATTGCCCTCAGCCAGAGGAGTGCCTAGCCCACTATCTTCAGTATTCTGGCTCAAATCCTGGAGAACCCTGCTAGCTTCTCACTGTTAAAGGGCTGAAGGACAAAGTTGTATTAAACAAGACACTTAGAGGAATATGATACATCTGCCCTGTTGATTTTTCTCCAAACAGAAATGTTACTTGCAGGCCTTAAAAATCTGTCACTACTTGGCAGAGGAGCAACAAACCCATGCAACATAACAAAGTTTGAAAATCGACATGGAAGTAAGGTATGAACAGTGGAAGGCCATGCTTCCCTCTTTTTCTTTTCAGCTACACAGCTGTTCAAAGGCTCTGTGACAGAACAGGTTTCTCTGTTCATGAGAGATGTTGAGGTGGATATGTTAATAATATTTTGCAAGACATTGCAAAAACAAGAGTGAAGTGAATTGGCATGTCTCTCCTCTTCTGCAACTGCTGAACTCAGTGCTAAAAAAATGCTGGGTTTTTTCCATGTGGAATGAAAATATGTGGTAGGGAAAGGAAGAGAGAGGGGTAGAGTAAAATTCTGGTAGCATCACCATGAAAAGCAGTGGAAACTCATCTATTATAATACTTCTAATCTATTAATTATTCTTTATTTAATATCTGGAAGAACTCCCCAAGCCTATGCAATAAAACATTGGTAAGTTCAGAATTAACTAGTGGATTGTTAATAAGCCACTACTAGCAAGTAGTTTGTGAAATAATACATTTAGGCAGTAAGTACAAAAGGCAAAACTGTTAATAATCTACGTGGCATCACAATGTGCATTCCATCTCCTGAGGTGCAAAATGCACTAGCAATGATCCCTAGTACATAAAATTAATCTTTAATTTGCTTTACACAGCAAGAAACCTTAGTCTGAAAAATGCCTCAGTTCCTACCAGAAACATCTTGAATTATTTGTATGCTTTATGGTGGAACAGGTAGCTTCCATTACTTGTATTGAGCCTAAGAATCACAAAAACTGCAGGCTTTCAAAGTGCAGTCAAGATCAGATCCATAAAGTTATAACTGTTATGAGAAAATGGAAAATACTGTTCTCTTTCTCTCACTCCAATGAAAGAAATAGGGGGCTTCAAATAAAATTATTAGGACGTAGATTAAAACAAACAAAATTAAATATGTCTCTGCACAACATATTACTAGGACTTGTGGAAACATGGGTCCCAAAACAATGGAGCATTCAGGGAAGAAGATGGCAAAAACCACCTCGAGCTCAGGAACTCTGTCAGCTGCAATTTGCAGAAGGCTGGAAGAGTACTTTGGGAAAAGAGTCAATATATGTTTGTTCTGTTATTAGACTCTCTAGATACCTGCTCTGAGCCAGTGGTTTGTACTAATCTGCACTATCCTTAACAAAGTTAAATGTCCACTAGGAATACAGCAAGCAAAACTATTAGACCCTGTTGCAGACAGCTGATTGGGAGAATGTACTTCTGGCTGGAACTGGTTGTTTTGCTTAAATTGAATTGATTCTTGCATCCATCCAACGGCCCCGATTTTCTGGAGACTGCTATTTCTATCTAGATGCAAAACTGAGTTATATAATCAAGTAAATGAAATATATTTGTGAAATACACAGGCTGCTGCCAGAAATCCCTTAAGAAAATGATTGGAAAGGGTGGGGGAGGAATGGGAAGGAATTTACCTTGAGTGTAAATATGAGCTGAGGAAGACATGCAAAAATTATTAAATTATTAAGATGTCTGGATTGATACCAATGAAATATCAACCATGATGAGTTACCTTGGTTGGAACACTAAAGCTCACAGAGTTTAGTAGCCAAAAATGCTGTGTTACATACTAAAATTATACTCCTTAACTTGTGAATCCTGTCACCCTGTGAATCATGGGACAAAACTGAGTGTCAATGTCCTTCTGAACTCCAGAATACACTCTGTGATTCTTTTGCAAAAGTAGCAGAGAAACACCTCGGTGTAACTCAAACTGGTGAAAAGGCTTGTCTCCAGAAAGAGCTGCCAAATGGGACTGAGAGGTTTTGAAGTGCTCTGAGATGGTTGGGATCAGGCATAAGGAAAGCTTTCTGAGTTTATATGCATGTTTGTTGATCAAGGGCCTGGGCCAGTGCTCTCAGTGAAGAACAGCCCTAGCTAAGCAGTGCTAGCAGCACAGCCCCATGTACAACCCACCATGTGTGTTCACATGGAGTCCTGGGTCAGCTTTGCTTAGTTCATGTTGTGCTCCACTACTTCACCAGTGTATGGATTTTATGCGCTTTGTTGACATCAGCTGTTATGCTTGTGGCTACATTTGATTTTTATGAATGGTGTATGTATTTAGCATAATGTGGTGGCTGCTGACACTTCAGAGGCACTCCTTGGTATTGTCAAATTTATCATTCCTGAGCATGATGCTCATGATTTATTAAGGCCCTGGCTGCTACTTTGACAGCACCTCTGAATGTGAGGTTATTCACTACAATCCCATGCAGTAGGACTCCTGTAACAATTAAAGCCACTACTGCATTCTACTCTGAACAAGCCTGGCCATAAGAATAACCTTTGTCCATTTCCTGCCACAGTCCTAAATGGTTTTGTTGCTTTCTTTCTCAAACTCACACATTCCTGGGCAACTCATGTAAACATTAAAAAAAAAAAAGGAAAATTAATTAAATATCAAGAGCCTTAAACTTACAGAAGCCAGTCAACTGCAATGATCAGAGTAACATCCTCAGCGGGCAGGCCGACGGCGCTCAGTACAATCACCATGGTGACAAGTCCAGCCTGGGGGACACCTGCAGCCCCAATACTGGCTGCTGTAGCTGTGACACTAAATCCCAAATAAAGCCCAGAAAAGGCATTCAGAATACATGTCGGTAACAGAAACTCCATTTCCTGGCACAAATAGGCTTATCTCACTGCAAGAAAGAAGGCCCTAAAGTTCCAGTTTTCTTCTTGGATCATATCTACTCAAAGTCTGATGTCAAGCTTATGGGACAAGTCATGTACAGACACTGTTACAGTTACACTGCAGAGTAGCAGGCAATGTATGTCTAACAAGCAAACTGGACAGATCAGAGATGGAGGCTGAATTGGGCTTGCAAGTGTTTGCAGGCAAGAATAATGGCAACTTCCAGAACAATGCTATATATCAGCTGCATGCCCTGGCCCACCCACCTGCTCATCAGGTTGCACTGGTAAGGCCTCAGATCAAGAGGTAAGAATGTTTATTTACTGTGCTGTGAATGACAGTTTAAACTTTCCTGTGGGGTATCCAAAGTTAATGTACTATTCACAAAGTTTCTCACTTCCCCCAAAATGCACGTGATGGCTTTAGTCTTACCTAATGGTAACTATTTTGCCAATATCCAGTTCTAAGTCATTCAGTTGTGCGATAAATACGGCTGCTACTGCTTCGTAAAGAGCTGTGCCATCCATGTTGATGGTAGCTCCAACTGGAAGAACGAACCTGGTGATTCTTTTGTCAATCAAGTTTTTTTCTTCTGCACAGCGGAAGGTGACAGGCAAAGTTGCTGAACTGGAACATAATGAAACACATAAAGTAAGCACAGGCAAAATCACACCATTTCCCTTTCCTTTTCCTCAGATCATGGCCCGCTGTTAAGACTCAAAAGGAGATCTAAGGCAGAAAGAAAGGCTGCATCACGGAAAAGTAAAGCAACTTTTGTTATATTTTCTACATATTGGAAGAAATAACTTAGTTATTCGCAAAATCACTGGGTAAAATTGCTATGGCATACGTAGTCACAGAAACTGTGCAATAGCTGCAACTCTACCAAGTCTGTGACTGGTGGACTGAATGGCGAAGAACTGCCTCCCCCTGGGAGAGGCAGACTCTCATTTGGTGAAAGGACAGCACAACCCATAATGCCCCCAATAATGAAGAAAGCAATGTTTCAACCTCCAGGGGACTGTGACCTGTCCAGCTGATACCATGACTTGTAACCAAGTAGCAGTAAAATCAGAGCACAATGTATTTATTATTAGGAACATTACAGAAAATATGTTTCTTTTGTTTACCTGGAAGAAATCATGAGGGCTGTCAGAAGCGCCTGAGCCATTCCCATGGCAAAACGAAAAGGATTTTTCCTTACTATAATTAAGTAGATCAGTGGCAGAATTACACCAGAATGGATTGCAAGTCTGCAACAGAAAGTGAACTAATTAAAGAAATTGATCCATCTCACTGTCTTGCTTTACTAAGAGGGTGACAACAGGTAATTCTGTCCTCAAGAACACTTATAAAACACTAAAGGTGACTTCAGTGACAAAATTTAGAGAGAATGCCACGTTAATAAAAAGCAGACTAATGTTCTACACTTCCTTTTGGAAGGGAGAGAGAGAGGTCCTGTATGAACTGTCTCTTTTTCCTAAGCAGAACAAGAATTAACTGATTTACTGGAAATCATTTTAAACTGATGAAAATGAGAAGCCTAAACTAATACATAATATTTAAACTGAAATGCAGAGGGTGATTTGAAATAACACTAAAACACTCCACTCTTCTGCCAAATCCTTACAATCCAGACCAGAGCAAATCTGAAAGCCAAACGAAATTCTTATTCTATTTGCTCTTATTACAGAACATGTTTTGGAATGAAAGGTAAATATGCTTTACAGTTAGGGACAGCTGAATTTACATCCTTCTGCAGAAACTTAAATCATAAACCTATAGAAAAGTCCACACTTAAGTTGAGGAAAACTGTATAATGTCTACAATTGAAATATAGGGAAGTATTAGAGACTGTACAAATGAGATATATGTAGTATCAGCATCTTTAGTATTGAAAGATGCTGAAATACTATCTTTTGGATCTACTAATTTTTAAAATTAAGTATGTTGGGTCACAGAAGATCAACTTCCCCTCTTGACTTTAGCATTTCCCTGCATATTTGTGTAGGTCTCAGTGACAAATACATCCTTTAACTTGTGCACTAACACTGTGCAGTAATTCCATATGCATATCAATGCAGAGCTTGTGGGCATTAAGATTAGAGGTAATCAGACTGCTTTAAGTGCATTTGAAATCAAATACATATGAAGGGTCTGTCAAACATTCCCTGTGTTTGAAGGTTGAAAGCAATTACAGCAACAACAGCTTCTTGTGAAAAAAAAAAATTAGTGTGGAAACATAAATCCCAGAACTGTTGTCATATATGACCTTGGGATTCTTATTTTTGTACTCACAGTATGTTCGTGTACACATTACTTTGTTGTAATAATGCTTTATGATTTCAGAGCGGCTGATAAAGATAGCAATAAATCATGGTACCATTTGTTCTGCCAAAAATAGACAGTTAAGAAAGCAGTAGTCACAGTACAGAAATTCACAACAGCACCAAAAATCACCCACAAAATCTATGTATTTTTTTCCCTGGAAAAATTATCTTTTTAAAAGTAACAGGCATTAAAGTTTTCATTCTGTAAGTTAAGATACATTTAGTGGAATGTAAATAAGAGCATGCAACATGTATTGATAAAATTTTGTAAATAACTCTAGAAAGAAACCTAACAATTTATACAATGGTTTCTGAGAACAAACTGAATTCTGCAGAACATGTAGAAAAAAATATAAAGTGGTACGTGTGCCATTTGGTGCTGTGATAAAATGTTGATGAAGGTAAACATTTCAAGTATGTCTAAGTCTAAAAGCATATAAACGTAGTTATTTTGAAAAATTTACAAGATGGCATTTTCAAAATAAAGTATTTGTGTATATCTGCTTTGCTACTACTGATTTTCATGAAACAAATTTGAAGTAATATTTATTTTCATGCATAAAATGCAAGTCACAGCAAGCAGCAGAAATTTTTAGACCAAAAATCATAATCAGCAGCTGAAAATAAAAATTCTAATAGCTTTCAGATCTAAGATAGGAAGAATTTTGTCACACAGAATCCCAAGCTGCCATTCCTTATAGCATCCAGCGATGCAGCTGCCTTGCAGCTCTCAGAAGAGACAAAGACATGGGCAAGGAGAATCTGTTTGCTGCAACTTCCTTTTGTTTTTTTTGTTTTCACTTCAGGCTGAGTTCCCTCTGGCATTTATAATATACTTCCTACTTTGACTTTTCCCTGCTATAACTACTAACACGCCCTCATCCTGACACTGCAACCACTGAACTTAAGAGGCTCAAGATATTTACTGGCAAATTGGACTAAAGGCACTGGGAAAGTCTGTTCTCTCATGGATATCTGAGTGAGACATACGACTGAGATGTACTGCAGACAAATGGTGGATGAGAGCTGGTAGGGCTGAGAATGTGAAAGGTCATGAATAATAAAGTTAGAAGGTGAGATTAAAGATGAGCTGGAGAGAGAGGCTAAAGGAAGGGAAGAGGAGGATAAGACACACCAATTTTCTTGATAGACAATAATTTAAGACAACATGTAGTTCTCAGGATAAAGTTTAAGGGACAATGATAAACAGTTACAGAAGATGCTGAACAGAACACACTACAAATGGACAAGGTCAAACAAATAAGAATGAAAACAAAAAAGATGGTGGTGACAGCAGTGTCTAAGAAACCAAAACAAAGAGCAACATTTCTCCTGTTTGCTGAGAGGTAAGAAAAAGGGTATTTTTGCAGGCTGGAAAACATAGAACAAGCTCCTTTTCCCTGCAGCCTATAGCCTTGTGTGTACATTGTAATATCTCCTGTGATCTGATTACAATATACTCTCCCTGATGGTCAGTTTTGTAGAGAATGTGCTGCTGTTAACCATCCTCCACAATGCCTTAAGCAGCACCCACATGAGGACATTCTGCAGGAAATAGAAATGCTGCAGAGATAACCCTGAGTACCCATGAGGGAAAATGGTGTCATGTGCAAGGTAGTTTGGTGGAACATTTTTTCTCCCCAAAGATGTAAAGGTGGGCCCCTTCACTACATACAATTTTTTTGATGACACCTGGGAACCTACTTAAAACTGCAGTGTCTATCAAGCCCATGGATACCAGCTAAACAGGAGACTATGTGGTGGTAGTTTATTTTGTAACTGAAGTACTTTGGAGAAGGCACTGTGTCTTCACACACATCCTAAGGAAAACATGCCTTGTCACAATACAAATAGTACCCATAAATAGGTAAATACTCATAAAACTTGCTATCACATCTAAGTATCACATCTGTAAAACTTATTATCTAATATAACACTGAAGTCAAAAGGCAGTTCCAACACAATTCTCTTCTGAGTAAACTGGAGTTACCAACACAGAAAACCTGCAGAAATGATACACCGTCATTCTGTCAGTGACTTCTATCTAACTTGTCCAGGTCTCATTTATAATTTGTACAGAAAATGCTAGACTCTTGATTTACAGTCTCTTGGTAAACATCAACTTTAGCAACCGTTAAAGATCTGACTTATTTTCCAAGTGCAAACGAAAACTTACAAAAAACCTGCATAATGCATTAGATGAACGTGACTTGCACTCATCTTAGTAACATTTTCAAAAAGTCATGATTCAGTGCTATTTCTGGAGATGTAATTTTACTTTAGAAAGTCATTTTATCTCTGATTTTTGAACACCTAGTCCAAACATAGGCTTATGCATAAAACAAAACAACAGCTTTGAAATAAATGTGTTTATCTAGCACAGATTAATGCAAAAACAAAAATAAAAGAGCTCCTTCTTGACTATCCAGAAGTTTGCATTTAAGACTAATGTACTACCCTTCTCTCTGCTTGGTTGTCATAACGCATGTGAATGATGTTTGAAGAATAACATGCATATGCATAACGTGTGGGGAAAGGAGCTTTTGAACAACTTTGGATCTAGCATCTAGACAAAACACGTATAAATTGTTAGCATACTGAAGGAACTACAGAAGTGGGTGCTAAAGCAATGAACTAAGACAGCCTAGAAGGTTATGCTTCAGTGACCTGGAAAGAGAAATTTAAATGCATTTAACTTCATTGGACTATAATATCCATTTATCTATCACAAGGATCCTTTATAGGATAGTCTGCAGAGATATATAATGATCTAGCATTATAATCTATATAATTTGGTGCAGTTAAGTTATTCTAAGGCTCTACTGCTGCAAGGCTCCATGTTGTGAAGGTGTAACCTCCTCTACTCAGACTGTTCTATATAGCCAAGGGTTTAGAAAAATAATAGAAAATGATGCTTGGCTACATTATTCAGATGCAACGTCTTCTGCCGCTTCACCATCTCACTTTGGCTTGAAGGAGTAATCAGCAAACAGTGCAATCCCCAGGGCTTCTTCTGATGTCGGTTGCCTGCTCTGCACTGGAGAGGGGAGGGATCAGTCTCCTCTTTGGCACTGCTTATTGTGCACTGCATTTATTATGCATTTATATTCGGCAGGGAAAGCTGGGTCTATGCTGCTACACCTTGGGCCCCTAAGGCCTCTGGAGGTTCCCAACATAATCCAGATATCTATGTTTGATAGGCTGGCAACCTCCAACAAGCCATAATTCATAGCATCACTCTTTTCAAGCTTCTTCTTGTGTCTAACAGAAGCATTATTACTCTCCAAAATACAGTATTATTTGTTTTAGCACCAAGCTGAGGAGGTGAAACAATGAATACAAAAAAGCATTTGTGTTTAAGGTTTTTTAAAGAATCCGAGGCAGTGACTCTTTAAAAAACAAAACATACATTCAGTTAAAAGTGCATCCAATCTATCCTCAAACATCCTCACATAATTTCCACTGATAAGAATTTTTGTCTCTGACCTAGAAGAGTGGGTGTTGTGGCTAACTGAGTGGTAATCAACTGAGCTCTAAAAACTGAACACATACAATTTCATCTTTAAGAAATGACATACCCACTTATTACTGTAGCCATATAGAGACCCAATTTACGAAAGATTTCCCAGTCTTCAACTTCTACTATCTTCCCAGCAATTAAAAACACGATACCAATTGGCATATACCTAGAAAGCAAAAATAAAGCAATCAAAAATGCATTCTTAGAAATACTGCATGCTCACTGTGAAATAATTTCTCTCCCAGTGTAACTTCTTAAAACAGATGGAAAATATGTTTTGATATTCTATTACACAACTTCAGACTTTTTTTCTTATATTCTTTTATACAACTGACTTTATTCACTTGCTGCAACACTACAACAGAGGTGATGAAAAGAGATTAGAAAATCAGAGTAAACTATGCATAGTCTAACAAGTATGATATAACTTGGTGTCACAGAATACAAGGAAGTTGGGATGGGGTGTGGGTATATACCCTATTGCAGCAAATGTTTATGTATAAGATGTAAGCTTCCTTGGAGGTGTAAGTTTGCAAGGCTGAGTTTTATCTGTGTATTCTGCAATCACACACAGATGGGAAAAGTCTCCTGTACTTTCAGGAGCTGACCTCCAGCAGTGGGGGCTATATCTGTGTCACCTGCACAGAATTGAGTGATTTTAGCTTGATGAGATAGTACAGTCATCAGTATGTTGCTTGATGGAGGGGCTCCCATCTGCCACTAAACTTACACAAGGCCATATCTTACATTCATGAATAGCTGCATGGGCTACTGCCTACAGAAAATTCAAGGCAAAAATCAGGATTTATGTTAGCACGAGCTCTCTGCATTCCTTTTGGTATCAGAGAGCAGACTGTCACAGAGACGAGTTACTACTTCAGAGCCCTGAGTAGTATAAATTAATGTATAAATTTGTGTATATATAAAATGTATCCATTTTAAAATAGAAGTTATAAATTTATAAAATTTATGTGTGTCATCTCATAAACAAAATTGTACCTTATCCCTGTAGAAAGCAGGTACATTCAGTTCCTCTAAGCCCTGAACTTGGTGGAAGAAGAACTAATTCCTCATAATTTCAGCATACTCTCTTCCATACAAACTCTACCTTACTTCAAATAACAGCTCCCACATCTGTAGAAACACAAGAACCCTGTATCCACAGCTTCATGCACATGCAAGGAAACGGAGAATCAGTTTATGAGTAAGATCCTGTACAGCATGTGCTAACTCTTGGGTCTCACTGTTGGTAATTTTCTGCAGTGAGACAGCCTACTTCATGGGGCTTTAACTCAGCTGGGCACCGAACTAGCTGCCTAGGACAGGACCAGCTGCAGAATTAATCTACCTTTCTTTAAGGCAGCAAGATAAGCCGTGCACAGGTGTACTGTTTTACAGGTTTCTCAATGTGCTGGGATGTAACAAAAATCCATGGGAGGGGCAGATCTGACAAGCTACTGTTTCTGTGAAACATGTGGAGTACCACACAAATGAGTGAAGTATTGTAGCAAATGGCTCAAGGCACTCCACATATAAGATCAAACTCCGGAAGGTATTGTGTGTGATTATGGACCTGATCAGGTGATTGTGATCTGCAAGGACAAAAACTGTGTGAATAGCTGTGAAGTCCAACCAAACATTATCACCTGAGTTGCTACATTTTTAAATTGTTTCTACTGAGAATATTATGAGAATGTTGTCTCAGAAAACCTATTAGCAGGAGGTAAATGATGCTAAATTGTATTTTGCATCCCATTTTGGATTTTGCCTGCACTGTAGTTTGTATATTAACTCATATTTCTAAAGGAACTTAGATCCAGGAACAGTTACCTTGTGAACATAATGGCTGTCAGGGAATAATGTTCAAGACTGAGAAGGGCATATGGGTGGTAATGCTTCTACAGTCCTCAAATCACTCGAGCAGTTGTACTGGTTTTATATAAACCTCTAGCAAGAATGTCTAAAAACCTCAGGTTTCTTGTACAGCAACAGGACCATTTCTTTAGCATATAGTAAACGGAAGCCCCATCTCCAGTTTCCTCAAAAGAATCAAATTCTATAGAACGCAAACTTTTTACCAAATGTTCTTTGAAAGTTGCTTGCTGTAAAGCACTATACAAAAGGAGACATGGAGTCTGAGTCTGGTACTACCTATTCAATGACAAAATCCACTTAAAGAAGTTAGAAAATGCCAGTATAACCTTGGACTTACCACATAATTATCTGAACCATTCTCATTGTTGCTTCGTTCAGTGCATTGAAGAAATCCAACAGCACTTGTCCTTTCTCTCCCATTTTCCCAATAACCATTCCAAAAACAAGACAAAAGACGATCAACCCCAGTGCATTGATGCCATTGGAATACATGCCCACAATTTTGTATTCTTGGGTTTTGTTCTATAGATTAGAATCAAGAGAAAAAAAGTACTATCTGAACACAGTGATTTTACTTTAGAGAGTTCTAAAATGAAAACACATTTAGATTTTTCTTTGAAAAGACATAGAGCTCTTCCCTAGTCACTCTATTTCCTTCTTGAAAGTGCCGTGTGGGCAAGTTCAGGAATGACTTTAAACTGAATTTGAGCACTGTATTTTAAAACTATGCAAGGATCTAGGATTTGGTCAATCCTAGCAGAAAGTGATGCACCCCTTAATTTATGTTGTCCTTTCTACAGACTTCTGACATGAATGATGCAAGGTCCAGGTATGCACAGTCATGCCTTCAACATTTACTCCTCTATCCTAGAACAAACCACAGATGTAGAATCCTTGCAGTTATTTCTGAGCAACTTGAGGGTTTGTGTCTGGATTTAAGATAAACTGACCATTGAGTTACAATTGGGACAACAGTAAAATTGCATAAAATTTAGAGCAGAACTGGATGCACGTAACATAAACATCCTACTAAACAGGTAGGTATTCACACATTCCTCTGTTTGTGCAGTAACAACATAAAAAGAAAAGGGTGCAATTCTTCACCACATCCTGCTTCACAATTTAATTCACGTCTCTTCATGAATTTTGAAAGGCGAAGAAATTTGGAAGGAGTATAATAAAATGTATATTGATTTGGTACTGTTTGTAGTTCCATGTTCACATTCTGTTGAATTCTTTTCTTGCTCTCCTCCAGGGTAAGTCTAGGCTTTATAAACTGTCAACACCGACAAGCCTTCCACACCTCTAATGAGAGTTGTTAAAGCTCTTCACTTTTGTCTCTGTACATTCCTTTTTTTCTGAGTAACAAATTATTAATTAACAAATGCCTCATATTGTTTTGATTTTCATGAAAAAATTTATTATGATTTTTGACCCCTTTTGTGCTTACAATTATGTCACTGCTGCTTGAACATCTTGTGAAATACACCTAGTCTTTCCACAGTGACTATTTTCATTTCCCAGGAAACTGACAATTCATAAGCATATAAATTTAATCAATCTTCATTTATTATCTTTGGACTGTTTAATTACCTGTGGACCCCTCTGATATTCTTAAACTTACTGGAAGATCCTCAAAATTATCTCCAGCATTTACTTATTAACTTTCGTGCTCTTGCTAAAATGCTCTATGTGCCATTTCCTGCCTTTTCTTCATGACTGACCACATGAACTAAACCAAATTTAGTCTGTGTTCTTTCTCCCCCTTTCATATATTATGAAGGATTACAACGATAAACGTCTCACCTCTGAAGCCTCTGCTGTCGTAGCAGTTGTAATGGGTTCATCAGGAAATGCGGAGCTGTTTTTATCCACAGCCATTGTAGCTTCGACTTTTTCTCGTTTGGTTTTATACTGGAAAAGTTATTTTTAAAAAACAGAAGAACTTTTTTAGAAACATGAGGGAACTGAAGAATAGACAAAGGCATAGCCTTTGCACAGTAAATGTAAGAGAAAAAGGAAACAATCTGATTTGAAGGCAGCAAAAAAAGGCATAAAAACAGATGTTATTTCCCAATTCACATAAGCCATTAGGGCTCTGTACCTCAGAAGCTGCAGATCAAATGAGTGATTCAAAGATATGTTACGAACTCTGCATAGACCTGCTGCAGTCTTGTGGGGAATGAGATAAAGCTCCTGACAATGGCAAGGAGAGTTTTTGCTGGGCCAAACAGTCTGGAGAGAATTGCTGACAGCCACCCCATCTGGAGAGCAGATGCACCTGATACAACCAGACCCCTGATAATGTGGTCAGCATAACACATGCCACCATGTAAGGCAAATGGCCATTCTTTGTGACCAAATGGGTCAGATAATCATTCCCTTTCCCCTCATTATCAGGTCCTCAAGGTCCTATGCACCAAGTAGATGAAACATATAGACTTATTCCACCTCTCCCTACTGACCTCCAGATTCCTGGGAACTAGGCTGACTACTCCCCTCTTTACTGGCCTTAAAGATTCCAGGCAACCAGCTAGACAAGCGGTGGTGATGACCCAAGGGAAGACGGAGCAGGTACAAGTCATAAGGGGTAACCTGAACCACAGCTGCTGCTGGACCATGAGACTGGTGGTCAGGGGTGCCTCCACCATTGTTTGATTCCTCTGAGAACTGAGTGACCAACCTGTATTATTTTATATGTTTTTCAATCTAGATTATGGTTGTTATGTTGGTACAGCAAACCAAGTCCAGGTGGTTAGAAAACATAAGCTGAATGATGCTATAATAAAATTGTGCTACACTGATTCTGCTCACAGAAATCCTCTGCTATTATTACAAATTCTGTGCTATACTAATCATAATAACCTGTTTAGAAAATAAAACGTTAATAGTAACTATGATTTAGTGCCACCATCATTCTGCCAAGGATCCCTAAAAGAACCTCTTTGTCCCCTTAATGTTGGGTCACTGTAATTAATATATGAGAAAAAATACATGGAGAAGTTTTATAAAGGGGAAATACACTGAGCTGTGCACAGCAGCACATCTGACATCACTTCCTGGGAATGGATAACTACCTTACATACAAACCTCAGATAAATGGGTAGGCAACTGCTGGGGAAGAAAAAAGGAAAGCAGAAAGCATCATAGAAAAAACAGTTGGTATATTTACAGATAAAGATGACTGAAGCTGAAGGAAATCTAATGTATGGACAGCAGTTTCCTCTTTCATCTTGCAACTCTCACTTTTCCTGTAAGATGTCTCAAATAGACTCTGCTTTTTCCTTAAACCGGATTATTTAGTCTGGCAATGGACATTAGATGTGAGACACATCAGGATAAGGGCTGAATTATATAGACTTCATGAGACACTGAGGGACCTTAAGAACAAGGAAATAGATCCTCCTAAGGTGTTCTTCTAACTCTTCTTGTCCCAAAAGGAAAAATCTTGTCTTACTCACTTGCTTGGTTTCTGTGTCCAGCTCCCAAACAGTACTTTTTTGCAACAGAATATTAAGGACTTAATAGCTAGTAACAGTGTTTATCATAATGAAAATGAAACCAAGACGCCTTAAACCCTCACCTTTTTATAGGAGATTAATATATTCCTGGACTTCTCAGATCTAGTCTTGGCTGACACAGATTTTTTTCAGGATGTAAAAGAATAAAACTAGAGAAGTGAAGAGGAATGTTCAAACTTACCTGCTGAAAACAGGCCTGAACAAGGTTCTCTGGGAACATATTCCTGTCAGAAAGCACAGAAGCATTTCAGCATTATAACGTTCTAAGAAAAAGTTGTTTGTATAAACAAAATGACAAAATTTGCTGCTTAAAGAACAGATCACTTTGTGTTCCTTTTAGCAGAAAGCAGATATAGCAGATATTGCATCATCAGATACAGAGTTCAAAGAAATTAAGCATTTAACAGTCCCAAAGATCAGCTGACTGTTTTCCTACCATTGAATTTTTTGGGCTTATTTTTCAGTATTTGATATTTCTATTGGTAAGCTAATAAACCCAGTGTATTTTTTCCCTGCTACATTACTTCCATCATTTGTATAAGGAGTAGGACACACCATTTTTATAGGATTTCTCAAAAACAGGCAGAAAAGAAAAATAAAAAATCTTCTTATAAAGGCTGTGCTGGAAGAATTAGATACTTAGTGTGCTCTTGAATTCAGAAATTAATCGTGGCTGATGGAAGATTCCCATGTATTACTTCAGGGTCCAGAACCATTTTTACACACTGAAAAATTGGGAAATTTAGTGCAACCCAGTTTTGTGCCTCCTTTCCAACAGACAATACCAGATTCAAATGACTGAGGGGAAAAAAAAAGTAATTTGTTAGGTATTTAGTAAATATCCAATTCAGTGCAGAAAAAGGCATTTTATATACTGAAGCAGATGTTTTTGTCTCCCTTACAGACTGTTCCCAAACTCCTGCTTTTAGTTTTCAAGTTTTTAAAGCAAAATTTATTCAAAAGCAAGAGCAGTTTTTACAAGTCTGGGGTTTTTCTTTATCTTTACAAGGCTGTCTGGATTTGAATATTAAATCTGGTGAATTTAAATACGTAGGAAAATTAATTGTAATTGCTTTAAAACAGAATTTCAGATCTCTAACTCCTAATTACAGTCTTAAATTTGTTTGCAAGAAATTGAGCTACAAAACTATAGCACAACCCCAAACTACTACTAATTAAAATTCGCACCACTTTTTGCTGTAGGAAGCCTTTTTGTGCATAGAACTACATCAGCCTTGTGAATATGTGAGGAAATGGTCATGTGGAAGTTACTGGTAAGAGACTGCCTGCATTAGATTTTATAGTGAAGCTGATTGCACAGTTGCTCTCACTGATTCCTGGGCAAGTAACCATGAGGAATGAGATGAGCTATCCATGGAGTTGTCATTCTAGTCATTCACAGGCAGGAGGGGACAGAGGCTGGGAAGAGCTGTGGATTATTGGGCACGGGGCTTTGAGGTTGAGGACTGTCAACTATTTAACATACAAACCTCAGAGAAACTGAATTATTCTCAAAGAGGTTTATCTTGACCTGTGTTGGGGCAGAGATGCCCCAAATGACAGCAGACATTTGCTATTAAACAGGAGAGTGACTTTTTCAAAGTATATTTATCTATCATCTATATCTATCTATCTATCTATCTATCTATCTATCTATCTATCTATCTATCTATCTATCTATCTATCTATCTATCTATCTATCTATTTCTTTTACAAATGTCAAAGAATTGTCTATCTGGAGCTGCATCTGTGAATGCCATTCATATTTTCTAAAATAAAAAAAATGCTGAGAAATCCAATTTTAGATATGTGGCAGTTGATTCTTACATGACAGATTAAGTAAAAATTCTATGAAAAGGAAATAGTGGGCAGGAATAGTGACAGAGAACTGCGACTCATTGCAGCTGGAGAAAAAAATAATCCACAGAAATATTTGAGGGAACTACCTAGCCACTATTGGAAATTAAGACCTTTGTGACTTTTTCTTCTATTTCCTTAAATTCATTATGTCTGAAAACCTGCATGTCTTCTGCAGTCTTTTCTAGGGCTTTCCATCTTTTAACCTCTTTAAGGTATCTATAATTTTCCAGGATGCTGATGGGGAAAGACTTCTTATAAGGTTGCCTACGATACTAGTGATGCAGCAAATTTGTTGACTGTGGACCCCTTAGAAACCTTTACATACTGCATCTGTTACTCTGCATCCTGCCTCAAGGAGGGGAACACAGCACTGCAATTTCAGGTGGTTGTCTATTCTGGATGACACAGAAGCTGCCAGTCAGCAATCCACCAACCATTCGAGCCCTTATGGATCTTTTCTTCATAATAGATAAATCTTACATATCAATTTCTGTGAAGGAGGGCTGTCCATCATTGTAAAGAGAAATTTTTTAAACCAACTTTTAATATACTTTAAAATGTCTAACCAGTTGGAACACAAGTTATTCTCGCCTTCTTCATCCAAACAACATCAGAAAACATTTCATTGTATTACATATCCCAACTTTATCTGTGTTTGTTTGGATGTCTGCAAAAGGGATTATAGGAACTACAAACGAAAACCTCACCTGAGCAGATCAAGCATGGCATCAACAGTACTGACTTCTGGGGTACTGCCCACTCTGTCGATCTCACTTGCTCTTTGAGTCACTCCAGGTTTAATGGTCACAACTAAGACAATTCCTGCAGAAAGAGAAGCAGAGTGCAAGCAAAGGCATTGGTGCATTCTTCAGTGTATCTATCCTGTGTAGCCAAATTCCTTGTGAGCTCAACTCACCACATGCTTTCCCTGGGTGCTCATGCAGGTTAAGGTGGTGTCCTTAAATGTGTGAGTTTCCCCAATACTGGAGCTACTTGAAGGCTTGCCACTGCACTTGGGCACTTTAGCTTTGTTTTTGTATGTAGGGTAGTAATCACTACTGCTCACCAAGAGGGCAAATTACTTTAGCTGGGCTTCAAATGAATATTCTGCAACTTTTGCAAAGTGAGTATTTTGAACTGCTATTTACCATTTTCCTTATGTAGCTCTTCTTATTACTAGCTTTCAGGTATGAACACAAATGCATTGTCCTGTGACCCCAAAGTCACAGGATGTTTTGGTAAAGTTTGTTAGCAAGAAAGTTACGTATGAGAAAGGCTTCACTAAAAAATAGAAATAAAAAACTGTGGGTTAAGAAATACTAGATTTGACTTGTAAATACTGAAATCAATGACAAATTTTTCATTTACTTTAGTGGCTTCATTTTAGGCATTTTTATTATTATATGAAATACTAGGCTTTCCTAAAGCACATGATTTTTTTCTGTATTTATTTTTTTCCTCTCCTACAAACCTAAAGCAAATGAAACTACTAAATCTCAGTGAAGAGAGAAAGAGGCATTTGGAGGACCCTTCAAACAGCCAGGAAAAGTCTTTCTAATGACTGCTGTGAATAAAAGCAAGACTGCACTTGAGTAGCTTTGCATTATGAAACAAGTGAAGTCATAACATCATGGAACAACTTAGAATAGCAGGGACCTCTGGAGACTGTACAGTTTGACACCTCACTCAGACCTGGGACAATTTAAAACTTAGATACATATTAATGTTAGTCTTCAATAATTTTCCTCCCTATGTATTCACAGAAATTTTCCAGACATATGAAATAGGCAGTTTTATTTTGTTTCTTATTTAAGAAGGCTGGCTGGAGATGTTTCTTTAAGCAAATACAGAACATTTCAAGGTTGCTTGTAGGGAATGAACTTTCTCTAAGAGGAGATACGGACTTCAGAGGGGTAGAAGTAGAGTCTGGCAGTGACAGAGTGGGCAAAAACCTTTAAGGAAGGAATGAGATGACAAGGGAAGCAGTATTGTATGTCATTCTTTCAGGTGTGACACATTGTATATTTTCGCATCTGATAATCTGGAACAATCTAGCACTTTGCTATTGAGGAAATTCACTTTGTAGTTAAGGTTGGCCTTTGATGTTCATTTAGCCTTCCCACTGCTGGTCATGTTTATTTCAGCAGACAGCTCCTAATCTTCCCTGAGCTGAAACATACGGCAACATTGCCTGTGGCTTCATATTGGCTATGACCACAGCCCACCCATGAACAGTGGGACTATCTTCTCTCTTTATCTGGCCAGAAGGTAATGTCAAGTTGCTTGGTATGATTCTCTGTCTCCTCTCCCCATTCTGTCTTGAAAAATTAATAATGTCACCGTGCTCTACATTTGTAATTAGGCAATGTTCATGATTTTAAAAATTACAGAATCACAGAGTACCTAGTATTACAGCCATTACTGTAGTGCAGAAATAATATACGACTGCTCGCAAACCAATCTTCCCAGAAATGTTGGAATCCAAAGCAGCAACACCTGCAAAAAATAGCCACAAAAACAAAACAGTAAAAATCAGGCTTATAAGAAAATTATTATTTTTGTAGAAACAACAAATTATTGTCTCATTTCTATGCAGGAAAGTCTTCCTTATTCACAATATTTCTAAATACCTAATTGCCAGTTGCACTTCTGAAAAATATCTGTAGCAGACCAACATATTTGCTTCTGCTTCTTTGCAAAAATCCAGTTTCCCTCGATCTTTCTAGAAAAAAGATAATGGGGCTTTCCTGATTCCCTGATGTTTGTGAATGAACTAGACTTCTTTGGCATATCAGAGCAGGTTACAATTTATTTCCATATTCACTTAAATAATAGCTTTACTTTTCTGAGATTTGTAACTTTTTGGCTTTAAAACTAAAAGCTATGGGGAGTTGCTCGGAGCTGTCACCCTGGCTTGCTCAAAGGCACATCAGACATGTAAAGATGATTCCTGGTGGTTTTGTCTTCATTAGCAGGTTTACTTTTTTTTTTTTCATTTTAACTAAAGCTTTCATGAAGTCTGAGTTCTTCACACTTCTCTGCCTGTGTGTGTCATTGCCAAGAGCAGAGGAAAGTTTTGTTAATGAAGGTGGGAAAAGTGCTGAGGCAGGTATTATACTGAGGTCAACTTAACTTCTGGCAAAAATATTGTATCAGACTTCTAGTGAAGTATTTTTTAATCGTTTAAAAGATTTACAATTATATCTGCACACATACCATTTAGCAAGTAGGAAAAAATGAACATTGTGAGTGTAAAACTTGGTTGTTTATAACAATATTAGTTAATAATTCACTGCTATCTCTTTATTATATGTTTCTGATCCATTTATATTTTTATGTTTCTTGAGGCAGTTCATCAAAGAGTGGTGAGATTGCCTTGTATAGGAACGCAAAAATACCAGGAGGACATTTAAACTCAGAGAAGCATGATTTTGTAGGGAAAAAATGGTTTTAAAAGGATGAAAGATCAAGAAAAATCAAGTTACAAATGTAACTTACTGATCTTTGAGCTCAAAAAGGATCTTAGCAAGCATACTTTAACCATGCACTGATGTCCCTTTCAGAAGGTATAATAACAGCAGTGACAACTTGTGCCTAGAATGCCTTACTAGTTCTGTTAATTGTTATTTGAAATGCAAACAGTACTGGGAGGGAAGAATGAAGGTTATTTTATTTTATAATCTATTTGATTATTTTAGGGTCTTCCATGGGATAGCGTATCACCAGACTGAGTACAGAATAACTACATATATATGCAGAAATCATGACGTAAAGATTATCTCACTTGTATAGCAAATAAGGATAATTAAAGAACTATTCATATGGAAAAGGAATACAGATCAGTGCACAGAAAAAGCACTGCCATGGCTATTACAGAAGGCTGTCAGCACTAACGATATTGTTTGAGGCACAAACAACAGAATGGACACAGAATCTGGACTATCATTTTTTTCTCACCTTGGGAACAGTGAAAAAAACAGGTAGAAAAGGACAACTTTTGCATTGCTGTGGGCTCAGATGGGAAAATCATGGCAGTAAGAACTCTTAAGAATGGACAGTAATAAATAACATTTTCTGTGGACAGCAGAAGAGCTGGTTTCAAAGGCTGTCAGTATTGAAATTTCCACAGCTGATATATTAACTTGGAAGATTTCACATCATATTTTTAAAAGAGCGCAAACTGGTACTGCCCCAGTTCCATATATTTTAATAAAAACCTTAATAAAAACTAGAAATCATGGAATTTTATTCTAAAACTTGTGCCTTAAGATTTTTTTTTCCGTTGCCTGTTTTATTGATTCAGTCAAGAGCCTAATAATTATGCTAGATTATTTCCCTACAGTACTCAGTTATAAAGATCCTACAGTTCATATGACAGAAATTCCCGTGACAGACATTCTTCTGCTTCCAAATGAAATCCGTTTGCAAACTGTTATGCTCATTGGAATTACAGAGGTATGTAATTAAGGGAAAACTTTGCTCCTGCTTTTTAAACTGGATAATGATCATGTTAGTGAGCAAGCTATGCTAGGATCCAGATTGTGCTTCCACTTCATGTTGGTGCTGCTTTGCTAGTAACAATAAAAACACATAAATCAGTCAGGCAGACATGACTGTGTCAGAACAAGTATGGTCTGAGGATGACAGATGTGGGCTTTGGGGGTTTTTTTGTAAGCTGCTGTACTCCAAAACAAAACAGTGTTCAGAATGGTGCTTCCATTTAGAGACTGAAGTAGCATTTGCTGTAAGTGCCACAGACACAGGTTTGCACTGGGTGTTTTATGCTGCTAAGCTCCCTTTTTTTTTTCTCATGTTAGCTTGTTATACCTAGGAAAATATGATATGTAAAAATATATTTCCTTCCAGATATAGCCTACTGTCATTACTGAGCAATTTATAGTGTAATTGATATCTACTGACTTTCTTGTCAAGCCAACTGAAAACTAAGATTTCCTTTGAAATAAAATCATGGCTTTACAATTTTTTTTTTTACATAACTGAGAGTTAATGGAAAATGCATTAAACAAAGCACACAACCAACAATTATTTCAGTTCCTAAGAAAACTTACTTCTCAAACTTGGATGGCACACATGCAGCATTGTAATTCCAGATTAGATCACAAAAGCAGTGTAAGTAAGTTTGGCTACCTACTGTGGATTACCACTAAACTTAGATAAGTAATTTATTTGTTCTTTCTTTCCCTCAGCCTATCCCCAAATTTAAAACTGTTTAAACAGGTTTGAACAGATGAACTGTTAATATAGTGTACTGTACAGAGTTTACACAGGCATGATGGATTCTCCTCCATCCCTGGGCATTTCAGAACTGCAGTATTTCAGGTTAGTTCCTTAAATTTTCCTATAATAGATGTTCAAATTCAGCTACAGCCACTGAAGCATGGAATCCAATTCTCTGTCTGTGATACAAAAAGGCTTAAGTTAAATGATCACAAAAGACACCAACTGGTGTTAAAATCTGTTAAGCTATGTACCTCCCTGCCCCTATCATTTGAGCAGAACAGAGTTAAGGTTTTAATAACTGAAGTCAAATTTTGGAATCAACTGTCTAGTTTTCTGCAATTCACCCTCCATGTTTTTTATGTTACAGTCTCCAACTCAAAGCTCTTACAACTCTTCTTGCAAATTTTTTTTTTTTTGAGGAAAGGATGGGAGGATGATTAATGTTAATAATTTTGTTTGACAGAATATTAAAAGGCAACAAGGCACAACAGGGCTGAGGATGGTACATGACACTCAAGAGAAGAAACATACTTTTGGGTAAAATACACAAACATCCCATGTTAAATGATGGGGAAAAAATGAAAACACTACTCCAGATGTTCGTAGCATTGTAGTAACTTCTTTTTTATTTTGCATAAGGTCTTTTTTTTCAAACTCAAAACTTTTCATTGGTATTATCATAAAGCCTACCAATTTAATTTACTTTTATTTCTATAGCTGCTATTTTTGCTTGATTACTAGAGTATTCCTAGGACTTTCTTCCTTAAAAAATAACTGCAGTGGAGGACAATACTGTGAAATGTGAAAAATCAGAAGTGGAAAACCAGAACGATTACAACAGACCAGTCTCATCCTGTATTGTGTTCAACTACTGATTTTTGAATGTGGAGTATGTTGTATGACCAAAGTTGAAGACACATAGCCTATTCAACTTTAACTTTAGAACCCCTGTCTACCTGGTTAAGTACATCAAAACCAAGAGTCCTGTTAAGACTGGATGATAGCACCATTAGTCATCTGCAACTTTTGAAGTGCCTCTAAAATTCCTTTCCTTATCATTTTTTGTTGCATATCTTTAAAACTGTTTCCCTGAATTACTACTATATAAAGGTACCTAACCTAAAGGAATTATCTGATTGAAACAAAACTAAGCCTAAGTATGGAAACATGGGTTTACAGAATTTTTTACCAGTAGCCACTGAACATAAAGTGTGTTCACTTTGGAGGCCTGTAAAAATGCACATGTACAAATGGCCAAATGGCTTTGGCTCAAGATGTAACACTGTAATTCTAGAGCTGTTCACCATGCTCTTGTGAGACCAATCCTACAGTCCTGTGAGATCTGGGAGTGAAAAGGGTTTCATTAAGGACTGAAAACAATCACAGGGGTCTTCTAACTTCCAGTGCTTATCATCTTATTAGTTCCCTAGGGGATAACACCTACATCCTTAAAGTTTGTCATACTATTCTACAGAATGGAATACGTGCAACTGTGCACACACATTTATGCTTACAGGTGCTCTTTTACAACACATTATGAGAGACTACATCTACAGTTTGGTGCTGTGGCTGACTCCATTCAGCAGCAACAATCATACCTAGACACACTGGCATTTTTTTCTCTTGCTCTACAAATTTCAGTGTCATCATCAAGTGCCTGTTCTGCTGCACTTCTTAGCTGTTCTCAAAGCTTCTGAAGATTGGTGGAAGCTGACAGGATCTCTTTCTTCCACCAGCTCATCACTTCATCTGCACAACATACTGATGATTATGTACAATCAGTAAAACTCCTTTTACCAACACTGCTACACTTGATGATCAAAATGTGAGTTTTCTCTATACAAAGATCAATGCCACTCAGCCAGCTCCTAGTACTGATGGCAGGTTGTTCTTCCTAAGTGTGACTCAGGGCCAGAGGGAAGAGTTTGGCTCAAGGGCCTTCCGAATTTAAATGACTGCCAGCCATGGTGCCTTCTTAAATAGTTTTAGGACTTAACTAAATTTCTAAGTAGAAATTAGTCAAGTATGGTGCACATCAACTGTACACAATTCTCTCAGGGTTCTGATATCTATTTCTTATGTAATTCCCTACTGTAGCAAAAATATAACAAAAGTTCCTGAAGAGTAGAACAGTATCACTTTTACACCTTCTCATCTATGACGACGATATTGATTCAAGGGCAAAATGTAGTTCTGAAACTGCTCCAAGCTGCCATTAGCCTTATTGCTTTAACTGAGAAATTTTTGGGAACATTAGAGGAATCATGAAATAATTCTTGACTTGTCCCAGGTGTACACATTTTAATTCTTCATATCCATTTTGGCTCTTCTGGTTGCAATATGCAATCACTAGGTCATAGAGATCCGTGACATTAAAATTTTTTTACTGAATTTTGCAACAGACATATGAAAATAGAAAACACAGAAGAATCTTATAGAGAATATAGAGGATTGTAGTGGGCACCACACTGTTTTATGTCAAAATAGTGTTATTGCTGGGGTACATGGCAACACATGCTGCAAAAAGGTAAGATTTACTTGTTGAAAAATATTAGCGGGATAAAAAAGAACAAAGCAGTGCTGACACAGTACCCTTGATCAATGGACAGCTGCTTGAAATGCATGAAGTTCCTTGGCCTTAGAAAATGAAGCTGTGAGTGTTTCTAATTTAAGACATGAGCAATATCAAAACTTCAGCTGCATCTGACTGTGGTATAACGTCCCTGTTCGGATGTGTTTTTGGAATGTCATTTACCTCATACTGAGTGTTCTCATTTAATCTGCTGATCATCACAGAGCTGCTGGTCAAGTCACAAAAGAGGTCTTTCTTAGAGGAAAATGAAAATTTTGAATTAATTGCCATACTTTTCTTCTACTTGCAATGGAAAACACTACCAATATTAAAGCAGCATTTGGCCTGTACCTTCAGAAAAGAGACATGATTTTTACTTGAGGAATGAACACCAAATTCTATCTCAAGTGTTGACATGTGTAGCAAGCTTATTGTTTATTTTCTTATTCCTCTATCTGTGTAAGAGAATCCAAATTTGCATTCTTGTTCCATGAGCTATGCCAACTCTGATCAGCTACTGCCAAGAAAGAAATGTGTCTCACATGTGTAAGACTAGATTTCATCATTTTTCTATGTAAGTGTTGTAATTGTTTGATAGTTGGGTGACAGATACAAACAGAAAAGCTTCCTTTCTACTGCAGGGAAAAGTTCTCTCTGCTCTCCTATGTACTTGGGACACTTCAAACATGAATTCAGTAGGCTGCTTCTCTCAGCCTACTGAGATATCTTTGATATCTTTGAATGATATCAAAGCCAGTTTCCCTCTGTCCTTTTGTCCTTTGCCTATGCTCACCTTTTGAAGAGAGAACCCTTCTGCATACACTTCAGGCATTAAGTGCAGCAGGGGAATCACCACAACACTGGTGAATTCAGTCTATGCTTTACTGAAACTGTCTTTGACTCATCTGTGATTTTTCCCTCTTCCCATTTCAGACTCTGAGCATTTTGTCTGCCCTTCTGATCTTTTATTTACATGATTTTGTAGGATAAGTCTACTGTGACGGTGATTAATCTCCTGAAAGCTCTTTCTTCATATTCTCCCTGAAATTTAAGTTTCCAAATTAGGTTCAACAGGAATTACTGTTGCTTCCTTTCAAGGGCTGAACAGTGAATATTTTGCTCTTTTTTCTGCTGTTCTGTGGAACTCTTCAGGACATGCGATACCACACTCCTTGCGTATGAACAGTGTCAGGACCAAATAAGTAATTCAGAACAGCCCACTGAAGTATCACCCACATTCAGGACTTCAGACAGCACAATGTTATGCACGACTTCACTATTCATCTCAGACAACTGACTCAGATGCTGTTATTATCTGTACATCATTCTCAAACACCTTTCACTTGATATGCACCTCATAATTTTATTTTTTCCTCCTGTTCACTGTGTCATGGGGATCTGAATGATCTTTTGTATCTAGTCTTTCACTAACTAATTGAATGGCCTCTATAGCTAAGTCTCATTAGGAGGACAGTTCTGATTTAGATGTTGGCCGAGAAGATCAGGTAAAAAATCTATGGCAAATCGAATCCCCAAACACACTACGATACACAGTCTCTCAATTGAGATTTTTGGTGACTCACTATCTTTAGTGTTTGTTATCAGAAGTCACAGAATCACACAATATGTTGAGTTGGAAGGGACCCACAAGGATCATTGAGTCCAACACTTAGCCCTGCACAGGACCATCTCCAAAAGTCACACCATGTGCCTGAGATTATGGCCCAAATGCTTCTTAAACTCCGTCAGGCTTGGTGCTGTAACCACTTTCCTGGGGAGCCTGTTCCAGTGCCCACCCACCCTCTGGGTGAGAGACTTCTTTCCAATATTCAACCTAAACCTCTTCTGAAATAACTTCAGGTCATTTCCTCAACACTAATTAGTGGTCACCACAGAGCAGAGATCCTCCTCTGAGGTCACCACAGAGCCTGCCCCTCCTCTTCCCCTCACAAGGAAGTTGCAACTGCAGTGAGGTCTCCCCTCAGTCTCCTCTTCTCCAGGCTGAACACACCAAGTGCTCTCAGCTGCTCCTCATACGGCTTCCTCTCAAGGCCCTTCACCATTGTCATTGCCCTCCCTTGGACAATCTCTAATGGTTTAATATCTTTCTTATATTGCATAAGCAAAACTGCCCACAGTATCCAAGGTGAGGCTGCCCCAGTGCAGAGCAGAGCGGGACAATCCCCTCCCTCATCTGGCTGGCGATGCTTTGCCTGATGCCTCCCAGCACAGGGTTGACCCTCCTGGCTGCCAGGGCACTGCTGACTCTGATTCAACTTGCCAACGACCAGGACCTGCAGGCCCCTTTCCATGGCACTGCTTTCCAGCATCTCATTCCCTATTTCCATTCATTATATTCTCTGTACATCCATTTCTATTCTATCAGTCCTTCTATAACAGCAGTTCTTCTATCCAAATTTCATTGCTACTTACTGTAAAAGGATTTCTATGACAGTTTGTAGCAATTATATTTTCAGTACACTGGAGTAAAAAATTGTTTTTCCACTAGCAGGGTTGTGTCGATGCAACAGAAGAATGTCTTAAAAATGAAATGTAAAAAAATAGCACATGGCAGGGGACAGTGGGAGGAAGAGAATAGGAAAGAGAGATAGATGCATGCAGGTAATGAATAAGTATCTGTTTGTGCTATTTAAATACACCAAATAAGTTTAAATGAGAAAATTCTCAATTCCTGTTTACATGATCTATTGAGACTAACATTGGATTAGCATGTCAAATATTGGCCTTCTAACTTTGATGAGACATTGAAAAAAATATTTTAAAAAACCCCAACAAATAGACAAAAGTATGGAATGCAATAATAGTTACAGGACAGTCCAAATACTGAAACATTCCTGAGTCATTTAGGATGGGGTTCAAAAAGTAATTGTAAAGAGCCTTTCTAAATGACAGATAGAAAGGGGGGGAAAAAATGGAAGATGAATAATTTATGGCAATGAAAGGGATTAAATCATTATAAAATGGAAGGAATTTCAGGTAAGATGTAAAAAAAAATTTCTGACCCTGGATATCAGTTTGCTAAGGACTGTTGTGCTGCCTTCTAGTCAGCTGGCATAATCAGCATTGCAGTATTGTATTATGATATTTTTCTAGAAAGCTTATTGTAGACATGCAGAGAAAGAAGGTATTAGTGCTGCGTTCCACGCATCCTCTTTGCAAACAGTATTACTTGTAAGAAGATTTATATTTTTCCTCTAGGAAGCTCTTAGAGGTTATATAATCTGAAGTTAATACCTTTTCAGGAAAGATGATGTTCCTTGGTTGAAATATAATAAAAACATATAAGGAGGGAAGAGGATACATCAATCTGACAAGATGGACAGGCTAGCAAAATTCCTAACAAAAATCAGATTCATGGATGTAGCAAAAATATACACCCTCTGCACTATGGCTAGTGAAACATATATGGAGTGAATACAGAAAAGCTACAGTACTGAAAATACTTGAATTGTCTCAAAATTATTTGTGGTAAAATGTATAGGTGGACAAGGTTTAACTTTACCATGACACTACATTTTTAACTGATTGTGATATCCACACCCAGGGAAATGCAGTAAAAAAGTGAATGTAATCTGGTTTGTATAGTGGAAATGTTGCTTACGTCCTGAACTCCAGAACAGAAGAGCAGAAGACACCAACAGACCTCAGATCCATCCACAGTAGTGCCACCAGCAGTCCCCCCCAGGACATTGCTGGGACAGGAGGCAGTAGCAGCTGATGGCTATTGTGTAGGTGCTCTTTGCCCTTGAGAGCTGGTGGTAATCATGCTCCATAAACCAGAAGTACACTTCAAAGTTTTACTATTATAGTATAAAACCTTAAATAATGTTGGGGCTGTCTCAGTTGCATAAGGTCAACTGATATTGATGGGAAAGGAGTAGTTGACTGTGATAGAAGTAATCTGAAGAGGCACAAAGCTTTGTCCATTAATAGCCCATGACTGCAGTTCTGCCTGCCTCAATGACTGCACATAGACAGTGCAGACAGCTTCTCCAGCATCCCTCAATACATCTGAAAGCAAAACTCATTAACAGTAATGTAACATTTTCTGTCCTTCACACCATGTACATGGTACAGAGGGAAAAAGTGAGCCTTCTGCCTAAGCCCAGACAACCAGTTTACTAATATTACATAACAAATCTCATTTTCTTGGCGGGGTGGGGGGGGGTCTTTTCGCTTAAGAAACACAGCAAAGCATGAAAAGAACATGCAGGTGTTTCAAAGACAGTCCTTGAGCACGTTAAACTAGACCAGAGGTCTGGTGATGCACAGGGCCTGTTAAGGATGCCTCAGTAACAGAGCATCTCTCGACAGCTGTGCTTCTTGAACTTGCAGAAATGGAAACTGCTGAAGCAGCTGCCACCCCAGGAACAGTGATACTGAAGGAAAATGGATTTGGAAGCCTTGTATTACAGGAAACAAATCAGATTTGTTCTCCCGCCATTTCCTTATCTGTGCTCCTTTACTGTAGATCTGCGTACTTTTTATATACAATGGAACTAGCAGATCTACTTCTGGGCATTGGCACAGTCTTATTGTGCTCCAATTTAAATTACAAATACAGTGGGAAAAATAAATAAATTGTTGTTTAAATGGGAACTGTTCTGATTTTCAAAGATAAACTTGAGAAATTAGAACAATCTGTTTAATACTCTATTTCCTTTTTTTTCTCATTGCACTCTAGCTTTTTTGCCTCCCATTTTGTGCATTTTGTCTTCATTCATCAAATTCTGTGGTATTGTGATAAAACAAACTAGTACCTTCCCAAACAGATCCAAGGTGGTAAGCTCACCCTTTAATTTTGAACAACTGAAAAGGACAAATAACCTATTCAACACACCCATACATCAGCCACAATGTAACATACTCTTTACACAGGGAAAACAATGATGTCTTTAAACGGAAAAAGTCACATCACCTAGGTACTTCACTGAAATATTTCTCTCTCAAGCAGTTGTCAGAATAAGCCAGATTTGTGGTGGAATCATTACCTTCGTACCATGAGTAAGAACTTCAAACAAAAGAGTGGTATATTGGTATTGGGAAAGGTGGAACTGGCACAATGCTTCAGACAGCACTAGAGCAGTAATTGAAGCAGTAAAGCAAGAGTTTATTTCTATAGTCATGGAAAGCTAGCCATTTTGCCAGACCCACCGCACAGCAGATATACAGCTCACAGCTGCCCTTGGAAAGATAATTGATACTGTCTTTTTTTTTCACTCTTCATGCCCTGAGGCATCCTGTGTGTAGCTGCAAATGCTTTATCAGTTATTTTAAGGAATTTTGGGGTTCCCCATAGCTGACTGTGCACAAACTCACAACCCAGGAAACTTACATGCATCTGTTCTAGCCTCTTTGAAGCTGCCTGTGAAGGCTGGAAATGCAGGGAATGTCAGAAACATAAGAAAATTTTTATTAATATTTTGTCAGAGAGAAGAATATAAGAAATGAAAGAAACATTGTAGAACTTCAACAAATGTTGAATAGCTGATAAAATCATGTCATCAATATTGAGATGTGAGACATGAACCTGCTGTGATATGTGTCATATCTTTTAACTCAAAGCTAAAATTTCTGAAAACATCAACAAATGAAGGTCATTTATAGATATGTGATGCCAGGTTTTAGGTGTTTTGACAGAATACAGTCTAGCCATGAAGAGTCATGGCTTGTAGTTTGAAAATCAGTAAGACAGGCAGTGTGAAATAACCCCAGTTGAGAAGGACTGATTGAAGAGAGATGGGGAACAGAGCCATGGCATTTCTGTAATATTAGGATGTTAGTTTAAGATACAGATCTCCTGCACTAGCTACTAACAAGGAATTTAGGTGCAGGAACTAAGACCAGACACCTTGTGTGGATTAATTAGTTTCAGGCATGTAAGTTTCCCCAGCTTGCACCCAAGTATGGGGGAACAAGTCAAGTTCCTGCTCAGGAAATGTGACAGTTGTCTCCAGCCTAAGTTCTGCTGTGATCCTAAAAGAAAACATTTACAAGCATTTACTGTCATTGCATACCATGTGAAACTCACTGCACGAAACACAAGCCTAAAAGTGATTACAGGGAGTCTGCTGAGTATGCAACCATGATGAAATATACTGCACAATTCCAGGGAATTTTAACTCTCTGAATAAAATTTGAGCTGGGAATTTCTAAGACTTTCAAAGACATTTTATATATTTTTAAGTACTCCCAAAATGATTAGATGTAAGTCTCAAAACTCCCATGAAGCACAAAAGAGATTCCTCTCAATTCTTTCTCCCTACAGGGCACCCAAAAAGAACATTTTTTTTTTCATTTTTCTAATAATTTCTTCTATTAGAGCATTATTTTAAAAGAAGTGGATGTGGGATGTGGAGTATTACAGTCAGTAGAGCTGTATTTCTGATGCCATAGCAATGATCCTGAGTAACACTGTAGGCTTTTGAATTTTATTTTCAATTTTCCCATGTCACTACAGCAGGAAACAGAAAATACAAGCAATTTCTTCACATGAATGATTTGTTAGTGTACTTTTAGCTAATTTGAGGGATAGAAATCTCATGGAGATACAAATGAGTTATATATTTTGAACTGAATCATCAGTGGGGGGCTTCTAGGTCAGAAGAAATAAATTCTATCTGCATCCATTAAAATGATTATAAGAAGAAGAGAACAACTAAAATTTGGCTCTGAGACAGACTAAGAAAAACTTAAAAGAGTGTCACACTATGCAGACTATTCCATCACCCACAGAAGGACCTATTAACCACTCTATATAATTTTTTTTCTAAACAAATAAATGCTTAGAGATTATGTCAGTTTTTTACTAGGCTACAGTTCAGCTTCCAGGTAGGTTAGTGGAAAAATTTCACAGATTGCAACTTGTACACTACATAAGTGTGTAAAAAATACTTTTTCTCTTTTACACTCTGAGGAACTGGGTTTGTGAACAACCACCATATTCTACAAAGTCCTCTATTTAACCAGAGGGAAGATTTTGCCTTTTGAATCTGAAAATAGACAGAGGCAAGGGTGTTCTTGCTATAATTAGAACTCTAAATAGAACTAGGAAGTGTGTTCCTGATACAGTTGAAGAAATCAGTGAGAGTTTTTCCACTTAGATGGAATTTCCTCCAACAACATAAAATTACTAATACTTAAAATTTTGCATAAAGTCCTATAATCTCAAAGAGTGATTCCCACCTCTATTCTCTTTTCTATGGGCTTGATTTACATCATTATGACCAAATGGACTGGGCTCTGGTCATGGGACATGCATTCATGCATAGCTCACTGTCCCTAAAACAGAAGCTAATTCTTTTCAGGACATTACCTTTTAAGACATTCTAATTATAAAAAAGAAAACTACACATTGTATTTTCAAAAATGTCTTGGTGATTCTTCTGCAAAAATGTTGGTAGTAACCAAAATGTTTGACATGGCAAAAGGCATCAAAGCTTCCTAGATGCCTTTGGACCCAGCACCATGGGCTGGTTACAACTGTGTACCAAATGAGCCATTCCAATTGTCTCTGGTGCACACACTTAGCCTGCAGCAAAGGTCCAGTAACATGACTTAAAGTTTAACTTTCTCTCATGGTGAACTAAGTAGCATCCCCTTAATTTGAGAACCAAAAAGACAGTTATTCAGGACCAGCTGATGTGTTGTCACTAGTTTCATTGCAGTAATTTCATATGTATTGGCGCCATAAATATCTGCCACTGAGCACGTGAACATGTACACAAGTCTGGCAGCTGTGATCATCAGATACAGGCCCTACAGCAGACTGCATAACATGCAAATCTCAAGGAGATGGACATCCTCAGAACACATCTGGTCCCACCATGCAGGTTGTGGTGCTATCCTTGCATGTCCCACATTTAGTCAATAATGACAAGGTTACTTTGGAGGAATATAATTTTGTGTCTCATCCAGGAAAGGTACTCTTAAATGCAGATGTGGCCTTGCCACTAACAGTGAGACATTTGTCTTGTTTGCAAACGTGGCTGAAGACACATCCTGGATCTTCTTTTCATTTTGTATTCCCATCCTTGTTCTATTATTTACAGTAATTTTTTTTAGAAAGTGTGAATTTTCCTTTTGTGCTAAAATTCACAATTGAAAATGTTTTTGACACTGTGTCCCATAACATCCCTGTGGAACAATTGACAAAATACAGGTTAGATAACTGTACAGTGAAGCGAATTGAAACCTAGCTGAACAGACAGGCCCAGAAGGTTGCAATTACCAGCACAAGTCTGGTTGGAGGCAAGTCAGTACTGATGTACCCAGAGACCAATACTAGAGACAATACTGTTTAACATTTTATCAACGACTCAGTGATGCAGCTGACGTTGCAGTGGTGCCTCAGCCAGTTCACAGGCCTGTTCTGTCTAGAGAAGGCAAGGTTACACGGAGACCTTGTATCAGCTTTCCAGTCCCTGAAAGGTCTACAAAAGAGCTGAAGAGGGACTTTTTACAAAGGCTACTGACACTAGGACAAGTGGGAATGGCTTTGAACTTCAAATGAATAAGTTCAGATCAGATACTGGAAAGAAACTCTTTACTGTGAGCGTGGTGAGACACTGGAACAGGTTGCCTCAAGAAGCTGTGTTTTCCCACTGCTGGAAATGTCCAGCACTGTGGATGAAGTTGGATGGAGCTTGGAGTAACTTGGTCTAGTGGAATGTGTCCCTGTCCATGACAGGGAGTTTGAAAGTAGATGATCTTTAAGGTCCTTTCCAAATCAAATCATTCTATGATTCAAAATTGGGAGGAGTAGCTGATACTTGAGATAGCTACATTGTCATTCAGAGGTATCTGGATGGGATGGAATATTTGAGAAGAGTATGATGAAGTTCAGCAAGAAGAAGTGCAGAGATCTACATCTGGGGAGGAATAAAGCAAGGCACCAGTGCATGCTGGAGTCTGACTGGATGGAGAACAGCTCTGCAGAGAAGGACATGAAGGTCCCGAAAGACGACAAGCTGACCATAAGACAGTAACATCTCATAGCAAAGGTGGCCAACAGCCTCCTGGGTAGCACTCTGACAAACACTGCCTGCATGTTGAGGGAGGTCATCTTCCTTCTAAACACAGCAGCTGTGAGGCCACACCTGGAGTACTGTATCTAGTTCTGGATTCTCCAGTACAAGAAAGAGATGGACTTACTGGAGTGAGTCCGATGAAGGACCACAAATACGATAAAGGGATTGAAGCACCTCTCACAAGACAACAGGCTGAGAGAGCAGGAATTGTTTAGTTTGAAGAAGAGAAGGCTCATAGGGATCTTTTTAATGTGTATAAATTGCTGATGGGTACGAATGAGTACAGAGGCAAGCTCTTCACAGTAGTGCCCAGAAACAAGACATGAGACAATATGCAAAAATGAAAAAAACCCATGAAATTTCATCTGAACAGGAAAACACTGTTTTCTGTGAGGCTGATCAAACATAGTGCCTTGAGAAGCTGCAGAGTATTCATGCTTGAAGATTTTCAAAACCTGACTGGACATGGTCTAAGGTAACCTGCTCTACCTAACCCGGCTTGAGCAGGAGGATTGGACTAGATGGTTTCAAGAGGTCCCTTTCAACCTCAATCATTCTGTATGAGAGAGGAAAAATTATTAGTGTGCTTCATGATTATACACAGGTCTACTTATTCAATTCAAATGTGCATTTCTGATGCTTGAGAGGTTAACATGTATTTTTTAAAAGGGGCAAAATATCTCATCAACGTCCTGAGGGTAGATGCAGGTGAACAGTGAAAACTATCAGGCTCACAAATGCGCTGTTCATTTGCTTGCCATACATTTCAGCATTACTTGCACACCGGCAGCTAGTGCTTTTGTCTTCAATAGCAGCAAAGCCCTACATACTTTATTGGAGTAGCTTCTGTTCTTATCAGTCTTGTTACCTTCCTCTTGCCTAAAAACCTAACACAAGTGTAGAAAAAACATGCTCTTATTTTCCATGGAAATTGGACATGCCAAGGTCAGAATCAGACCATCTGATTCTCATCTCTTTATATAAATTTAACTCCTGTAATCTGCAATCTTTAAAATCCAAGCTTGTGTTACTAGTTACAAATGCAGTTTACTCATACTGGCACATTAAACGTTAAGTAAGAGTCTAATATTTTTAACAGGATGATTGTTGTTTTCCGTTGCAAGTGCTGGACAAGAATACATTTAATAAATAATTCATCTCATGGCTATCCTAATGATATAATTTATTTCTGAAGACACAAGCCCAACTTAACTCATAAATAAACACTTCTTTGAAAAAAGGAATGTATTAGCCTTATTCTGGCAGCTTTTCCTGGATCTCCTGTCACAGAATAAAATTCTCCTCGCCTTTATGTATTAACAACTGTTTCATCTCCCTTCATTCCTTTGGACACAGCTCTTGACTATTTTGTGCTGTCATTTCCCACTCTGCCTTTGGCAGCTTTCTATTCTGGATCTTGCAGCTCTTGACATTCTCCATATCAATTCTGACATTGGGTTCCTGTCACTCTGCATTACTGATATGCTTGAAAGGTTTCAGTAGCTTCCCTCAGGATGCTTCTGTCATAAGCCCACTTTGGGGTGCACTCATGTGAAATTAGTGATAGTTTTGGCCATGAACTTTGAGTAGTTTGAAAGTTTGTACTCAATATCCTATTCTTGAAAGCACTTTCATAGCACGGTCAAAATTCCCCTTTCGTTTTCTGATTACAACATGCTCTCCTTTTCTGTAGTCTGATGTCTGATGCATTTTCATTAACATCCAACCAATCAACAAACACCTGGGTACAAATATATTCCCAAAACAGAGGCTTTGTGGAGGTGAAAAGGGTCAGTATAGTGACCAATGAGTCCTGATTTATTTTGGCTTTCTTTCCCTTTTTTAAAAATGTATTTATTATTTTTTAAGAAAGGCTATTTGACATTCAGTTCCGTCTTTTTGCTTTGGGCTTTCTCCACCAAATCTTTCCAAATCTTTTCTACTGGATGAGCTGTTAGCAAATTTTAGCAAGCCATGGCAAGGTTCCAGCCACCAGTTTGCTTGCTTTTCCCAAAAGACTGAAGGTTTTCTTTTTTTCTATAACCGCTTTCTGGCCATACAGTCTTCCTCCACGCTTGTAGTTCCCCAAAACTCAAAACTCTTTTGAACCGAGTGGATTTTTCCCCCTAATTTATATCTGTCAGGTCAGTGAATTGAATGGACTCACAGAAGGGTTCAGCAAGAGCCAGAGCTCACACAAGGTACCTCATGGGAGTTTGTTGAGACCAGGAAAGCGTAAGCCAGGAATATCCTCTTTTTATGACAGTAAACTATGAGATCAGCCCTCCTCTTTTTGTGAAATGGCAACATGAGACTACTTAAAGCAGTTAACTCTGTACCTCCGAATATGCAGTTGCAGCTTTGGGTTTGCAAATTGCAACTGTTTAACCAATTCAAACAGGAAGAGAGAGATACAAGAAGCTAAAACATGTAAAGTGATTATCTCACAGCTCTTTATAACGTAATTACCAGGTAACGGTACTAATCCTTCAAAATCCATTCTTATTACATATAGAAAAATTTAATCTAAATGTATGAAATCTGTATTTCTCATTATAGAGTTTCATCAAATTGTTTTCAGAGGTTATTTCCTTTAAAAAGAAAAATAACGCAAAATGATAATCTCATCAGCTACCAGTATATTTCCAGCCATACCTGTGATCATACTTGATATGATTAATGGCAGAATGATGAGTTTGAGCATTCTCATCAGCAGTTCCCCAGGAAAAGAAAAGTAGACTTTATCCAAGTTAGAGAGTTTGCCATATTCCCGTACCAGCACGCCAACTCCAATACCTAAAAGGGACATAAAAATGTGACACAAATTAGATGTAATTTATAGTAGAGACATGGGGGAGAAGGAGGAAAAGTAGTGGAAGCACAGTAAAACAAAAAGAGCAAGTAGTAGACATATTTGGACAACTATGGTGGAACTTCTAAAGCAAATCAGACAAAAGATATTTTCCTATTCTGTTCTATGTATTGATAATAAGCAAAGTAATAACACAGGTAATTCTGAATTTGAAGGATGTCTTCAGGTATGTCTTTGGATTATGTCCTCTGACTATCAGCCCAATCCAGTAGTGACTTTTTACCTGCCTTCTCTAGTTCTAGAAGATCCACGGCTAGCATTAAAAAAAATCAACAGAATATATAAACACTACCAAACACTAAAGAAAGACGGTGATATAAATACTTTAGATGATTTCTACTGGTGAAAACAAGGCTACCCAGCAGCAACATTTTCAGTAATTGCTGCTCTATGTAATTAGAAAGGAGTGTGACTGCAATAATTAAATCAATTTAATAACTTCCAGGAAACTGATTAACAAAAATACACTCTGCGTATTTCACACGCATTTCACTACACAATCAACCTACAAATACCAGACTGTAAGTTCAATCAGTGATTGAGCCATGGCACAAGGCACCTTTGCACTTCCTCTGATCTTTGGATTAAATGAATTATCAGATAGTTCTAGCTTCTGAGACAAATCAGAGATAAGAGTTCTACCAAAAGAAAATAAGGGCCAAAAGACATAATTCCTCAGTTTGACAGGCAATACCTTTATTTTCCATTTCAACATAAAATCACTGGTCTAGGAAATGTGCTCATCTGTGTTTAGAAAGCACTAAGAACTGTCATTTCACATAGGAACTTTACAATGCTTCAGTCCTGAATAAACAGAGTATCAAGAGATCCCTCTTCTAACTGGATCCAGCAAGACAGCAAGTCAGGAAAATCAGAACCCTTCATTACCCACTGAGTACTGAAACGTCTTTGTATGAATGATGCTAATGGAATTATTTACACCCCCTGGTATTTTGGGTGTCTATTTTGCAGGAGAATTGCTACAACAGGAGCAGAAGGTGCTACTAGTCTACTTTATCAGCCTCAGAGGCTCAGGTAAACCTGCAGGGGCCCAGGAAAGCTGCTAGTGCCCAAGACAAATGCACCTCTTCCTCAGTTTTATTTTTGATGGTGTACAAGGCATTTAAGTTAGATACGGCTCAAAAAGTTGGTGTAATGTTTGACTACACAGGTTTATAGAATACATTTGTAATTTTAACTGATTGAAGTTGTGGAGACAGACAATGCCAGCAGGTTCAAAAGCAGATTTAGGCAAATCCGTGAAAAAGTCGTCTGTACTGTTGATACCGAAGGAAACAAACCGGGATCCCATCACCAGTTCTCTATTAAATAGAAAACTCACTGACATTTTTTCCTTGGAAGTGAGGAATTTTGCAAAAAACTTCCCTAAAGATTCATCATGGCTGCAGTTTGTGCTAGTTCACACCCTATTTGGTTATTAGTTGATATAACTACCTTCAAGAACTTCCCTCTAAGAGGACAAAAAGCTAATGGATCATCTTTTCTGTGCTCTATCTGCACCTGCAAGATCAAGCTAAAAAGAAAATTTATGCAGCTTGTAAACTCCTATCAAGTCTTTCCTGTTAATAAACAGATGGAAAACAAGTTAACCTTCCAAGTAAATCAGTTGCTTTAAGCAACTACTAGGATTTCTGATTTAGGTGTAATCTGTGCCAGTGTTCATGGACAGTTTAAATTCCTTGCAACAATCTTGGATCTTAATAACCTTGAAGATACTTGCAATATTATGCAAATGGCCTTGATCAGTGAATGATAAAATGCAATGATCTGTATTTCTAATCTAGTGACTGAATTAGATGTGTTGAAAATAATTACTCTGCACTTTAAGATAAGCCCAAGCAAGATAAAATTCCATTTGTGAAGTGGTTACATGTACCGAAGTTAGTTCTTAAGACTTTGATCCTGAAAGCACCAGAGTAAACTGCTGAATCTAACCATACAGGTAATCTCCATGTCTTCAGATAATTCACACAATTTAGTGTAGGCATTTGCTTAAACTGCAGCAAGACTAGACTGGATGTTTATCGAAAGTTGTGTAATGGCACTTTACACTGAGCAGATATGACTAGGAAATGTTCATCTGCCTTTCATTCTAAGTGGTGACTCATATTTGATCAGCTAGAAGTTTGATCATTGTATATTCAGCAGGATTACTAGCAGGTAGAAAGATTCATCCTCGTTTTCATTCTTTTGGGTTCTTTTTTCCACTTCTAAAGATTTCAATATAAAAACTCCCTACATGCTCTCAGAATTTTAACAGGGCTTCCATAAGCCTGTGTTTGACTAATTTTTTATGTTATTATTTATCTAGTGGCAATAGCTGAGAACAGAGTTTCTTATTTCAACAATCTCTTGAGATTACATTATTGCTCTCAACATCTTGTTCATGCAATTTCTTTACCAGACAGAGCACTTACATGCTAGCATCTAGCATATGCTGCTTGAATTTATCATGGGAATATACAAAATTCTACTCCATAACACTAAGAAGAGAAGGCTAGAAATTTAGCAAAACAGAATTGCTTACATACTGAAAATGGAAGTATATAGAATTTTTTGATCCTCATCTCAATAACCACAGCTTTTAAGATCACATTGATTATAGCAGCCCCAAGTAACTATAGATGAAAGTCTTATAAAATCTCAATTTCTCTACATTAATGCTACTCATACTCCATCATTTCTGAAAAGAAAATGTGCTTACTTCTAACAACCACCAAACACATTACAATAGGTCCTCTATATATTAAGACTCTTTTTTTTCTCTTTTTCATTTATGCAATAATTTACTTCTACTTTTTTGAAGAGCAAAACATTACTTTTCTTGCTTGCCCCCTTCATCCTTCCTCAGTTTCAACCACTCCACCTTTCTTCTTGTCCACGATAAATTGTTTTAATTTCTTTTCATCCCCTCTCCTTGCTTTTCCTTCTTGTCCTACATGGCTAAGTTGGGTTATGATTTTTACCAGAAGAGCAATCCTCTACCTAATCCTCTACCTTAATCCTCTAAGCTTAAATTATTAAGCTTAATGACACATACCACTTAAGGTCCAGATTTCTCCAATACTGGGCCAATGTGAAGAATGATGGTGGAATAAGCTGTACAATTCCACATCTTTCATTTAATTTTCTAAGGCAAATACATCCTTGCAACNTGAGGATGAGAAGAACAAGAGAGGAAAAAGACAGCATTAGAAAATCACTGAAAATGAGCATACCAAGAGAAATCTGTTGGCACTCATCTTTCAAGGAGTTCCAGCTTAAAAAGCTAGTGGGAATACATGCTTCCACTGTATGGGATGAACCATTTTTTGTTGTGTTACCCAGGGAAAGAGGAGCAGAAAGTGCTGCAAGAAGTCACCTGCGGCTGGCTGCACTGGATGTAGCACTCAGTCCATCACATCTGCTAAGCCTGAGGCTTTACAGGACTTAGGAGGTGATGGCTGTGTGTAGTAAGGTGGCAGAACCAGTCTGGCCTGTGTATATATCACAGAAATGAGGTAAAATGTGTCTTGGAAGACCATTATGCTGAGGGTTCTGCATATCTGCAAAGTTACTTCTCCAACATTTGGATATCTGGTGAACAGTCACTTATAACAATCTGCCCTTCATCTAGAGTGTCTTTTTGTATACTGCTGTTCTTTCCAAAATACTGTCTAAGGAAAAAGGTAAATGATTTGTTTGGGAACAACTATTTGGCTACATCTTTCTTCAAACACCACGCTGCAGGTCATGACACAGATTCGGAAATGAGTAAGAAAAACCGCACACATTTATTTAAACAAATTGCATGATCTCTGTGCTCAGCTACACTAACACATAATGAGGAGCATCACATATTGTCCTACAGCTATTGTAAACTTTGAAAAATGTGCTGGCTGCTCAGCAGCCAGCTGAGCAACCAAATGTGGAGACCATTTACAATTTTCCAGGAAGTGATGGCTAAATCCTGAAGCCTTTTTTCAATTAATACATGGAGTCAACACAATTCTGATCTTGAATCTGGAAACTCAGAACTCCTGAGTAACTGAGTCAGTTTGGGACATGCAGTATGACATGACGGTACTGACTTGCTTACCATCATT
>VWZF01006561.1:125550-135820 GCA_013396755.1 Sclerurus mexicanus
GAACCCACATGAAGCAACACATGCCTTAACTCCTTTTCACTACTTTCACAGGTAGCAAGTAATCTTTTTACAAGCTTCGTAACAGACAGAAAATCCTTCAAAGAAAGCCTGTAAATGCAGACGAAGAGAAGAGAAGAGAAGAGAAGAGAAGAGAAGAGAAGAGAAGAGAAGAGAAAGGTGAGGATGAGAAGAACAAGAGAGGAAAAAGACAGCATTAGAAAATCACTGAAAATGAGCATACCAAGAGAAATCTGTTGGCACTCATCTTTCAAGGAGTTCCAGCTTAAAAAGCTAGTGGGAATACATGCTTCCACTGTATGGGATGAACCATTTTTTGTTGTGTTACCCAGGGAAAGAGGAGCAGAAAGTGCTGCAAGAAGTCACCTGCGGCTGGCTGCACTGGATGTAGCACTCAGTCCATCACATCTGCTAAGCCTGAGGCTTTACAGGACTTAGGAGGTGATGGCTGTGTGTAGTAAGGTGGCAGAACCAGTCTGGCCTGTGTATATATCACAGAAATGAGGTAAAATGTGTCTTGGAAGACCATTATGCTGAGGGTTCTGCATATCTGCAAAGTTACTTCTCCAACATTTGGATATCTGGTGAACAGTCACTTATAACAATCTGCCCTTCATCTAGAGTGTCTTTTTGTATACTGCTGTTCTTTCCAAAATACTGTCTAAGGAAAAAGGTAAATGATTTGTTTGGGAACAACTATTTGGCTACATCTTTCTTCAAACACCACGCTGCAGGTCATGACACAGATTCGGAAATGAGTAAGAAAAACCGCACACATTTATTTAAACAAATTGCATGATCTCTGTGCTCAGCTACACTAACACATAATGAGGAGCATCACATATTGTCCTACAGCTATTGTAAACTTTGAAAAATGTGCTGGCTGCTCAGCAGCCAGCTGAGCAACCAAATGTGGAGACCATTTACAATTTTCCAGGAAGTGATGGCTAAATCCTGAAGCCTTTTTTCAATTAATACATGGAGTCAACACAATTCTGATCTTGAATCTGGAAACTCAGAACTCCTGAGTAACTGAGTCAGTTTGGGACATGCAGTATGACATGACGGTACTGACTTGCTTACCATCATTACCATTGTGGGTTAATTGCTCTTCAAAACCTGATTACCTCTTTGGTAATAAGACAACACAATAGTATGCTTCTTTACCTTCTTTACCTTCCTGACAGGTAAAACAACTCACAATTTACAAACTAATAAATGAAGTCCACACACAGATGTACCTGCTCCTGTTTCTCACTGAAAGAGAATCTAAACCAGATAAAATNNNNGGTATCTAACAGATAGGACTCCCTAACGTGTGGATGAGAACACCAGTCTGGGATGCACAGTGTTAATCGGCAGGGAGTTCTCACTCCATCAATGTGCATGACAACAAAGAAACAGCAAATCACCTTCAACTCCCACTGACTTCATTATGGGAATAATCCTTAGGAATGAAGCACAAAGACAATGAGAAAACAAATCTGGCACATATTTCTGCAGAACAAATAACCTGTTTTGTAAAATGATCTGTTCTGAAGTACACCATGTAGCTCTGTGGAAAAAAAAAGTTGTGGTATTTATTTTTTCTGTTTTTCTACAATTCCAGAATGTGGAAACTCCCTTTCACTGGGGCAGAGTTAGTGACTCTGGCTGATGCTGATAGACACTGGGGGAATTACAGGAATTTTGCTCTGACACAGCATGTTAAAAAGAAGAAATGTTGCATGGTTCAAACCTGGTATTATTTAATTGCACTGTAGCAACTGGATGGTGCTATTAACTAAGTGATTAAGCTCTTCGTACTTTCACATGATATGCTGTACACGTGACAGACGAAAACACAGTGACTTTCATGGTATTGGTGGGATTAACTTTACAGCAGTTGATTCATGGAACTGAAAAGGCTAACAAACAAAGTTCACTGGCTTGATTTGAAAAACAATACAAAACATTAAATATAAACATGTCAAATTGCAGCACAGGCAGGCAAGATTTTTGGAGTCCCTGATACATTATGAGTCCTTTAGTAATATTTTATAAATCAATTTTGTCTCTGTTCTCTCCACAGAGTTTGTTATCACTGGCTGTCTTTTATCTACAAAGAAATACAGAGTGCCAACTACAGAACACTAAAATAGAGGGTGTAGAGGAAGACATTACTTACAGTAATACTTATAAACTTATTATTTCAGCTTATTAATTCATCTCTCTTTGCATTATTTTTAACACTTTCTAATGTTATGCATTTTACTGTTTTACACCCTATTTGACAATTTATCTTCTAATAAACATAGTAATGTAGACTGAAAAAAAAAATTCTTAGAAAACTGCAGGCAACTTTTGAGGTAGGATTTAGAGTCTCAGGGGTATAATTGCATGGCATGGCAACTGATCCTAACTATGTGGATGCTGAATGCTGCTTGCCCAGATTACCAGCTTGCTTACAAAGACATGTCATGAAAAGTTCTCTCAGAAATATTCCAGAAGAAAGATCCCAAGTCAGATCTTGGTCTACCAAAGAATATTTAGCAGGAACGTAGTAGAGGAAGATGTGCTATTTATCTGCCATGGTGAAACTCTCTGATCCTCTCTCTGATTAACCTGTTGAGGATGCAGTGGTTGTAAATTCCTTCACACAAATAACACTGTCATCTGACTGCAGTGTGAGGAAAGTTCAGGTAGACAGTGACTCCCTGTGATGGACCTTCAGGAATGAAGGCAAGGTGGAGTGCTGGCCAGAGGGGTGAAAAACCAGCTTCTCCAGTGTAAGCATACTCCCCTTATTTAGAGCAGGTGTGAAGGCTACTGCAATCAGCAAACCCACCTAACTCCTGCTGCAAGAGCCTGTAGCAGGGCTAGTAACAGAGCAGCCTGTAGCAGTCACTGATATCACAGTGGTCTTTCTGCTATGTAGCACTGCACAGGACCTACCTCACTCTCAGTCAAACCAAGGGCAGTTCATTCACTCAGTGAGGAAAAGGAAAATAGCAGCCATTCTCCTGTGACTGCGTGACCACAGTTCTGCTGAATGCTGCACCAGTGCTGCTCCAGAATGCCAATGTGCAGATGGCTAATCAGTTCCATTATTTAACAGTGTCTCCTATTGGACTCTCACTTGTCTAAGTATGCTGTAGATTAATTTCATATGTGCATATCTTTCAAATATTTTCCCTATGCAGATCTAGTTTCTACCTGAGAAAGGCAAGATAAAAATATACAGCTGAAGAAAAAAGAAAAACTTCACGATTGTGCTTCATCTAGGTAGAACTGCTGCAGAGAACCTACTAAAGGCACATAAAGCCCATACAGGAAAAACAAAGAGGTGGTGTGAAGAATTCATTCCTTGGTTAGTCCTTAACTCTGCTAAAACAAACTAAGTTGTATCAGAGATACAATTTGTTTCTTTAATGGTTCTTCAACATGTTGACTTATTAGAATTGTGAAGAACTGTGGTTATAACCTTAACATAATAAACAGTACATTATCAAAATTATGTCATAAATTGAGTAATCTGGGGAAAATGACAGTTCTTTCCCAGGAGCTATACAAACTACATTTCCTCATGAATTTTGATATGTCTTGATGAAAGCACTTGTTCTTTGGAGGAACAGTGTATGAAACTCATTAAGGTTTCAGGAAAAGAAAACTCAAACTGAAACGCATGCAAAGGACTTGTACAGTGATAAAAAGAATGAGAAGCCTACCTGTTGAAAAGAGATTAAAGAGTTTAGTTTGTCCAACAGGGATGAGTGAGGTACAAACATAGAAAATGGTTGAATAGCAGAAAACGAGCAATATTTTAACTAATGGATGCATAGTGAAACAATACCTTTAGACTGGAAATTTTAAGGCTTTCAACAAACAGACTGATGAATATAGCTTCCTGAGGAAGTGCAGCACCAGGAAGCCTATCCAGCTTTAAGATGAAGCATGGTATGTTACAGAATTTTACCTAAAATTATGCAACCTGAAGCAGCAATAGACTTGATATGATAACTCAGGAAGTATCTTTCTATTGCATATTCCTGTGTTTTACAGTAAAATTGAAATCTAACTTGACAACAGTAACTTGTCCTTCCTCTTTTGCAGACCTTCCCTAAAAGCCCTTTCAGATGTCATTTCTAAAACTATAACCATTCTCCTCCACCCCACCCATTTGTTAACATGTTAGCCTTCTTTAACTATGACCTCTTTCCTCTGCAGTTGTCCAGACATTTACAGATGTTACTGCTTCCTTCGTGTCTCCAAATTCACTCATTTTAAAAAAGAGTGCTTTCATTTACACCCATTTTCTCACTCATTTCAGATACTGTCATGTCCTCAGTCCTAGCATCTAATATTTTGCTTATATGGTCTAACGCACTACAACACCACTGGCACCATTACAATGCCACCCAAAAAACATAAACATTTCTCACCCTTTCTTGTAAAAGCTCACTGATCTTCTGTTCTCTTTCCACATCATTTACGTTCTATCACAAAGCTATATGAGCACCTTTGTAGATCCTGGATAGCCCAATATATATTAGCTCAACAGAGCAGATCAGGAAAAATACATCTTCATTGAAAACCCCTGAGATACACAAGAAACTAAAGGGCTGGCAATAGTATAAGAAAGACGAAAGGCTCGTAATTAAATATCTGCCAGATTCTGACCCTTGCTACAGCTTCTTTTATGAGAGAAGAGGACAGTAAACAGGACATAGTGTTCTAGCTATCCCTTTGCTGGAAGGGCAATAGAATGATTGTGACTGAGATAAGCACCTGGAAAGGCAATTTAGTGGACACTAAAGATGGACAGATAGTAACATGCAGAAACATTGTTATTCTGAAACTAACAAAGACATCAAAGCACTGAGAAATCACATCTATGACCCATAAAATCAGCTCAGATTAAGCAAGGCTAGATTGTTTGCCATTCCAAAAGCATGAAAGGACCACAAAATCTGGAACACTAACTCCAACACAGCCCTGATCTTCAGCATAATATATTATACAGATGTGATCTCACAGCATGAGATAATGCTGCGGGACTGTACGTATAAATGCCTTGCTCAAATTCTACGAGGCTCTTGTGGAAAAAAGAGATAAAAAATTTGCATACAATGCAAGTATTGTTTGTGAGTAGTCTCAACCTGAACATTATCTGTTTGTTGGTATATAAGATGAAAGTGTCTTTATGCTTTGTTTCTAAGATGTAAGCAAAAAAATCTCTGGTTACACTGTCGTATTTTCTCTTAAATAATATCAGGAAATTTGACACAGTAAATATTTTGCTGGTATTAGTTTTGGTGTTATTTTTTCAAATAGAAAAAATTTCTGCATTTGGTAGTCTTGAGGCTTTGTAGAGTGTAAGTCTGCCTTAGGCTCACCCTTTCCAACACTCCTTTTATTTAAAAGTTCAGCTCTAGTGATAGCTTCACTTCATTCACAAACTGAAACCGAAGGTTTATGTTAAAGCAAAAAATAAAATAGGAAAACACATGATAAAAGAACAAATAAAAGGCGGGCTTTCTTTGCTTCAAAAAGGCTCAAAAGGAAATGAGGAATCATGCTTAACTTGGTTACCTTTGGATTCTTTCATTGAATTATTTTCTGGCTCAGAGTGGTTTGGATCCTCAGTAGTATGTGAAACTCTCTGATGAAACTGTTAGTCCTTCTGCATTTATACTTTCTGTCTTTAAAATTCAGACATTTTCTCAATTGCTGGGTTTCACACATCTCTGAACAGATCCCATCCTACACTGAACTGTATGCAAGTATGACAGAAAAGCACAGAGAGGTAAGCATCACAACTGTCTAGAGAGGTGTTAAAAGTCACAAGTGTCATCTATACTGTTCTAAAGCACGACAGGAAGAAACCAGAATCTCCTGTTAGACTTCCATGCTACCACAATTGATTCAAGATGTCTCGACTTCATTTGTTATAAATTCTAAATTAGTAAAATGTAATGCTTCAAAATTCAAGAAAGGAATCAGACGCTTGCTTTACAACTATGCTTGTCAGAAACTGACAAAGTAATAATTCTTTTCCTTCCGTATATTCCCTTTAATTTCTTTCCTGCCGCTTTTTGCTAGTGTATTTCAAGAGATGATTAATCTGTGTCATTGTCTGTAACCTCCCACTGTATCATGTAAGCAGTGAGAAATGGTACTGAAGGCAGCCCAAACTAAGCTAACAGGCCACTTCTTCAGAAAGGTACGAGGAGGTGGAAATGAAAACCAGTGAAACTTTAGTCCATATCCAGAATGGGGTTTTGATTTTTAAATCACATTTCATCACAGAGAAAGAAGCAACTTACCATGAGAAACAGAAAGACTTTATAGGTTTATGGGGTTTAGAGGCTGCAGACTACATTTTCAAAAGAAACTCAGAAGTATGGTGAAGTCACTGGATTCAGGGTGGTCTTCTGTATGGTGAAAGGCTATCAAAAGAGTGATAGGTTACTAATTATTCAGTTGTTGTCTTCACCCTGTGAGACATTCATTCTTGTAAGAATGCACTGGTGGGCTTCCAGTAATGTGGAACTGCTGCTTTTAAAAGCATCTGTCAAGTCCCCTTGTGTCTGATTACATAGCCTTTCATTTAGCAGGTGTGAATACACCTGACTTGTCTGGAAACAAAAAAAATATTCTTATGGAGAGATATTATGACTTAATATTATAATATAAAAGAATAACTTTCATTAACATTAAAGAGAACAAATTTTTATCATATGGACTTCTAGGGTGGTATCATAAAGCAAAAAGCAGAAGCTCCAGTGGCTGCTGCACTCATCAAATCCCGGCAAAAAGCTAGTCACAACACTCAAAGTTTCTGCAATGCTGGTGTTAAAACAGGAACTATGCATATTTTAATCTCGCTCTCTCAAATGGGGAGAAAAGGAGGTCTGATGCCAGCTTTAATCTTTCAACAAGGGAACTTGTTGCACAAGCAAGGTGGTTGCCGCTGCAGAGACTGAATAAACTTCATTTCGGAGGTGGAAAAGTCTGATATTCAGGCATGCTTCAGCCTGAATACCTGACCCCACCCTTTCTCAGTCACTCCGTCCCTGCCTCACACTCCCGCTTGCTGCAGCTCCGCATTTTGCCAGTTCTCCGCCCGCCCGGCGCCCGGGCTGCCCCGGAGACACCTTGGACAGCTCCCGCCACCGCCGCGCCGCCCGCCCGCTCCTGCTGCATGGCCGTGGCACCAGCGTCCCCTTCTCGCCGAATCTGAGGTGCACAGCATGGGCACTGCGCACGCATGGGAAGAAGAAAATGGAGGAGGAAGCTAATGGCAGAGCACAAACGTGGCCATCACTGCCTCGCACTGAAACACCTCCGATGAACAGGATCTATGGCAGTCTGAAGAAAGGATGGCTGCCATTCACAGTCTCCTGTGATTGGTGGCTATATCAATCTAAATATTGCATTTCTTGCATCTTCCTCGTGAATACCTGAATAATTTCAGTGTCTCAAACATGTGCTGTTGAAAAAAAGTCCATTTCAGATGCTCTATTTAATGGTGGGGGCAAGGTGAAGAGGGGAGGAAAGGGGGGGAAGCAACCTGTCAATTTAGGTAAACTAAATACCTCAGAATCATGTTCCCCTGACACAGAATTGCTACCAAAAAAAAAAAGAAAAGGTAATGGTCTAGTAGATTTCAAAGTAATGCCAGCTTTTTGTGTATAATTTCTGAGAACATAAAAGGATCTCTGCCCTAGTATAGTGTGCTACTGCGACTCATTGCCTTAGATTGTACGTAGGCAAATCACCTACACTTTAGTTTCCACCATAACAAAAAAGGTGTTCTGCTGAAGAATTGCCCAGCATGGCAAGCTACTAGGCTATGACACGCAGATTAATGAATGAGCAAGTATTTACACATCATCAGCCTTTCACTTTCATGACTATTTTGGCTGTGTGGCAGCAGTGACCTCTTGGAGACACAGCAAAGACAAAAAAATAGATGCTCCATGAAAATCCTGTGAAGTGTGACTTAAACTCTCTGTACGCGATTGCCCTTTGGACACCTGTTTCAGGGTGAGTAAATTTCAGGGACATTTGTGGTTTATTTGACTTGATTGTAAAAGCTGGAAGCAATATCACTTTCTTTATGAAAGGCTGAAGAAGCACTTGAATTAAGTTGACTTTTAAACTGCTTTTGTCAACTCAGCTGCTTTTGGCTCAGTAAGGCTAGCAGAGTAAAAAGATGTAAGATATGCCTCCTTTTGCAGGTATCTGTGTGAGGCTGCTACTCTCCCGGTCAGGGATCTCTCCACATCAGTTTGGTGGTCTGCTAAGCTAAGGAAAACAACCTCTTCAGCCTTGAGTTTTGTTTCCTTTGAAAAATGTAGTCAGGTGTTTTCACCAAAAGGATGTGACATTCAAGACGTTTCTGATTATAGATTTTAGATCATCTTCTCCCTCCACTGCTATAAAAGAAATTCAAATGTTTTGAAAATGTAAATGACAGGCAAAGGTTTGAATGCTTAAAATATAACACAAAATAGTTACTCTTGAAGGAAGGGGTTGTGTCTGTTTCTGTCTCTCATCAGAGTTGCACAAAAGTAATCAGGAAAACTTTTCAGCTTAGTAAAGGTACTAGCTAAGACAAGTATATTTCAATTGGATGTTGAACATGACTGAAGGTTATGAGCAAAAATCATGGTTTCTTATGACGGTATAGGAATATCAGATACTTTCTGGCATGCTGGACAGCTTTCACAGAATATTTTCACGGCTTGCTGCATTTGTTATTTCCACTCCTCATTCATCGTACTTTTCTGCAAATCCTAAAGGTATTTTCTTCTTTCAAAATCATGCACTACTTTTCTGCTTATAAACGCTAGATTGCTCCCCCAAACTAACAAGATTAATAAACCTCAGTGCAATTTCCTAGTGTATATATAAAAAATGAATATGCAAATATAATTATGAAGGGTTTGTGGACTCTAGGTATATTACAAACTTTCCTCAAGCTGTAGTAAAACAATTAACGTAAGATTTAAGTCCATCTTGACAAGGGTTTCACTATTCTTCTTGTGTACCTCACTTCAAAGAAATATTGAAAATGCAGCAGATAAATAGCTACATTCAAAATGTAATTTGGTTCAGAGTTCACGGAATTATTACAAAGATTCTCACTGCCAATATTCAAGAGCTCCCCTGAGTTCTGGACTGTTAATTACAGTGTAGGAGGCAGAGAAGTCCAAGGACACAGGAGGTGTTTGTGTGCCTGCCGCTCTCTCACTGTAAATTCCCACTGGGTATTAGGGGGATTGGGGTCAAACTGTCCCCACAGTTCCTGTACTGTTAGACTCTGTGGCTCCCAGAGAAATTTAATTTCAGAATGATCCATCTATAGAATCACATCACACACTTCAGTTCTAACTATAGTCACAGAAGACGATGAGAGAGGAAGATTTCTTAACCGCTTCTGTAACTGGGAAGGATGCACATCAGCTCATAGAAGGGGACTGGACAGGGGTTCGTGAAAAAGCAATTGTACACACGCAAACACAGAAGCATACAGACACTCCTCCAGTTGTACAGTCAGATTTTCAAAACAAGCCCTTAGCACTTTGTATACATAACTCACAAAAATCATTCCACTTATGAAAGAGGTGAAAAAGAACGAGTATCTTTCAGATACTGAATGTGTTGAGAAAAATACACATGTATACATAAGCACAGTTCTGATCACAGCTTATAAACAGCTGTGTAGAATTCCTAAATACTAATTCTCTCCTGAACAAACTTACACTGAAATAGGTACGTTCTAGCCAAAATGCAAATTAGCAGAAAAGTCACCTGAAAGAGACCCATCAGATAGCAAGTTAATGAAGTACTTGAAGCAGCATTTCTCTACAGGAGCAATAATGTGAGGGAAGCTCTCCAAATAATCAGCAGGAGAAAATGAAAAAAAGTCTGTGACTAGGGCCAAAATTATGCCCTACAGAAAACACTCTTTGGCCAAGCCATTTGATGCATTTTCTTTGCCCGCTTTGCCCACCTATCCTAAGTAAGGTGGCGTTTCCCCTCCAGAAACTTGTTGACACGCACGCGAGAAATCCTCCTATCTCTACAACGGAGACCCTGGAAACCCCTCTGAGAGCTGAGTGGCATTGCCAACTTTCCACCCCCGAAAACCCGCCCCTCTGGCAGACGGGTGGCACTGCCGAACCCTTCCAGGGGCAGCGCTCGCTCGGCCCGTCAGACGCTGCCCAGAGCCCCGTCCGATGCACCCCCCCGGGGGCTGCGTTCC
>VWZF01006561.1:135881-155017 GCA_013396755.1 Sclerurus mexicanus
GAGCCGAGCCGCCTGCGTGCGCCCCGCCGCGCTGCGCGGCTGCCGCGGGGAGGCGGGGCCGTCGCGCTTCACCTGGCAACGGCAGAGGCCGCCCCGCCCGGCCCCGCTCGGCCGGCCCACCTGCCTCTGCACAGAGCACGGCCCAGAGCACACAGCACACAGCACAGCACAGCACAGGAGCGGGGACCCGCCGCGCCACTGCCCTGTAGGAGTCCCCCACGGGGTTTTATCCTGGTAGGTTTACCAAAAGAGCGAAGAAGCGTTTATTCCTCGGTGCTACTCCTTGGCAATGGTTTCCCTCTCCCTCCCCAGCCATAAGCGTGGCTAAGGTGTATGCAACATCGGGACCCGACTCCCTGTGGGCTTATGGAAGGGTTTTCAGTATGTTTATAAACTCGTTGATTATGATTTTCCAGCCTAGAGATCAATCGGTAAATGTCAGGAAAAAAGGACAACTGCTGTAGTCTTGTTGAATGACATGGAGAGTGCAGAATGAAAGATTAATTTATCTTATTTAATTACACTTGACACCATCCATTTTGAAGCATTCAAAACACGAGTGAGGTTTGCCTGACTTCTTTGTGTGATGATCAGGTAACTAAGGCCTGGAGTAGATAAGCAAAAACTGCAATTGCAACCTTGTCACATTTGCTCTTCACAAGAATCTCGCTTTCTCATGACAGCTTGGGGAAAGAGACAGGTATGTACCTTGCTGAGTCAGGGAAGAGCATTGAACTCCCCTCTGGATGAAAAGCATTCCAAGTGCTAAAACCTGGACCCAGCTGCATAAATTTATATGAAGACACCTAAAAAAGTGGCCATATTTTTCAAATGTGTAGAGCAACTGCAGTAATTTGTCTACATCTGTCAACATCAGGAAAATTTATTTTAAAAAAAATACAAGAAAGCCTCGCGGTAGAAAGGAGAAGATGAGTAAGCATCATATTAGTGTAATTAAATCATAAGAGATTCTAGACCACTTAAAAGGAAAACTGGCATACTACCATGTTACAAGTCACAGCAAAGCAAACCAAAAGTAACTAATGCAAAAAAACCAGTAAGAAACACTATGACTGTGTTCAGACTTCAGTACAGAAATGTGACAGAGTGGCACTGAAAAACTATCTGAAGAAAAAGGCACAAAAAGTTCAAGGATGGGCAGAATTGGGTGTATCCAGTGCAGAAGAACTCTGACTTTGGTTTCATTGTCATTGGGTGTAACTTTTAATTTTTTTTCTGTTTTCTCCCACATACACTGTGAGTCTTAGGTGTTACTTTCAGTAAGGTCTGATTTGTCCTAGCAAGCACCAAGGTGGTGCCTTTCTAGCCAGTAGGAACAAAATCAGTTGCAAGACAACCTCAGAATTTAGGCCTTCATTTAATTCTCTCTCTATTCACTTTTGCATGTATCCTTTCTTACAACTTACTCTGCTTTTTTTTGAAGCTGTTTTGAGCTAGGGGAAATAAATGCAATTCAATGGTTCCTAAACACTAGCTAAAGTTAAGTTGAAATTTACTTCTTTCTCTATGGAGTTTCCATGATTTGTGCATTTCTCTTAATACTTTAAGTAACCTTTTTTTTACATTAAGGATTTCATAGTACCTTCTTGTGAGAGCCAAAATTCTCTCTGCAACACACTTTGCACAAGAAAATGCCATCCTACAGGTATAAAGCAATGCAATTGTTGCTGATATAAGCCTTCCTGGAGCTTGCAATATCTTAAAGAAGTTGTGCAACCTTAGGAAAAACATTCTATAAATATGCTATAGAACTTGTGAAGGCTAGAGACATATCTTATTTTCATATTCTGCAACAGCAAGACAATACATATTGAATACTATTGAAGACCTCTACATACTTTTTGTTTCCTGTTAAAGTACAATGTGTTCTTTTCCAACAGTGTTTAGTCCCTACAAATATTCAGGAAAAAAGCATGCCAAAATTCTAGGCTTTTTTATCTTAACAATTTGTCTCCCTTTTTTTTCACTTCATCAAATATAATTCCATGAACATGACCTTGGAAAAAAAAAAAAGAACTTGATAACACAGTATCCATAGAAAGTTAAAGAAGTGTTTAAAAAAATTAGACAGGTGAAACAGATTTGTTTTAAACATCCTGATGAGCAAGCTGTTTTTAATTTCACCTTCCTATTATAGAATGACAGACATTGGCTTTCATCCTGGATATAGAGTCAAGCTGGCAGTTTCTATATGGGGAGAGATGTTAAAAACCCCAACCTATAATAAAAGTATCTTAATAAAATGGAAAAAAAAAGGTAGTGCAAGCCCATGGATCATTCTTGAAATGCTGATGTTATTTTAAAAATTAACTCAGCTATGGAAAAAGACCAAAAGACATAATACTTTGGGAGACTAGCTGCATGTACAGATATCAAGCACAACTGCTGAGCAAACAGAAGTCTAAATTCTATTTAAACCATTTTTATCTTTGTCTGATTTTGAGAGATCCTGCAATTACTATGAAATGAATAGAGTACATGTGTGAAAAAATGTCAATACATTTCATCTGTGAAGATAATGAGAATACATTCTTTAGCTATATTGATCACTATTACAAAGTTCTCAGAGTAGATCATGGTCAAGATTGTATGCATGAAAAGTGCTTTTATTTCATGTGCGTAATTTTTTTAAATGTTAATGAAACATACAGAGGAGTTAGTCTTGAAAATCTGAACATTTTTCTGGGAAACAGAGACATGCACTGATGTGTATTTAAAAATAATCCATATTACTTTGTTGTAGACCTAGAATCATACATAAAAACATAACTATCCTTTTGGCAAGTTATTGACACATGGTGACCTGATACTTTTGTAGCCCTGTCTCTGAACATTCATTTCCAATCTGTAAAACTTTCTTAACAACATTTTAAGTCAATTATTTAAGAACATAGCAAATAACTCAACACGGGAGGAATATTTTCAACATTTTGAGGCATTTGAGTGTTTCAATGCTGGCAGAGGCAGAGTAGTCCTACCAGAACATATACAGTACAATGTAGTGCAGAGTGTAGTAAGTGGAAGCTTGCCTCTTCATACTCCTTAAAAAAGATTTTCAGCAACTGTAATTAAGAGGAAAAAGTTTAACTTATCTAGACCTTCAACTTTTTCTACCTAGGTCAGGCTATTATTATTTGTATAAGCTTTCATGAATAGTTGATTTGATCCACAGAAAACTAACAAAGTGTCTTTTCCTCATAGTTTAGGGTGACCATAGATAAGAAATTGCATCACAGTGAATTGATGAAATTGTGAGTATTGCATTTTTAAAATGCTTTGATAAAACAACAGTATTTAGCAAAGATTTCAAAGGGGCTAATAATCTACCTAAAATACAGGTAGGATAATTGAGTGTGGGGGTTTTTTTAATTTGAGGACAGTCCACCAGATGGGAACTTTGCAACTGGTTTTTAATAACATAAAGCCAGGGAGTAGATACAAAATTTCAAAACACAAGTAATCAATTCCTGTCTAATATCTCTCATCTTAAGGAGAAAATAATGCAATAAAAAGTGCAGTATTTCCAAGTTCAGCACTCAAAATCGCAGATTTTTTCCGATAGGATGGAAGCTGTGCCTCCTGACATTTCACCTCAAAGTTTAACAGCCATATATGCTTTACAATATAGCCAGATATGAAAAAAATAAAATTCCTTTGCAGAACTGACTTGTAAAATAAATAAACATGACTTCTTTGACTAACGCTCTGGATATCCTCAGGGGCAGAGCTGATGAGATGCTGATTTTTATTTTTGTGGCTGGGATACTGGTTTCATGGTATTAATGTCTATTCACTTGGAGATGCCATTTAATTCATTGTAGGTTAGATATAGAACCAGAACCCTTATTAGTGTATTTAATTAATCCAACCCACTCTTATATTTTTAAAGGCATATCTATTTCTATTCCAGTAGCTGGTTCTAAATTCACAGAAGGATTCTTCTCATTTACTTAGAACTTCCAGTAAGATTGCCAGTAGGTGTTTTATCATCTATTTGCACAGGTTTTTCTAGTGTCTCAAAAAAGACACTCTAACTCCTATCAAATTAGTTGTTCTACTCCAGATTTTCCTCAACTGAGCTTTTTTGGAGTTGTTGAATTATGGGTTAAAATATATGGATTGTAGGTAAAATGGTCTGGATTTGGCTTAAAATGAACAAGGGAGAGGGTTTTTTGGTTCTAGTTGGTTGGTTTTTTAATTAAATGAAATCCTGTGCCAGATCAATGGGATTTTTAACCTTGTGGAAGTCAGTGGCTGTAGATGAGATTTTTGTTTGCTACTTTATGGTGTTCTAATGCTGAATATCTTTTTTTCTACCAAAACCTAGTTTTGTTCCACCTCAACAAGTTTTTTATTAGTTATTTTTCACTATTGAGGTCAGAACTCATCTGTGAACTAATATAAAAGAGAAATTATGAAAACGGAATTCGGTGATAATGGCTCACCTGTTATAATTTTAAGGCCTTGATTCTGGAACACTATGTTCTATATCACTTCTGTTTTTTTCTAAATTGTGTTCCTGATCCCAGTAAGAATACTGTATATATTGTCACAGATTTTGATAAGTTTGAAGATACCACACCTATGTCATAATTGAAGAATTCCTACTAGAGAGAAATTCTTTGACTATTTTTTTTTACTTCTTTTAAGTGGTGTAAACATTTCATACAGTGTTTCTATGTTTTTCTGGCTGCAGACATTTAATGTTATGAGAAGGTAAGCAAGCAGAGTGAGAAGGTGGCATAAAATGTTTCACAAATCAAGATTTAATTGGTAGCTATGTACCATTCACAGAAAATTGAAGGAAAGGCAAGCTCTAAAAGTCGTCATGGGCAGACTTTAAAAAAGTCCAGCAGTTCTCACTTTCCAAGAAAGTATGATATGATCATAAGCCAGCAGTTGTGTAAATCCAGGTGCATACTGTGGTTATGATTTTAAAAATAGTTCTTCCTTTTCTTAATTATTCAACCAATTAGGAGTTCATGAAAAGAGCTAGACCAACATGACTGCAAAGTTTTTCTTCCTAACTACACAAAATGTCAAGGATGAGTATGAATAATATGTATTTCTTACAGCATTCACCTTTAGCCTCATGTGAGAAGGAGTTTTCGTAGTAATAAAAAAATGAATTAATTTTTTATGATGATTAAAAAGGTCTGAGTTTCTTAAAAAGCATTTAAAAATGTCAGAGAATATCAGCATGGCAGGAATGAGGTCTGTGTTGAAGGATGATCTCTTCATGGGCAAACTTGTATTTGGTAACCAATTTTTAAATGTTCATAGAGAAGATAAATACATCTACAATCTAGAGTGGAGGCTCGCCTTTTGATTTCTGATTTCTGTAATAGCTTGCCACCTGCTGACTCAGAAATGGGCACTGCTTAAGGCAGATGACTAAGAGGAATTTGAACTGGACCTGATAACGTATGTCCAAGGTTTTTGTGCTCTGGATCAGGCATTTTGTTTGCTGTTGTGACTTGATATTGGCTGTTGCAAAGAAATAAAGGTATTTAATATTGCTCTTTGCATATGGATATCTACCAGGCAATTCCACCTCAAAGCAAGCTTACTTCACAGTACCAGTGGCATCTGACCTCCACAATCATGTGAAAAGGCTGGATTCTCACTGTATTTGCAATCACCTCTTAAATATTGAAAAATTAAGAAGTATATTAAACACACATCATTTTATTAGTATAATATTAATTTGTTCCCTATATGAAGATGATGAGATTGTCTTGCTGTGTTGGAGTAACATTGTTTTATCTCCATACTGCACAAAGTGCATATGTATTACTATATGGTGACAGCGAAGAAAGGGAAAATTATAGGGTAATATTCTACTGCTGCTTCAGCAACTCTACAGAATGCCTCATTATGTGGTCTATCATACAAGTAGCCATGCTAATATGTATGTAATTATAAAATTATTGATTCTTGAGGACAGTTGCTCTTTACCACTCTTCACAAATGGCATAAATGAAATTGAAGGGCTCTGGTCACCCACACACCATTTGGAGATTTATTTTAATGAAGACATAATGAAGCAGAACACTTTCTTGATAGAAGATAATGATAGCAAATGACAAAATTATTTTAGAACTCAAATCTCTTGGTAACATATTGAAATGGATGAGTGGGTGAACACTAATTTAGAGAACGTTCAGCAAGTTTGAGGAAATAAGTTAACTTACATAGCCAAAGATCTGAAGGGTGAAGTTGAGAAAGGCATTCAGAATTATTGGCTATGCAACTTCCAAAAATGAGTTACAGGCACATGATCTGACCTTCTGGTATATTTCAAGAACTTGAAAATGTTCAGTGCCCTTGACATTCTTTCTAGGCAGAGCTAAACAATCAGTGTATTCCCAGTTTGTTTCCAGGAGCTTTATCACAAGATTTGGAGCATTAGTGCTCTGTGTCTAAACCTCAGCTTTTTTACCTGCCTGAACACATTAGAATAATAACATCCAGTTGTAAACCAAGACTCTACCCCAAAAGAATATGACTAAGAAGTTGCAAAACATAATGGTAATGCACTGTAAATGATCTCAAGGAAAGAACTCATCTTTTAAAATATTTTAAAATCTCATGATATCTAATAACTAACATTTTTCCAGTACTTGAAGGGAGCCTATAAGAAAGAAGGAGAGGGAAGTTTTTACAAGAGCATTTAGTGACAGCACAAGGGAGAATGTATTCAAGCTAAAAGAGAAAAGATTTAGGTTAGCTGTTAGGATTCTTTACTATGAGGGCAGTGAAGCACTTGAACAGGTTGCCAGAGAAGTTGTGGATGCCCCATCCCTGGATGTGTTCAAGGTGAGGCTGGATGAAACTCTGAGCAACCTGGAAGTGGAATGTGTCCCTGTGCCTGGCAGGACGATTGGAACGAGATGATCTTTAAGGTCCCTTCCAACCCAAACCCTTCTGTGATTCTGTGATTCTAAATCTACTTTCTTTCAACATTCCACCTTCTACTATCACTGCATGCCTTTGTAAGAAGTCCCTGCCTAGCTTTCTTGTAGGTCTCTGTTAGGTACTGGAAGGCTGCTAGAAGGTCTCCCTGGAGCCTTCTCTTCTCCAGGCTGCACAATCCCAGCTCTCTCATCCTGTCTTCATAGGATGAGAGGTTCTCTAGCCCTCTGATCATCTTTGTGGCCCTCCCCAGGACCTGCTCCAACAGGTCCATGTCCTTCTTGCATTGGGGGCCCCAAAACTGGAAGCAGAACTCCAGGAGAGGTCTCATAAAAGGCCACCAACTTTTCCAGGCATGATTTGCCCTTAGTGAAGCTATGCTGGCTATCACCAATAACTTTGCTGTCCTCCATGTACCTCAGCATAATTTCCAGGATGATCTGCTCCATGATCTTGCCAGGCACTGAGATGAGACTTACTGGCCTGCAGTTCCCTGGAGTTTCCTGATTTTCCTGTTTAAAAATGGAGGTTATAGTTCCCCTTTTCCAGTCAGGGGGAACTTCAGTGGACTTCTCAGATATGATGGATAGTGGCTTAGCCATTTTCTCCACCTGTTCCCTCAGGAACAATAGGTGTATATCATCAGGTTTACCTCAAGATAAACCTTATCCTTAGAGCTTTCATTCTGCCCCTCCTTTCTCCATGCTTTGAAACTTTTTCTGAAAAAAACCCAAAATTTCTGCAGGAGCTGGTGGAGGAAAGCTGTCAGCTATATATTACCCCAGGAAAAACAGGGTGACCACCATGTCTTACCATACCTCTGCAAATTTAGATGAAGGAATGGCTGACAAATTACAGCCCTCTCTGAACTGCAATTAAATGAACACCAGTAGCTGTAGCTGCAAGAAAATACCTGATATTTCAAAAAATGCATCTGGTTTGGAGGCAATACTATTTTGTATCTTGAAGTTTAGCCACTGGACTTTGGTTCAAACTGCATTGGAAGTCATAAGCCAAATTTTCGTGGTTGTAGAAAAGCCCTTGACAGCCAAGCCCCTGTCTCAGTGCATTAACTGTGGAAAAAACCTGCTAGGAACAAGGAGGGGAAATGAAAGCAGTACAGTACAGAGGAGCCAGATGAGTGCTCAGTCAGTGTGGTAAGTAAATCTTACATACAGCTGTTAATGTACAAGAGACTATATTTTAGTGCAAATTATGCAAGCAGTTTGTACAGTTGTATGGTCATAGTTTCAGTATATCATGTGAGGAATGTTGTTGATAGTAGTTCATAGGACACACAGCAATTACTGTCATTCTTAGTATCTTCTCTTCTGCCTTTTAACTCTTTTAGTCCTGTTTATGCCTTTCAGTGCTTCAGTTTTTAGGCCTGTGACACAAGGATGATGATGCTTGCTTCTCACCAGGGCTGAATCTAACACTGATAAGGGAACAGTGCTGTACAGAAGGTGAGGATTTGTAGTTTATTAGTTACAGTAGCCAAAGAAGAAGACTTGAGGCTTTGCCTTAGGGCTTTAGTCAACCTGGAAATTAGCTTCTAAGAAATCCTTTAGCTAGGGATCAGTAAACTGCATAGTAGGAAATAGAATGAAAAACTGACTTTACTGTGACAGAATTCCAAGGACAAGCCAATGAATAATGTAAGTTTTTTGGTAGAGGCTGCATGTTGAAAACAAAAATCTAAAATTTTCTTTCTTTGTGGTGAAAAAATATGTGGATAACTTGGGGTTGATAATACTTTCTACTGGCTTGTTATGCCACCTTTACAAGAGGGAAGGAGGTGTATATTGGGAGATTCTTGGTGGGTTGGTCACTTAGTTTTCGGATCCAAGAGTACTACAGGTTTTTTCCCAAGCTGCAGAAAACAGCATAGAATTCTACCTAGAGAGAACAAGGCAGAAAAACTCTGAACATGGGATTTACGAGTGTATGTGCTGAGAAATATAGAATCACAGAATCGATTAGGTTGGAAAAGACCTCTGAGATCATTGAGTCCAACTGATGACTGAACACCATTATGTCAAGTAGACCACAGCACTGAGTGCCACGTCCAGTCTTCTTTTAAATACCTCCAGGGATGGTGACTCCACCACCTTCCTGGGCAGCCCATTCTGTTTCCTTTTATAAACTAACTAGAAAACCCACAGCCATCTTCAACTTTGCCAGGTCATCACTTACATATAAAAAAGCCATGACAAAGGACACAGTATTTACATGTAAAGCATGACTTTTCTTTTCTTTGAAGTTTAGTATTTTTTTTCTAATGAGGAAATGCTTTGGATAGGCTGGTGTAGCAGATGTAAAACCTCAAAATATGCCAGGGTCACTATTTTTCTCATGAAGCTGTTGTCTGCAATTGAATACAGATTTTGTTGTTTGAAGATGCCTTCTGGGTAATAGCAATAGTGCTGGAAGGAAGAAGTTCTTAGCTGGATTGTCTGCACGCTTCTTATCTCTAATCGTTTCATGAACATTGCAGGTCTGCTGCAGACTGACAAATCAGTTTCAGAGTTCTGGCTGTGTACAGCTATTGGTATAATGCTTGTAAGTTGGCAGCCCTTCTGTTTCTCTAGTCTGTGGATTCAGCTGGCCTTCTGCATTGGTCAAGATCTCCATGTCTTTTCACATTGGCTCTTTTCATGCATCCGATATGCTGAAGTAAAGCTATATGGTCCCTAACAACGTGGCAGTAAAAGGTGATTGGAGATTTGATGAAAACTAAAGAAATACAAAGCTTAAACAAGACTAGAAGATAGAAAAATATTTTCCCTTGACTCCCTCACTGCAGGCAAACTGGAATTACTTTATTCTTTGTTGTTTTCTTGATGAGAGAACAGACTCGCTGAATTTGTGCAAACTCAGTAGTATCAATTATTTGGTATGGTTATAATTTATTGTTGTAAGTTGTGTACTAACACATATTAATACCTACTTTGTTGTATTTTATCTTGTTCTGTTTTATTTTCTCAGATTTTGTTTGTGTGTGCTTAGGAACCAATCCTATTTACCTCATTTCATGTTTTATTGCAGAATCGATCTCATTGTGGTAAGTGGGATTATTGAAATTGTACTAGAGAAACTTCTGTGATATATAATGTAATGTAATATAATTTAATATAATTAATATCCTATACCATACTATAATATGTATATATGTAAATTAGGCCACAGTTTTGTTATTGTTCAAATTTAACTCTAGATCATAGAGGACTATAGTAGCAACAAGAAAAGCTCCTAAATAGTTATTTTTTTCCTATGCTAATTCATCTATTATTATTTCCCTAGCATACTTTTGTTTGTATAATTTATTTTGCTGAATAAACATCATCATAATAACTAGTAAAACAATTCCAGTGCTTTATTCAAGAATAAGATTTGTATTATCCTTTTTTTCCAGAAGCTGTCATATTAAAATAAGACTGCTGACATTACTCCATATAATTTAATATACTCTTTATTGCTGCATGTGGCTTCAAAAATTCAGTTCCTTAGAATTTCAAGTTGTTGGAAAATACGGGCTCGACTGGAAATAGTTCAAAACTGCTTAGATTTTGTGCTCTCAGCAGTAAATAGACTGGTTTGGTTTTTGTCATTCTGTGTCTGCCTTTGATTTGTCCATCTTCAGCACTTTGAAAAGTCAGTGTCAGTATCTCCAGCTGGATGCTCCACATTACTTCACACTTTGAAAATGCTATTCTGATCATTCTGTCTTTACTCTTTCCTCAAAGCAATAAGGATTATCTTTAATGCTGTATTTTCCTCATTTCATCCACTTTTGCATATCCTTTGTTCTTTCATTTGTTGCTTTTATTTGCATGTGGCAGTTTTTTAGCATGCTTTGCTTTGTGCCCTTTGATCTGCAGGCTAAGAAAGATGGATTCGTCTGTCACTCTCTCTTTGTGCTCAGTGGAAGTGTCCTTGTACCAACAAGCACTTGTTTCACTTCGCTGCGTTGCAAGAGAGCTTACACAAGCAATCATAATACTAATTCTGTTCTAAGTAATAATTGCTGAGGCATTCATCTTTAAGAAGAGATATTTTCCTCTGAATGTCTTTGAAACAAGGCAGTCCTACTCTTAATTTTGCCATGGACCCTTTGAAGCCTCTGACTTCAGCAAACTGGATTATGCTGGACTGTTACTATTATCTCTTTTTGTGCCTGAGCAGGAGACTTAATGTTTTGAAGGTCTAGAAAGACTTCAGTGCCTATCCATCCTAAAGATGGATCTCTGTTATTCCTCTGTATTATAAATAACATTTAAATTTATTTAAGATGATATTTGGTACCTTGCATTTGGTAGGTACACTACAGAGAAATTGAATTACAAAAGAGTTTATTTTCACAGAATGATGTTTTCTTGCCTCTATTTATTTGTGATCCATGCTGTGGAATGAGAGAATCTGTGAGTTCAGTGACAAAGTACTTGAAAACGGCATCTGGTTTTGGTAGAAGATCTGGTGTCCTTTGTATGTGCTTCAGACTTGAAAGAGGAGACTAAATGAGAAGGAATACTGTTGCGACTAATGAGTCAGCTATACTATTGTTGTCAGATATATGAACTGTCAACCTTCTTACAAGATCTTGGCGATCAGGCTCACACTGAACTGCAAAGTCATTACTGTATCTGCAGTCTATGTGTATTTCAACTTAGCTCATTGCACAATCTTCTATATACCATCCATAAGAAACATAAATCTATATTTTCAATGTGTGGGAATGTTCACAGATTTCAGAAATAGATCTCTTTAGAAATATATGGTCCACACCTTAGGGAAAAAAATGCTCTTTTTCTCACCCCGGATTTCCTTCCCACATTCCTCCACACAGTGAGAAAACATCAGGTTCAATCCAAGCTGGCTGTTTTCCAATTAAGTGCAAGTTATCCTATGCTGTCCTGAACAATACTTTTCCCTGAAACTCTGTTCAGAAAGAGTGATCCTGAATGTGTTCCTATGTAGCATAATCCATGTGTGAAGAGTAAGGTGTAGGTTGTGAGCAGACAGGCACTCATTACTCTTCAAACTTCTGTGGAATTCTAGGCAATTTCCCTGAAAAGAATTTTTATGTGTGTGCATCCAACAAAAGCAAGCAGAGCCTTGCAAAAGCAGTGAAAGGATTTTGTTGTTGTTTTTGTCACCCTAATTACAATTTCCCTCCCTTGGCTTAGGCAAAACACTCCACATCTATCAATGTCTCATTGTTGAAATCCAAGTAGACAAGAGAAACAGGTATTACAAGCTCCTGAGTACATTTTCACTAACTGGTTTTACATGTTTGGAAAAAAAAATCAAAGACTTACTACTAGTTACTTAAGAGAATTCAACAGATAACTCTCAAAACAAGTGTGAAAGAACTATAATGAAAGGCTGTGATTAACAGCATTGTCTTTATTCAATGTGTATTCTGTTTTCTTTTGGGCACAGAATACAGAATGACTGAGAGATTTTAAGGCAACTTGATTACATTATTTGGTAGAAATGGTGGGAAAGGAAAGAGCAGGGAACAATCATTTACTGAAGGAGCTTTTGACAGTTTTCTTCATGCTTCCTATTAATATAAATGAACTGTAATCTGTCATATTCTGACTACATCAAATGCTTGTTGTGGAGAAAGGGAACTGTTTATTGACAATTATATTAGTAGTGCTCTTAATTGCTTTGCTTATGCTGGAAACAAGTAAGAATTTTTCCTATTTTATGATTCATAGAATCGTTCAGAACATTGAGTCCAACCATTAACCCAGCACTGAAGTCCACCACGAGCTCACGTACCCAAGTGCCACATCTACAGATCTTTTAAAAACCTCCAGGGATGTTGACTCGAACACTTTCCCAGGCAGCCTGTTCCAATGACTGGCAACACCTTTGGTGAAGAAATTTTTCCTAATATCAACCTAAATCTCCTCTGGCAAAACTTGAGGCCATTTCCTCTCATCCTGTCACATTTTATCCAGGGGAAGAGGCTGACATCCACCTGCCCACAACCTCCTTTCAGGTAGAAAGCAATAAGGTCTTCCCTGAGCCTCCTTTTGTTGAGGCCAAACAACCCCAGCTCCTCAGCTGCTCCTCATAGGATTTATGTTCCAGACCCTTCATGAACTCTGTTGCCCTTTCTGGTCATGCTCCAGCACCTCAATGTCTTTCTTGGGGGGCGGGGGGGGCCCAAAATTGGACATAGGTTTCAAGGTGTGGCCTCATCAGTGCTGTGTACAGAGGGACAATCACTGCCCTGGTCCTGCTGGCCATGCTATTGCTGATACAAGCCGGGATGCCATTGGTCTTCTTGGCCACGTGGGCAAACTGCTGGGTTATGGGCAGTCTCTGTCAAGCAGCACTCCAGGTTCTTTTCCTCCAGGCAGCTTTCCAGCCATTCTGCCCCCAGTCTGTAGCGCTGCCTGGGGTTCTTGTGCCTCAAGTGCAGGACNGTCCACCACGAGCTCACGTACCCAAGTGCCACATCTACAGATCTTTTAAAAACCTCCAGGGATGTTGACTCGAACACTTTCCCAGGCAGCCTGTTCCAATGACTGGCAACACCTTTGGTGAAGAAATTTTTCCTAATATCAACCTAAATCTCCTCTGGCAAAACTTGAGGCCATTTCCTCTCATCCTGTCACATTTTATCCAGGGGAAGAGGCTGACATCCACCTGCCCACAACCTCCTTTCAGGTAGAAAGCAATAAGGTCTTCCCTGAGCCTCCTTTTGTTGAGGCCAAACAACCCCAGCTCCTCAGCTGCTCCTCATAGGATTTATGTTCCAGACCCTTCATGAACTCTGTTGCCCTTTCTGGTCATGCTCCAGCACCTCAATGTCTTTCTTGGGGGGCGGGGGGGGCCCAAAATTGGACATAGGTTTCAAGGTGTGGCCTCATCAGTGCTGTGTACAGAGGGACAATCACTGCCCTGGTCCTGCTGGCCATGCTATTGCTGATACAAGCCGGGATGCCATTGGTCTTCTTGGCCACGTGGGCAAACTGCTGGGTTATGGGCAGTCTCTGTCAAGCAGCACTCCAGGTTCTTTTCCTCCAGGCAGCTTTCCAGCCATTCTGCCCCCAGTCTGTAGCGCTGCCTGGGGTTCTTGTGCCTCAAGTGCAGGACCCGGCACTTGGTCTTGTTGAACCTCACACCACTGGCCTCAGCCCATCAATCCAGCCTGTCCAGATTCCTCTGTAGGGCCTTCCTACTCTCCAACAGAGCAACACACCAGCTCAACTTGGTGTCCTCAGCAAACTGACTGAGGTGCCTTCAATCCTCTCATCTAGATCAGTGATAAAGACATTAAACAGGACTTGCACTGGTACTGAGCATTAGGGAATCCCACTGGTGACTAAACCCCAACTGGATTTAACTCCATTCACCACCACTCTCTGGGCTCAGCCATCCCGACAGTTTTTTACCCCGTGAAGAGTGACAGCAAATTATAACTCTATAAAGCATAAGAATGAGGAATTTTAAGATAAAGACATAGGAAAGACAGAAAAAATTGGTTAGTAAATAGCACCAAAACATATTTCTTGTCAGATGCAACTGAAGGAACCAAAACGTATAAACTCTCAATTAAGTGTGCGTAAGTTACAATTAACCATTTATGAACTTCCGTGCTATGGAAACAAAGTTGTATTTGTAAGCAGTGTTTAGCAAGTAATTAGGATACACACAGAAATCCATGAATCCAAATCTTCTTGTAGGACACCATTAAATAGCTGGTATCATGGCATGGACACCTTACAAATGAGATGTGGTGCAACAATCTTATCCAGGGATTAAATCTGGTTCTGATTATATTTGGCAAGGAAATGACAATTAATTGAAAGACCACTGTGTTGCAAAGCATGTGGATTTCAAGGGTGGACCTGGGATAAAGGATCTGTTTGTATTGCTATTAAAGAGTTCAAGTGATGAAGGAAATGTGTATGCTTATCACTAACAAGAAAAATGATGTATCTTCAAATGTAATAAATATTGTCCTTCCAAAATTGACAATTATAGCTATTTAATGAAACCTGACAAGAGTTTAATTAGAGTTGTTTGATCAAACTTCAAATGCCTGTAGCTTCCAGGATTAGTTTCCACTGGACTTTGATTCTTTGATTTTTTACATATATATTTTTACATAGCTTTTAATTACAATGACACATGATATTTTCTTAGACAGGGTCAGAGCATTGATTTCACAGAAATAAACGGACCTGAAGAGGCACAGGTAATTAATTATATGATGCTATCTCTGCACTTTCAGTCAAACATTCTTATCTGCATTACAAGCACTGGCCCGTTCCAAACCAACAGCCAACTTTTACTTTTTCTGAATTTGTAGTTGTGATTCATAAAAAGCATAAAAAGTATCATGGAAGCACTGGTGTGTATTAAGAAAGGCTTTAATTTTATCAGATATGTTTATTTCCTGTTGTTTTTATTGTCGATCTTTCACATACTGTGAAAGAGAGCATTACCTGTCTCCCAGAGTGGAAGAGGAACCTATTAATACTGACTGGAGTGGGGAAGGTTACTTTCCCTACTGGACTACCAGTCTAATCTCTGTGCCTACAATTTTGTTAAGAAATTCTGCAGCAAATGTGAGGATGTGAGAAGCTCTTGTCTCACCACTGTATGCCATTAGAACTGGAAAACAGACTGACATAGTCACAGTTGTTTTGTTACCTGCCCTCTCTTCTGATGCCCTTCTCCCCATAACACGTTAATTTTCTACCGAGTTTAAGGGGTCTTTAAAGTTTCTCATGTATGTGTTGCTAGCATTTTTTAACTTCAGCAAAGAAATGTATTCTCTAGTCCTGTTCTTAGAAACAACAGAACACTTCCAACAAAATTTAGTCATTAAGGTGAAATTATCAGTCTTTGATAGGCAGCTGGTATTTACAGTTTCAGCTTGGGTGATTAAATAAAACTAGAAAAGCTGACAGGTCATTAGAATGGAAAAAGGCACACTAATTTACAAGTGTACCAGTCTTCAGCATATAGTTTTGACCACTATTATTTATCTGAATATCTTCACAGTATTTAAGGAGCAAGCTTGTAGCAAGAATGAACTTACTAACTTATTAACTTATTTGTAAAATGCTTTAAGTACAAGGAGTAGCAGGTCTTCCAGGGAGAAAACAGGGGTCTGAAGGGATGTGGAAACTGAACCTGAGACACCGCAGAAAACTGAACCCAAACAGTAGTTTTTTACCAAAGGTGGCCAAATAAACAGGAAAGAAACCCAAGAGAGAGAGAGAAAAAGATAAAATAAGCCTCCAGGTGCCAACACCCAAATTGCCCAGGTGTCCCCCATGGAGTTGATTCACCAACCCCCGGAACGCCCAGACTTTCCTAGCAGTGGCTGCATCCTCAAGGGTCAGCTGGCTCACAGGTGACGGTGGGCGTCCCCACAAAGGCAACGTTGTCCTGCCATGTGAAGTGAGCGAGCCCCAAAACATGAGCCATCTGCCTTTTATTGAATTGGCCAAATGATGTTTACCTGAGCGACATGGCTAGAGCTGCCCAAGCAAAGGTATTTGGCACCTCCCCCCAGTTATGTAAGTGGGACCCTCTTGTGCATGTCTGGGGCCATTGGCACCTCTGTGATATGCTTCATATGAAATGGGCCTGGGGGCTTACTTCATCATCCTTGAAGGGCCATCAGCCAACCATGAGAGACCAAATAATTTTAGTTTACACAGAAATCTCCCTCTCAAGGCCAGAGACTGCCTTTATCAGCCTGTTTTCCCATAACTTGGCAGAAGAAAACACAACTTCTTACAGGTGGCTGGGCCAAACACAAACCAAAAATACCCACATGGAATTCTACCCGAATACAGCAGGTGAAAGCCATTTAAAGGAGCTGATGATTCGACAGAAAATAATACTGGGATAAAACTGCTTAAATAAAGCTCGAGCCAGATGTGCTGAACTTTACTAAGGTATTTTCTGAAGGTTAAAGGATGAACATACATCTTTTTCCTTGGCACTTCAGTAGCCTGTTCAGTTCTCTACACCAAGTACTCAATCTTCTAAGAAAATACTGTACCAGAGGGTGGTGTGCATGGCTGACTTTGGTTCAGGCTGACATAAATTATTATTGCTTTTGCAACTATAGAGGCATCTATTTGAGGTAAACTTTTCTTATATTTATAGACACTGCTCAAAATTCCATGGATGGGAAAGCAGGAGAAAAGGTCAGTACTCAGGAAACTTCAGTCTATTTATTTCTAAGCCACAGGTAGGTGTGTTGTGTGGAAGCAACAGAGTCTACAGCATCCTTTCTACATCCCTCAGCTGCCTTTCTGTGGATCCCATAAAGTCAATGCAGAACTCTGGCTCTCTTACTATAGAAGAATAGTGAATACTGTCTCAAGGATGTTTGGCTGTTACCTGTAGTGGTTCAGAGGGAGTGGGCAGGTTTATTCTACACTGGAGCAACGTAAGCAAGGTAATTTTGATATTTTTAAAGAGATGCAGTTTTAACATAATGTTCAGAACAAATGCTTGTTTTATGGAATCATCCCTGTTACTGCATACAGAAATTCAGTAAAAGTTCAAAGGCACATACTTCCCTGTAGTCAAGTTCTGCTCTTTGCTGTATTCCCATTGTCCTGAGGGTTGTGAGCATACATCTGAAACCACTTCTAGTTTCTCACCAAATACTAAATATTGATGTAGCAAATTGTGTTGGTCAAGTTGTTGATGTGGCAAATTCCTTACACACTGAAAGCCTAGAAGTGTGCTCACTCACTCCAGCGTACTGAAAATAGAATGCAACTTAGAACAAATTTAGCTAATTAAGTTAATGTCAGAATGTATTTGTTATTGCCAGAGCACCAGAACATGAAAAATACAACTCCAGTGGGAACAGAATTGAGTGGTTTCAAGAAATTCACAGAACAAGACAAACTAGTGATACAAGAGATCTTAAGAAATCATTTAGTCCATTTCCCTTTTCTATTTACAGTTGTGACCATTATTGGCATGTCTGTCTAGTTTATTTGTAAAAATCTCCAGTAATGTCAAGTTCACAGTCATATGCAAATACCATAAATATATTTAGCTATCAGTTTACTAAATGGAAGTTTATAACAGCATCAGAAGAGAAATCTATTGAGATCAATTGTCTGTCTTCAAAGCACATTCTGATCTTGAACTCAACCAGAGGAGAACCTCCTAAGTACAGAGATCATCTGTTGTGAGAGAAATTTAGCAGATTGCATGCCAATCTCCATGCTGATTTTTGGAGGGCATCGGGGGGCCAGCTACTGCTTTCTGCTGAAATTTTGTGCTAGATAGCCTCTGTCAAAATTTTCATACACCTCTGGCTTGGTTCAGAGCATTCTACTACTAGCTGAACACAGAAATCAATTGTACTCTTAGGACCTGTACTCTGTGCGGGTGTTTTTTCTGATGTAGCTGAGAATCTGGGCTGCTGCATTTATGATTTTTTTTTCATATGGAGAATGAGAAAACTAAATGAGCATTTTTCTTTCAGCCATTAAATGCCAGAACATTAAAAATTTTCAGCTTGAAGCAAAATTCCCATTGACATCCCTGAAGCAAGAAAATGCATCCAATGTGTGTAACTAATGATTTCACGGTTAGATTTCCTGATGAACTTTTAAGGTACTGGTTAGCTACGGCTTTTGTATCTCAAAAGGTACTAATTATTTTTATCTCTTACCCTGCATAAAATATCGATGCTTGCACATATTTGTTTCTTCCTTACTCAGCAGCTGTGTCCTCTCATCAAGATTTTGTAAGAGATCTCATATGAGGAAAAATTCATACTCTGTTCCCAGGTAGTGTGGCAGCACATACATATTCATTAGGACTGATGTTTTCCTTGTAGTTCTTGTATATTCTCCATTATAGTGATCACTTCCCCAGTCATGGTTTAGTGAGTAATCTTGCTTGTGTGTTCTTTCATTCCTCAGGTAGCAATGAATCCTCCTTTGCATCCATCTCTCAGTGGTTGTGTTAAGACACAGGAATTGCCGTTCTGGGTCAGAGTGGAAGTCCATTTAGGCTTTTATCCTGTCTCTAGTAGTGGCCTGTACCAGAAGCATAATCTAAATGAACCAGTGTTCTTTAGCTCCCATTCCTGTGAACTCTCTCCTGCCCTGAAGCATGCAGTGGCTTTACTTTCAGTCTTTTGCTCCTATTCTCTGGTTTTTAAGTTGTCTTTTTTTTTTTTT
>VWZF01006561.1:155785-169392 GCA_013396755.1 Sclerurus mexicanus
TTTGGTTGCAACCATAACAGCATATTCTGAAAATGACCTGTTTCTCAGTAGCAAAATCTGAGAGTAGGAGTGTTTTGCTATGTTGGTCCTTGAAAATAAATAAGGTAATTGCACTTCTGTTAGCAATGGTCTGCTGATGATAAGAAAGTGAGAAGACAGATGAAAGCAGGGATGCTGAGGCAGGCTAAATAAGAACGTAATATTCTGTCTAAAAGAGCTGGGTTTTTTTTAAAGTTCAACTTTGAATACATAGATGTGGAATGTCTGTGGTCACAGGTACTTCCTAGGGACACCAGAGCAGTGCAAGGATAAGGCTTTATTCTCACATACTATATGGTGCTAATGCAAAGGGTGGAAGAGGGAAAATAATGGAAGTAGGAATACCTTTTGTCCCCTTGCTCCTCATACGTTGCTGTTGATTACTTCTATCTGCTTCTAAAGAGATACCATTTAGGTGGTGAGCAGTTAATTTTGTTCAACAAATGCAAGCTTTTCTTTTATTCTGCATCAGTTCTCATGAAAGATAGCAGGCAGATGATGTGGAAACTAAAGCTCTCTATCTACAACAAGAAACCACATACATCAACTACTGTAACCAATCCTGTACTGCCTGATTGGGGCAAAGGGAAGTTGAGTTTTCACTGCATTAATGTTCTGTTTTCTGTGGCATAACTGTTAACAGGATACCTACTGTATGTCAATATTCATTAGGAATGAGCTGGAGGCTACTAAACAGGTATCAGATGGCAAGTGGACTAGTTTTTCATCAAAATCAGGTTAGAAAAGTTTATGAGTTTATTTTACTTAAAAGAGTTTTTGTGGGTGATCAAGTAAAATGCAAGGTGGTAAGACTTACAAAGGAACAAAACAAATGAAATGCTGTGTAGGAGATGAATACTGTAATTGAGAATATAACAGGAAAGAAAGTAATACCATATAGTGGAAATCAAGTAGGCAGATTTAGAACCCAGTAAGGTGAGTAAGCACTGAAATTGTGATATATATATAAATTCCATGAAAACACCAAAAGTCAGAACAGCATAAAAGAAAAGCTGTATTACACTGAGCAAATTCAGTAAGTGCTTGGCTCTTCTCAGCTGGATGTTTAAGTTATGGTAACATGTAGGACAAGACTGGGAAAAAGCTATACCTTCAGTCACAGTAGGGCCATGAAGTAATTCCAAGCGGAGCATCACCCTCCTTGCAATGTTGTGCATCCAGGTCTCTCTGTTCTTGCCAGAAGGTAGGCTCTTAGTCAACATTTCGTCCATGCCCTGCCAGTTTTAGCTGCATGTTGTGAGGAAACATGCAAGCTTCCAAATTATTATCAGTGAGGGTCTGGCAGCTAGCCTACCACTCCTTTGTGACACCTCATTTTTGAATCAGTTCTGAAGAATTTCAAGATAGGCATCTGTGGTTTAGGCATTGCTGACCCTGGCTTTGGGCAGGAGCAGGAGAACTGTGTGACCTTCTGAACTCCCTGTCAGTCCTGTGGTCTGTCCCACCACTAGACTAGATACACTTCACTTGGAAGGCACAGGGATGTGAGGAATCCTGCCTAGCTCTTCCTGATTTCTTCTGCAGCAGGCAACAATCAAGCAGTACTATTTGGAAGCAAATTCCACATGTATATAGGTTTGGCTATACTTCCTGCTGTCACAAGATCCATTGCAAAGTAGCCTTCCATTATAGTTTGGCACTGCAAAGAGCAAATTAGATAGCACTGCAGTTCTCTTGGGATGGCTGTGAATGAGGGTTCATATGTGGATGACATTTGCAATATAGTGTCACCTTTGGCTAATCTGCCCCTCCTGCCCTGGATTCCAAACCAGATACAAAAATGGGGAGACATGCTTGATGAAGAGAACTGGAAGGGCTTTCCCATGCATGACTGTCAATTCTGGGAACAGAAAACAGCACAGGGGTTAATTATTCTTTCAAACTTTTGTACTAAAGCTATAAATGAGTCTGGAGACTTAACAGCTTTTTAACACTAGGAGTAGTGTGTGCTGTTCAGTGTGAAAAAATGCAATTAAGTAGTCCACAAAATTCAGCTAAAACTTAAATTTATCTTCATGGGGAGCCCTAAAGCCAATGGTATGCCGTGATTTTAAACACTGACTAACTGTTAATATATTAAAGTGACAACTCCCAGAATATCTACAAAGAGAAGTGACACTGTCAAGGTTTGCTTATTTGTTGAAGTGGCTCATTGTGGATCATTGCACACAATGCACAGAAAAATGCACTACATATTTGGCACACTGGGCCACTTCCACACCCACATTCTTGGAGGAGAGGATTTGAAAGGAGGCTGCAATCAGGTGAAAAAAGGCTAGGTATTTTTGTGCTTTCAGTCACTGTGTAGATAGAGTGCTTTTTTTTAGTGTGGACATCCACAGCAAAGGGAACCAGGCTATACAAGGCATTTCTTGACTTCTGAATGCTTAAGCTTAACCCCTCTAAACCCTTTCAATGTAGACTTATGTTGCGTTTTCTATATTACAGCATTCTGTTGCTGAACTGGTCCAGCAGGTCTCTTCAAAAAGACGTGTGGGAACCACCTTTAGAGGTAAAACAGAATCACAGAATATGGCGAGTTGGAAGGGACACACAAAGATCATTGAGTGCAACCCTTAGCCCTGCACAGAATAACAACACATTGCACTGTGTCACTCCAACACTGCTTTCAATTCTTCATTGTCAATAAATTTGAAGTTCCATCTTTATCACTAATTGTAGTACTAAACTGTCTGGAACACAAGAGTTTACTAAATTCTTTATCTTTGTGCTGATTAGCACAAACATAAAGAATTTAGTAAATCCCTTAGTCATGTACTCTCTACCCCAGAACATTTTATCACAATATTCAAACTCCATGTTACAAAATATAACTCTCAAAATTACAATATTGCCATATTTTCTTATGTATTATTAAAAGAAAATAATTAAGATTTAACTCTGCATGTGAGCAGTGTGTGACAGGAAAGACCGCAAGGGGGTGACAAGTCTGTTCAGCTCAATGGAAAGTTACTCATTACTGTGGGAGGCTGCATTCAAGCAGCCTGGCAACAACGTAGCACCTGGTCTCAAACTTCACCACTCCTTTCCAGAGATCGCTGACAGTGCTACCAGCCTGAATTTAGCTATTTCCTGGCTTTTGAAGGCTTGACTCAATGACCTAACATTCTTTGGTTTTTGTAGCTCTGCATCTAATGTCATGCCAATGCAAAATGGTTCCTGAAGGCTGGGCAAAAAAAGCCAGTTCTTGTTCAGACAGTTTTTTCTTTGAAAAGCTTTGTTGTACAACTGGTCTTTTAAGCAGAATTTCATGAAAGCTTGATGCATGTAAGAAAAATGTGTTTTCTCAAATTATTATAATAAAATGCTGTACTGTCACTTAATGGTGTACAACCCCAAAGACTAGTGCACTATCTTTTTTCATTTCCGCAGGGAATCCCTATATTAGCGTCTTTATCCAACCTTAGAATAAGTGAGGTGTAATTTCTGACATGAAAGGAGTGAGATGAAAGGTCAAATATGACCTAGGAATTCACTTGGAGACTGTAAGGGGTACATGAAATGCCTGTCTCTGCCTGCACTGTAGAGTCGCCCAGCAGCATGCTTCTGCCTTTCCTGCCAAGCTGATTGAAAGAAGGAGAAATAGCTTTGGTATAAGACACTGATATGTACTACTATCACTTGGGACCCTTAGAGTCTGTGGAGATTATTTTTACCTTGTCTGGGCTGACTCCTATTATTTTGTCCTGCAAGTGTGACTGCAAAGCCACTTGCCTAGTCCCAGGATTTGTTACAAAGCTGCAGCACCAGCCCTGTGTTGTGCTGCCTCTGAAGGCAACATAGCCTTACTCACTGCAATGGAGTTGATGGTGACCTTTATGAATGGAACCACCTTTCATGGTGCACAAAACAAAAAGAAGTGAAGAACGATCTTCATGAAGAAATCAACATTTTAAGGTCTCGTCAGACGGCAGGTTTTGAAAACAGTATTACTATGCACATAGTAAATTGCAGTGGATGAGTGGGTGTTGCACACAAGGTAGCACAATAGTTCCCTGCCACAATACACAGCTAAAGGTGGAAAGTGTAAACAGCCTCATTAGGAAAAACTGGTCAGTGACTAGAAAATGTTTGCTGCAGGGATAACTGAGGTATTTTTCAAGCACTTCTTCTACACTTAACCCAGAATAAGTGCATGAAGAGATGGATCCAGTCTTGGTATGGGATCACCAGCCCAGTGGTCTCAGGTCATCTCCCCAGAAGGAACTACTACCATGTAGTCCAGTTTACATTTCTGTTTGGGCAGGTATACACAGTACTGCATTGCTGAACAGGGACCTTAACAATGTTACTCAGTCATTTTGTTTGTTCATTTTCCTTTCATCTGCTTTTGACAATATGGGTCTCTCTATCCTACACTGAATAACCTGACATACTATGAAAGTGGATCACAACAACAGCACTTGAAACAAACAGTGTTTGTAATGTACATGTATAAAAGGGATTCTTGGTCCACTTGTATGACATTTTCCACATTTTTTATTGCTAAGAAATCTAATCTTATATCTGGGAAGACAGGAAATACTTCACATTGAACCTCTGCAGTTTGCTGTAGGTCTCTGAGTGTGATACAATCTAGTTTAGCCATTTGAGACAGGGACTCACATTTGCAAGTAAGTAGTTTTAAAATGCTATTGCCAGACATCCACAGGCAGTATGATTAGATGAGTGCCTTAATTCCTTTACTTAGCATGCAACTGATGAAGAAATATTGTGACTTTTTTCAAGAATTACACATAAGAGGCAGCTCTGGAAGAGAGTGCACTGTCAGAGAATTTGTACTACTTGCCACAAGTAGTTATTAAGGAGCACATCTTTGAAGCAAAATTGGATGTTGATATGAGGAGGAGAGGATTGCTGCAGGTGACTTTTACCCTCTTATTTAGAGACATGTACATTATCAATTAAAATATCCCCATGCAGAAGTCAATGGGACTCAAAAACCCTGATTCTTCCCAGCTTGGAAAACTGAATGGGAAAGGTGAGATGAAGAAGCCTTTATATTTGTGCTGACATGGTGTCACAAGAGGAATTGAAGGAAGAAAGTGTGTCATACACAGAAAGTGCTTTTCCTCACTGCATTTGTGCTTCATGGTAGCCCTGGTGTCAAGACTACCCCCATTTTGTTTGTGAAGCAGCCAGACAGCCCAATGTCTAAGACTGCTTTCTGGTCTTAGAGTTACTGCAAGTTGTGGGACACCTGTGGGTACCTTGTTTCTCCCTCTGTCACATTTCTTTTCTCCAGAAAGCAAATGAATGAGCCACAGCAACAGGAATATCATGAATGCTAGATGTCCTTTGGACATGTGGCAAAGAGCAGTTGGCACCATTAGCTGCTTTTCTTCCAGCCATTTCTGACAGAGACTTCCATGGGAAATGATGTTTACACCAAGGTGGTCCCACTTCCCTGCCAACAGAGGACAGTAGAACTGCAAGGCAATAGCTCACCAGCCTCCTCACCCTGACATATGAAATATCTTAATGACAATTAACTGTGCGCCTGAACTTGACTATTCACTTGACTATTACATTCAAAGACAAATAAGGAAAGCAAACTAGAATGAGAGCAGAAGTGCCCGAGCTTTCCCTGCACCAACAGTGTGCCAGCTCTGGAACCAGGTGGGATCTGTGCGTAGTGAGCATCTTGAGAGCTCCCTGAGCCTCAAAAGTGGGAGATTGGAAGGGCATCATGGGTGTTCCAGTGCCTCTCCCTCATGCTGAAGCTCACACCACACACATCCATAATCTGTATTACCTCTTCTTGCCAGTCATGTACTGCAGGATCTTCAGGTAGATATGAAGACTGATGGTACTGTAGGCTCCTGATTTTTTCAGATGCTGAATTTCCACTTCCTGTTTCAGTGAAGTTTCTCTGGCTTTTGGCTCTTTGATCATCTTCTCTAAGTGGTTCACATAGCTCTAAAATTAGGACAAACATCTCATGTCTTAACCATTACATTTGAGGACTAACACAATCATGATGATTATAACAGCATGTCATGTGAATAGGAGGGCAGGGATATCCCTTCTTGGTGTCAGAAATGTGTATGGCTAAATCTCTGTTCAAGCTGCAGGGTTCAAGTATCTTTTGAGAACAATTTTCATGGAAAGAAGTTCACAATTCCCTCAGAAGCTGCTTTCCAAACAAGGATAACAGTAAGAATTAAAACTCTCCAGAGGGAAGGGTTTGAAAAGACTGAGGCTTATTGAGATGAATGTGACTGGATATGGTTAAAGTATGAAAGAAAAGAGAGTTTGGAGTTGATGTAGAACAGCAATATTTGCATTCCTGACAACTTTGTTGTTTTTTGCCTACTGAAGGTACTGGTAGAATAGGAAACCACTGCTTCAAATCATTTAATGAATCTCTTCTGTGGACAGGGTCCTTCTATCCATTCTTCTATTTTTGTATGAGAGCAAAGATCAATGGAGATGTCTACCACTAAAATGACTGTGATGATGACACTTCATAAATAACAACTTTGTAGTTGGAACAAGTGAGTACAGTTTTGAGCTAAGCTCTTGAGCTACCATAATATTACATCGTCATTATTTCTTCTTCATTTTACTAACACAATGCCAATGTAAAACACTGGCAGGTTAGAGGGATTATGTATTAAATCTGCTGATGCAAGCCACTAAAAATGCAAGATGTCAAGCACTGTCTCCAAACACAGCACAGATCACTTGAAAAACCCCAACAAACAACCAAAAAACACCTAACCCCTCTAAAACCCTTGAAGAAATTATAAAAATAAGAAAGTCATTCCAACCATGGAATCACTTTGGAAACCCTCCTAATTGATCTTAGAATCTTCTACATAGCCAATGCTAGGAAATTAATTCACTAGAAAAGCACACAACATTCCAGAAGAATATTGGCTACTCTAAGAATATTGGCTGCTAGTCAATAGTCAATATTTCACCTTGAATCAATATTTTAAAAACTGTTAAAAACAAACCCAAGAAACTACTTTATATGCAAGCAACTGCAAACTAAATCCTTGGTTAAACCAAGCAAAAAAAATTTTGTACCACCAATCACCTTGTCACCAATCACTTGTATGCATTATAAAAATTCCTGCTTTAGCTTTTTACAAGTGATGATTTTTACAGGATGTGTATTTTGTAAATCAGCTTTGCAAACACTTCCTGAATAGTAAGACTCTAAAGTCTTTTTTTTTGTACTTTCTTATATTTGACACTAGTGACATCTTGTGGTAAATTATGTCATGGTAAATAGCACCTGTTGCTTTTGCTGTACTTGCTCTGCAGAGATGTGCTTATTGCTTTGTGATGGAGTTCTGCAACTGATAGAAAGTTTAGTGTGTAACTTCACACTGACAAGATACTACATATTTTAACAAAATTAAACTAGGGAAAGTTACGTGTCAAAGAAATCTCACTCTAGATACAGAAAGGACAAAAAAGAATCAAACCATTTATAACTGTAAGTTGGTACCAGAAAGTTCATGATTCACATCTGGAAATCTAAACTCTTCTTGCTGAAGTGGGCTGGTTCATAAAGCTGTGTGATAGATAGAGAAGTATATATGTAACTCTCAGATCAAGAGGATTGCAAATGTCACAGTCCTAAGCTTTCCCTTTTATGTGTTCTGACTACAATACAACGACTTGGATATTCTGTTGTCCTGAAAGTTACAGTGAAAGTACTATGGAACAAGAATTACAAGCACTAGGACAGTACAAACAAATCAACTAATGAATCCTGTAAAAATCTGACAGTTTTCTTTGCCCTTTAAAACCAAAACCATTAACAAAGAAGTGTCACTATAAGGTAAGTGAGTGAGTAGGCTGAATTTTCAAGTCAAATAACTTTGCAGCTGACTAGTATGGTCATAGTGACATGGACAACTTTATCTGGCCCTTGCAGGAAATGTGATTAAGGTTTTCGTGTTGTTGTTCTAGCCAATTTTCCCTGGCATTCTATATGTTTTGTTTAAAGATAGAGGTATGTTGCAGAGCTAGGAAAGAAAACAGGTAGTAAGGCACAGCTCCCAGAAAGGCTGGCCAAGGAAATCTGACCCTGTAAATTGCTTCACACAAGAGCAAACAATGTGGTTTTGAGCAGGGTTTGTAAGAGTTCCACACATGTATTATGCTTAGCAATATATGAACTGTAATGCCTGCAACATTAACGTAGTCCTGGAATTCATTTAGGTGCTGAAATTTTAATGAGGTGCACACTGAAGGTTCATCTTGCAAGTCTTAGCCCAAGAACCCACAGCAGAAACAAAGCAAGTGATCGGTTTTGTTGGGAATTAGCAGCCTGCATTGGTACCAGTAGCATTATAACACTAAAGAAAGCACTGCTGCAACTAGGGCTGAAATACCAGTAAGAGGCCTTACTAATAAGAGGACTATGATATACAGAAACAATATGATAAGCAAGAACATCAGCCTACTCTGGGAATACCAGAAGGACTGATACACATTTGCACAAAAGCTTTTATGTGATCACAAGGAAAAAAAAGTTAGAAAAATCAGAAATTCCATATCTTAAGGGTCTATGTGTACAAACTAAATGTCTGAAATGCCCATGTTTTGAACAATCTGGTCTAGGCCTGATAACAGAAACAAATTACAAAATAAGGTCTCAGAGATGCTTGTGTAAACTGCTAGCCCTGTTGAAAGCAATGGCAAAAACATCTGATAAGGATTATTAACTTAATTCTGCTCTCTCCTATAGCACTTTAAATTGACTAAAAACCTTTACCTTGGTTACTACTAGTACTTCATCACTCTAGAGACACTTTCAGCACAAGCATTAGGCAATTTATCACTATATAAGAGCTAAGTTTGAAAAAGAAGTTATTTGTAATTTCTATTAGTAAGATATACAACTGATAGGCCTTACATGGAACACAGAATCAGGGAATGACTGAGTTTGGAAGGGACCTCAGGAGATTATCTGTTCTAAACCTCTGTTCCAGCAGGGTCATCTGGAGCTGGCTGCCCACAACAGCTGAATCTCCAGAAAGAAGGAACACTGCAAATAATAAATAGTATGTGTTACCTCACGTTCAGATTTAAAGATTTCTCTTACACCAATAGACACCATAGCAGGACTCACTCTGAGCCCTATCAAAGGGAAGAAATGCCAGTAATTCAATCACCTCTGCTATGTATGAAGGACTTGGATTTACCCCAGGATGTTACCAGTGTCAGATCAGCTGAAAACAAAAAGCAAGTTATAGAAACTTTTTTATATTAAATGTCTGACAAGTTACAAAGATTTTCATACAGATCTGCTGTGAAAATGACCATTAGGTGTAGGATTGTCTCTGGCAACAATGATGGTCAAGAAAAGTTATCAGCCTTTAGAGATGGCTTTACTACTGTCTCATAGGTAGCTTGAAGTAGCAGACAACCACCTTCTGCAAAAACAGTTTTGAAACAAATACAGATACACCATATAAATACAATCAGGGCATGGTTAGGGCATTGCTGGAATGAAAAACAGGGAAAGGATAACTTCCCTGGATCTGCTGTCTGTGCTCTTGCCAGTACAGCCAAGTGCGTGGCTGGGCTTCTTTGCTGCAGTACTGTTTCCCGGATAAGAGAATCATTGAATCATTAAGATTGGAAAAGACCTCCAAGACCACCAAGTCCAAGCTTGGACCAAATACCACCATGCCCATTAAACTATGGCATGAAGTGTCGTGTCTGCTTGGTTTATGAACACTTCCAGGGTTGTTGACTCTACCACTTTCCTGGGCAGCCTGTTCCAATGCTTAACCACTCTGTCAGTGAAGAAAGTTTTCCTAATCCAATCTGTATCTCCCTTGGCAAAACTTGAGGCCATTTCCCCTTGTCTTACTGCTAATTGCCTGGGGAAAGAGACTAACCCCCACTTTGCTAAAACCTGCACTCAGGTAGTTGTAGAGAGCAATAAGGTCCCACCTGAGCCTCATTTTCTCCAGGCTAAACAACCCCAGCTTCCTCACGTGCTTGTCACAGGACTTTTGCTCCAGATCCCTGACCAGCTCTGTTGCCCTTCTCTGGATGAGCTCCAGCACCTCCATCTCCTTCTTAAAGTGAGTGGCTCAAAACTGAACACAGGATTTGAGCACATCCGCACCAGTGACAAGTACAAGGGAGATGATCCCTTCCCTAGTCTTGCTGGCCACACTATTGCTGGTACAAGTCAGGATGCCATTGGCCTTCTTAACTACCTGGGCACACTGCTTGCTCATGTTCAGCCCCTGCTGACCAGCATTCCTGGTCCTTTTCCACCAGGCAGCTCTCCAGCCACTCCTCCCCCAGCNACTATGGCATGAAGTGTCGTGTCTGCTTGGTTTATGAACACTTCCAGGGTTGTTGACTCTACCACTTTCCTGGGCAGNCACCACTGGCCTTGATCCCATATCTATCCAGCCCATCCAGATTCCTCTGCAGAGTCTTCCTATACCCAGATGATCAATACTTCTGTCCAGCTTAGTGTCATCTGTAACCTGACTAAGCGTACACTTGATCCTCTTATCCAGATCATTGATAAAGATATTAAAAAGAACTNCTGCTAATTGCCTGGGGAAAGAGACTAACCCCCACTTTGCTAAAACCTGCACTCAGGTAGTTGTAGAGAGCAATANCTGGCTCCAGTACTGAGACCTGGAGAACAGTCCTGGTGACTGGCTGCCCACCAACTGGGCTGTGGAACATAACTCCATTCACCACCACTCTCTAGACCTGGCCATACAGCCAATTTTTAACTCAGTGAACAGTGCACCCATCCAAGCCCTGAGCAGCCAGTTTCTCCAGGAAAATGATGTGGGAAACAGTGTCAAAGCCTTTACTGCAACCCAGGTAGAAACATGCACTGTCTTTCCTTCATCCATTAATGTTGTCACCTGGTCATAGAAGGGGATCAGGTTTGGCAAGGAGGACCTGCCTTTCACAAATGCCTGCTGGCTGGGCCTGATCCCTTGGTTGTCTTGCACATGCTGCTGATTGGTCCTAAGCCTGTATTGCTGTATAGGGTAGTCATGAAAAGTAATAATTTAATGCAGTTTTACTGGATCAGTGAGGAGCACAAATCTGGAACTAGTCAAAGAGATTTTACTTAAGAACACACTTGGAGTTAATTTTGTCTCTTTCAGAAACAAACTGGGATTAGAAGTCTGTGAAGCCATAACTCAATGTTTTCACCTTTTGCTTTTTCCCCATTGATTTCTACTTGAAGGAACAGCTAGACAATGTTGCTCTGTTAAAAACGTTCAAGAGGCCAGAGATCAAAATATTCTTTATCCAGCACAAACTGTCCCTGTCTTGCAGCACAGTTACTAAAGAAATAATCCCAAAAGCTACACTGAAACAAACATTTTGTGGTTCGTGATTGTATCTCCCTGTGATAGATGAGCCAGATTCTAGTTACCAGGGGATCTCTGCATGACGCAAACCTTGAAAACTAGTAAAACAGGCAGTTTCACAGAAATTACTTTTCAGAAACCTAATCGTATTCACAAATGGTACTAACATCTCTGAAGATTACAGTGACCAGTGAGGAGGTCTCTACCAGAACTGTCAGCCACCCCAGGTATCATGGACTGAAGACCAGCAGTTTCTTATCTCAGTATGGGTAGGCAGAACTTTTGCACCGTGATTAGGCTGGAGAAGCTGCAACCTTGCCCAGTATGATTATGACTTCCCACAAAATGAGTCTGGAGTGTGAATGGACCCTGCCTCAAGCCTGTCCTACAGAGGTCACTGCAAACCCACTTCCGAGACAACTGCAATGCTCTTTCTCGGTATCATCACACTAACGCTGAATGCACGCTGAAGTCTCTTTGTCTACAAATACTATGTACCTATTTGCAGATTACAAATAAAACTGTCATGTATCCTTCACAGACAGATTTAATGTAACTGAGAGCAAGACATTAGTAAACATCGTGTTCTGACTTAACTACACTGAGTAAAAAAAAAAAGTAAAAATTAGGACTGCAGTTAGTTCTGTTTTTTAAAGATGGACTCTGAACTCTAAGTTAGAATAAAACTTGCAGTTCTGAATTTCTGATTTTCTCCTGTGTTAAGCAGATCTGCAATTTCACAGATGTCTGTGACACTGTTTCTACAATATTAGTGAAATCTTTTTCGTGTTTGTTAATACTGAATAGTGTTTCAAATTAGAAAAAAACTAACAGTACCTTTGAAGAAACAGTTTCAACACTTGGATTAAGCCTCAGATCGCATTTTGGTGAAAAGTTCTGTCAGATGCTAGCCATTGCTAATGGCAACGTGATTCTATTTCATAACAGGTTTATTTTTTGGATTACTGTTTAAGTGTTTATCTGCAATGTTGGAGTGCAAGGGGCAAAAGAAGAGATGGTGATTCTTTTCTCCTGGCTGTTTTAGGAACAAGGTTTCCAAACCAATTAAATAAAATTTAGGAAAAAAGCCCAGTTCATGCTTCTGTCTACATATTACATTAATCTTTTTAAAATTTATACTAAAGGAGCACAAGCAGGCTTGTAGCTGGATTAGAGCCTCACAATATTTGATTTACACCTTGATTCATCAACTGGATGAAGTCCCAACTTTGGCTGCAGTGGGGTTCTGAAGCCAGTGCTTGGAGAGACTATGTACACTTCTGATTTCCCATGGGATTAGATCTTCCAATCCCCAGTCCTGCCACTAGAGCTTCACCGCCTCTCAGAGTGACCCTGCTCAAACTCTAGTCATGTGGTAAAATGTAGTCCTGCCTCAAAGAGCCTATAATCTAGATAGACAAGTTCAGCCATGGCAATGTGATTTCTTTGTGGGGATGTGAGGTCCCATGTTTCAGAGGCCTGCTCAAGAATAGTCAAAAAATGTACAGTTGTCCCCTTGGATATTTGTACTTCCTTCTATATGTGATTTGGTTTTTATTCTGGCCCTTTGAAACTGCTACAGACCTCAGTTTGGGGATGAAATCTAGGCCTTCTGTAACATAAGGTAAAGTGGCATTAAGGAGCTGAGTTGTGCAACTATCTACTTGAGAGTAGGAATGCCATCCAGAGGGACTCATCAAGCTTGAGAGATGGAACTGTGTGAACCACATGAAGTTCAACAAGGCCAAGTGCAAGATTCCGCACCTGAGACAGGGTGATCTCAGATATGGATAGAGCCTGGGGGATGAGTGGATTGAGAGCAGCCATGCCAAGAAGGACTTGGGAATAGAAGTGGATGAAAAATTGGACATGACATGCCAGTGTGCACTCACGGTCTAGAAAGCCAACTGTATCCTGAGCTGCACCAAAAGCAGGTGGCCAGGAGGTCAAGGGAGGTGATTCTGTCCCTCTACTCCACTCCCATGAGACCTTACCTGGAGTACTGCATTCCTGTCTGGTGTCCCTAACATAAGAAAGACATAGACCTGTTGGAGAAAGTCCAGGGGAGGGCTACAAAGATGACTAGAGGGCTGGAGCACCTCTCTTCCTATTAATTCCCTTTTATGACAAGGTAACACACCTAGTTAATCAATGGAAGCCAGGTGATGTAATCCCCTTGGACTTCAGCAAAGCTTT
>VWZF01006561.1:179223-201326 GCA_013396755.1 Sclerurus mexicanus
GGCGGGAGAGGTGCGGGGCGGCGGGAGCCGAGATTGGTCGGGGGTGCCGGCCAGAGCGATACTGGGCTGCCCCGCAAAGTTCCGTAACCCCGATGCCGAGTAGTGTCCCGCTCGGGTCTTCCCGTCATCCAGGCAGTGTCCCTGCGGGCAGGAAACCAGACGTGTCGTGCTTGGTGAGGTGACAGCTCTGTTCATCTGCTGGGCTGTGTGTTGCTAGCAACTCCAGCCTCTTAATAGCCTTGAAACTCACGTCTTTTAGCTGTGTTCTTCTTCTCAGGTTCGCTTTTGGCTCTGATTGAAGCTGCTCATACTTGAGCTGGGAAGTCTGTGGGGTGAGCCGTGGTTTTGGTAGAGGTGGCAGTAGATGTCCCCCGGGTCTTTGTCTGGGCAGCGTGTAGTGGCTGTCCGCAGTGCCCCATGAGTGGAGGTCACAGCAAGGGCACCAGGGCAGGTCAAGTGTCCGTGGCCCCGTGCCTCTGTCTCCGTGTTGCCACTGGCTCGGATGGGGACACTGTTGGTGTTTTCCCATGTCCTGCATGCCCTGCAGATCTCACCACTGTTGACACTGCAGCGTTAGCAATTGTGGCTGCTGCGCTCCTGGAAAGTCCGAAGTCATTGTAGGCAAAGAGAGCAGGGCAGCATTGCGAGTAAAAGGTGCCATGAATTAGGGTTTGCAGGAACCTTCTGTTACTGGATAAGGATGCTGTGGCTATTGACAGCATGTCAGAAAGTATGCTTCAGACTCTGGGAGTCAGTGCTGCCAGATTTGTACTAGGTTTTTCAAGCAGCTTGTCTGAAGTTTGTAGTTAGCCCTAGTGAGAATAACATTGCTCCTGGAAAGCTGCTGTTCTGTTAGAGCAGTAGCACAGCCCTGATACTTAAGGTCCTAATAGAGAAGAAGCTGAGGAGATCTTAATTAACATAATAAACTTGAGAAGGTTTCTGTCATAATGGTAAAAATGTTTGTTCCTAATTACACTAGAGTATACATCATCCTGTGTACTGATAATGGCTACCCTTTTGATGGCAGTTGTAGCAATGTAAGTGATTGTGCTCTGCTCTGTGTTTGTACAGTCCCTCTCACAAAGACATTCCTTTCTGTGACTAATCTTCCTAGGAATTATAGTGATGCAAGTAATAAGTAATTAGTAGATTTCATTATACTAGCTCTGAGAAAATCATGTTTGGAGGCTGCTTATCTCAAGTGCTGTGGAGGACCTCCTTTGGCTGTAATTTGCCTTGCTTGTTCATGCTGTAACAAGAAGGCATAACAATGCTTGAGAACTTGAAAATTTCAGATTGTGTGACCCTTTTCTAGTTTTCCTTGGCTGACCACCTGGGCCTTAGAAAAATGTGATATTACCAGGATATTGCAGTTTGGAGTGAAGCCCCCTGTGGTAGTCCAAGAATACAATTGTCAAGAAATGAATACAAATGACCAAAACAGTGGATGCTAATGTGAGTTATTTATTATTCTCAGTAGTGCGTGAGTTCTGAGATGCTGGCAGAGATGGAGAGTGGGGAAGAGATTCTCTGTAAATTGAGAGAAGAGCTTATTTTTTATTCTCAGTTTTGAAAGCACATTGTCTTCCTTTATTGCAGCTGGGATTCTTAATGTATCTATTGTTCCAAGCCTAATTTCAAGTTCTTGGTTATTATTTCTTTCCCACTTAAATCTCTATGTGGTTTTCTTTTCCAAGGAGAATTTATTTCCCAAGGAGAATTTATTACCATAAATTACCATAGACCACTTTGGTCTGTGAACTAAAGCCAGGTAACTGCAGAAACTGTAACACCAGCACTTTCTATGTGTTTGTGCCCTATTTAGAAAATGAATTAAGTTGGTGGCCTACCCCTGTGTTAGAGTGTGTCCTTCTCACAAGCAGTTGTGAGATACTAAAACCTCATGAGTCAGTGAGACTGACGTTAAGAATCCCTATAGCTTTTGGTGCCTATCTCTTCCCCCTCTCCATCACACTCCAGTCCACCCAGACTGACTCATCTGGAGTGTGATGTCAGGGGAGGGAGTGACTTCTGAGTGTTTCACCCTGGTGCCCCTGACAGGTGATGCTCCAAATACCATGGCCTTGCAAGAAGGGAAGGGCTGGCAGGACCAAACGGAGCTTAAATGGTAGGTAGCCTTTGGGTGGCCTTGTGGTTACCCAGGCCGCCTAGGAAGTGAATTTTTTCCTGGAATTGTGCCAATGAAGTTGTGGAGAAGAACATGATGAGAAGCTTGGCTGTCCCTCATCATGACAGGGGTGAAGGAAAGCAGTCTTGGAGTGCACAGTCCCAAGGAAGGGCATTTTGGTTCATGTTTGCTTTCTGTCGTCCCTGGTAGATCTTGTAGAGGTGAGGTGTCTCCAGTGAAAGAATAGGAGGGAGGGATCATTTGATGCATTGTCTGTCAGTCTCCTCCTTTGGTTTGGGACAGTACTTGCTACCTGTGTGTGTAGTGCCAGTGTATGATAACTACTTTTGTGTAAGCATCTGCTGAGCCAGATTTATTAGAATTCCCTAAACTGATCTTTGCAGCACAGTAATTCAGCTTTTTTTTTTTACCTTTTATTTCAGTGGATGAAGTAGTAAGCCAACTCGGATTACTTTTCAAAACTGCAGTGTAAAAGTAGACTATCTGGCATATTGTGCTACAGGCACAGATTTCTGAATTATTCTTTTGTTTTGCTTTCTGAAGAATTAGTGTTCAGATTTTCTAAGGCTTCAATTCAACTTGAATTTAAATTTTACTGCAGGGCTTTCTGAAAGTGAATTTATGAATCATTGCTATGGATTTTGAGTACTTATGTTGTCATCGTGTTACTGATACAGACTCACAGAGCTTTGAGTAATGTCAGCTCAGAAAGCAGAGACTTCAGGAGCAGTGGACCTAAGTTTTTTAAGTGTTCTTTTTAACATCCGTGGGAGCACGAAAAGGTCACTACAGTATCCTACTGATGGACAGAAATACTTCATTAAAAAGTGGCAAGTGCTTATGTTCCTTTGATAGAACAAAAGAATTTGTCAGTACAGCCATTCATTCTCAGGATAGCATTCTTTCCTGGGTTTTTTGTTTGTTTGTTTGGAGGTTTTTTGTGTGTTTTAACTTACTACATTAACCTTCAACACTATTCAGGACTGCTTAAGCTTATTTCTAAATAAGCCATTGTATTTGGTGCTGTATTCCCACAGTTTCTGAGATCACTTTGATTAGAGATATATCATTGTTATAGGTATCTATAATAGGTAGCTATTTATTAACCGAGTTAGACTTTTAGAATGTAATTCATGTGCAATTGCCAATCGATTAGTTATATATGCTTTAATGCTCCTCTAGGTCATCTGATATTTTGATTTGAATCAACTTGTCCACTCAAATATGAGAAGGTCCTGACATCACGATGCAAATTGATGCTAAGGAAATTTGACTAATAAAAAGCCACTTAAAATAGTAAATAATATTGAAAATACCACAAAATAATGTTTTTTTAAATGGGGACACTTATGTTCTCTAAGGTGCTTTAGCCTTTTCAAGAAAGAAAGCATTCATTTGCATGTTAATGTAATGTTACACATTTTCACAGTCGAATCAGGAAAGAAACTAGAGGAAGAAAATGTAAGGAAATTACTTAACATTTTTCTGTTTTCACAGAAAAGTTTGGCTTGTTTGTACTTTCAGGTCAGTCAGTCCAAAATACAGTTTACTAGCATGAGGAAAGAAATTATGGGCCCAGAGGCTTTTCCTCAAGTGTAAAAACCACAGCAGTAGCTAGTGATAAAATTGAGACAATGATAGCATAGAACACTGTCATTCCTTGTAAGATATAATGTTACTGGAGAAGAATAGCAAAGGAGACCAAAATGCTAACAACACAAGTTCTATATAGACCTGGATTTTATAGGGCTGGTAGGTCTATGTAACTTATGTAGAAAAATTCTTCCATTGATTAAACTAAAGGTGCTTTTGTTAAATAAAGCTAATGCATTTGTTATGTTATATTCTTTTCTTGATTATATTCATACTTTTCTAATGTAGTTAAAATTGCAGACAAGAATTACAAGCAAGAATGATTTTTATTTGTAGACAATTTATAGTGATATGATGTATACCCTTGCCAGCAAATCAACTGCCATTTTTTTTAGGATATCCTTTTCTAAGAATCTTGTCACCTGTGTTAAGGGATGGTACATTCTGCTTTTAAAATAAACTCTGAGAATTTAAGACCATTCAACTCTCCTTCTCCTTGGTTGAATTGAAGAGAGTGATTTAAGCTTCAGCCAGGCATAAAAAAGAAATAATATTCCTTTTTATTGGTGTGCTTTACAATTTTTATTCCTGCAATATAAAAATGTAACAATAAAAAAATAATATGTAGAATAAATCTTTTGTGACCATTTAAGTGTGGTTGAGGCATATGTGTCTTATTTATGTCAGTGGGGAGTTTGCTTTTGCCTTTGAAGATAACATGCTTAGACCTTCCATTTTTAGTGAGTTTTTAACTGGAAAGTGTGTGTGGATATGTATGCATAGATGTCTCTATAGACACTTAAATGGCTTTTAATCTGGAAGTGCGCTATGAATACAGTTTTGTGAAGTAAACAGGGATGTTTTGTTTGTGGTTTTTGACAGTTCACAGATGAAAAAAATTGAGACATTGCACAGTCATAGTAAGCAAAGAGTTAAGTATGAAGGTTTTACATTAAATTTAATCTTCAATATACTGGTTGGAATTTTACTGGCTTCGGTGTTGAAAATCTCATGTGCTGAATAAAAAGTTACGGCTCAGCATTTTGCTGAAGCAAGATTATAATATTTAATTAAAACCTTAATGTATAGATGAATGAAAACCATAATTGAAGCCATACTTCAGTTTTGTTTCTGTCAACTTAATTTGTTTGTCGGAACAAGTTAATTAGGCACTGTGTCTATGATTGAACAAACTACTTGAACATGTGCGTAATGTTAAACAGATGAACGTAGTGATGAAAATTGGGCACGAGCTGTTCAGCTGAATTAGGTCTGAAGATACACTGACAAGTGCAACTTTTGCTGCAAATCTTTTTTTATGTCAGGAAATGTTTGGATCTAGCTGTTTGTGCCCTGGGATAGTTGTGGCTGACATGATCTCTTGAACACCTTACCAGTCTTGTCTTCTAAGATTTAAATAGTAGGAAAACATAAGTGATGAAAAGTTAGGTGTTCAAAAATTATTGGTATAATTTGAAAGATGTCCTTGAAAATTTGCCGCTATGTGATTACATTTAAGTTACAACATATCTATAGGCTTATAACAATTGTCTACTTTTGAAATGATGGCAGTTGTGTTTATGAATGCTTCTGTGCTGTGCTTTCTTCCAATACTTCTCTGTTGTGAAGTGCCACTGAGTTTGAGGGACTGCAGAATCCTTTCTGTGGTTTTGGTGTTTCCTCTTCGTATTATTTTATGCATATCCTTTAGAAAGTGAATGGCTATTTTGCCTGTTTTGCTATTTTGTCTGCATGGTGCTTCCCTATTGTGTGTGCTTTCCAGCATGGACAGGGGAAATGTCAGAAAAATGGGCAGCAGCTGTGTTGATCCTAGTGACAACTCCCCCTGTCAGAGAGTTCTTCCAGTCTTGGATGCCTTTTCGTAATTGGTCAACATTCACCTAATTTCATGGCTGATTTAGCTAATGTGAAGGCAGTTGACCTTATTGCAAACTTCAGCTTTTGAAGAGGCAGGTTTTTTCCATGTTAGAGCCTTAAGTCATTCCTTGGCTTGTTGACTCTCCCCCACAGACCAAATAGAGCTTGTACTTTGTTTCTTGTAACCAGTAAAGTCACAAAGTTAACAGTCATGTGCAGTCCTCTTTCATATATTACTTACTACAATTTAATTTGTTTCAATTTATGTATTTTTTTAAACATGCGTAATACACGGTGTATTTCTTACTGGGCTTGGATTGATATCAGTCAGAGCTGGAGTTCTATAAAAACACACTTTGATTATGTTAACTTCTTAAAAATTAATGGGAGGTCATACAGTATGAGCCATTGATCAGCAGGTATTCCTCATGGACCCAGGATGATCCATGTGGACAGCAGATCTCACCTATCAGAATTCATGTAGGAACACCCTGCCCATCTTCAAATAGCAGCACCCAAAGCCTACCTATTGTAAACTCTTCTTCCAGTCTACACTTAAAGGTGCCCCTCGGAGGAGGGTTCCTCAGAGCAACATCATTGACAGTACTATTCGCTTTTCTGCCCTAAGTCCCAAGAAACAAGTGCTTACAAGTTTATTACAAGTCCCACAGTCCCCAGGACTTCCAGCCCCACAGTTTTTCAAGCCAAAACAGCAAGAATTTGGAGATACTTTTTCCCCCTGCAGAGGGGAAGACTCATTTTTCTATTGCCATCAGTAATAGCATTTTTCCCCAGTAGCACATACCCAGATGGTATTAGTTTAAGTAGATGAAATCCAGTAACTTCTTTACCATTGTTTTCCTATAAAGGAAGAGACACTCCAACAAGATGTTTTGATATTCTCCTTGAAAGTAATTAATCATTTGGTTATGCCCATGAACTTTGAATTATAAAGCAGTTGCTCAGAATCACTGTTGTCCCAAGATTGTTTATAAAAAGTGTAGTTTGACTTTGCTTTGCTAATCTAACATTTTGATTCAAAAAATCCAGAGAGTAATTTTGTGTTCTGTGTCACCAGAATATTGTGAGTTCTATCAGGAATACTCCTTGGATGCATGAACACAGCTTTCCACTGATGACTAACGGCTGCTTACTGATGAAAGCAGCAATAGTCATAGCTTTTTTTAGGGTGTCTAGGCTGGGCAAGCATACACTTTAGAGTATGTCTTGACCATAGATTTGCAATTCATTTTTTGGAACTATTGTTTATGCTGTAGAAATTACTGATGCATAACCATCAAAAAATTTGAAGTCTGGTTCTCAGTGAGTAAGTGTTTGTGTGTCAGATGACAAGGGTCTGATGACTGTCTGCCTTTGGGTTTTAGAAGTCAAAATGAAGCATTTAAGTTTGCAGTACTTCTTGACTATGGCCATTCTGGAGGTGGGGATACTCCTTTGGGGGAGTTTACTATCATAATTTCAAAACTGAATGTACATAGATATGAGAATGTAGCATATAGAAAAGAATAAAATTGTTTAAAATACATTAAACAAAAAGAAAAAAAAGCAGCTTGCATTGACATCTGAGTGAAAGTGTAGAAAAGGAGATGGATATTTCCCATTTTATTCCAAATGTGTTTACTCGCCATGTTCTCTTCACTACTTCCATTTGACAACTTAGGAAGTAAGTAAGTAAGCCCTCTTGAGCAAGGCTTGCAGGCTTGAAACCAGTATCATTTCAGAATAAGTTGAAAGTTAACTTCATGCTTGAGTACTCTGCTGAGTCAGACCAGTGGCAATGCATATTCATTGAATGACCTCTGAAATCCCTGATCTGGTGCTCCCAATGCTGGCAGGGGTGGATGTTTTTCACAGCATATATATGGAAAGAGGTAGCCTCTTCACATGGTAGTTTTGGAAGAACTTTTCTGTCTCTCTTTCATTACAGGTAGAGCCTGATTCCTGCTGTCTTCAAAGTTGCAAGCCTAAAAAACTGAGAATCTATGCTAGCATGTCTTAGGTAGCCTTAAGTAACAGCTAATCCACCTACATGACATGTTGCAGAGCAGCATGAGAAGGTGAAGAGAGCATCAGCCAGTTCAGTGGTCTGTGACCAACTAGTTGATCAAGGGAAGCCATCTGATGTCATCTTTTTGGATTTTAGTAAAGATTTTGATACTATCTCTCACAGGATCCTTCTGGACAAAATGTCCAGCACAGCTGGATAAACACACCATGTGGTGGGTGTGCAATTGGCTCACGAGTTCAACATAGAGGGTAATAGTGATTGGGGTGACACCAGACTGGTGACCTGTCACTAGTGGGGTTCCACAGGGCTCCAGCTTGGGCCTTGTGCTCTTCAACATCCTTATAAATGACTTGGACACAGGACTGGAAGGGATACTGAGCAAGTTTGCAGATGACACAAAACTGGGAGGAGCTGTTGACTCCCTGGAAGGCAGGGAGGTCCCGCAGAGAGATCTCAGCAAATCAGAGGGCTGGGCAGTCACCAACCACTGGAAGTTCAACAAAGGGAACTGTCAGATTCTGCACCTGGGATGGGACAACTTCGGATGTATGGACAGACTGGGGAATAAGATGCTGGAAAGCAGTGCCATGGAAAGGGACCTGGGAGTCCTGGTCGATGGCAAGTTGAATCAGAGTCAGGAGTGCCCTGGCAGCCAGGAGGGCCAACCCTGTCCTGGGGGCATCAGGCAAAGCATCGCCAGCCGGGCGAGGGAGGGGATTGTCCCGCTCTGCTCTGCACTGGGGCAGCCTCACCTTGGATATTGTGGGCAGTTTTGACCACTGAAATGCAAGAAAGATATTAAGCTGTTATAGAGTGTCCAAAGGAGGGCAGTGAAGATGATGAAGGACCTTGACGGGAAGCCGTATGAGGAGCGGCTGAGGTCACTTGATGTATTCAGCCTGGAGAAGAGGAGACTGAGGGGAGACCTCATTGCAGTCTACAGCTTTCTTGTGAGGGAACAGGAGGTGCAGGCACTGATCTCTTCTCTGGAAGTACCTGAAGTTGTGTCAGGGGAGGTTTAGGTTGGGTATTAGAAAAAGTTTCTTCACCCAGAGGGTGGCTGGACACTGGAACAGGCTTCTCAAAGAACTAGTCACAGCATCAAGCCTGACAGAGTTCAAGAAGCATTTGGATGATATTCTCAGGCAACTTATGAATACTTCATTGCATTTTCTCTCCTCTGTCCGATTGCAGAGGGGAGGAAGAGAGCAGATTTAGTTGGTACCTGATGTCCAGCCAGGGTCAACCCACTACAGAGCTGCAGCCATCTCCTTATGTCTGCTGTTCTCCATCACAGCTTGCACTGCATGCGTGCAGAGTTCAAGCCCTGAAACCAGTCTGGCCTTTTGTTCTGCCTTGACTGTTTTATGTAAAACCAGTGTAGTAAGCATGTGGGCACATGACAAAGACTGTATTATGGTTGTGAAGACTTGACATGAAAATACTTGAAGAAGCAAATCTGGACATTTACCCCCACATGGGACAGTGCAGTAAGAAATGCAGAAGCTTGTGCAGATAGCCATGGACCCCTTTTCTTCTCCTTTTTCAGGGCCATTGAAAAGACAGCTGTCATCTTCCATTTCTGAGGTTCCTGCATTATTAAGTTTGTTCCTTGACATGAAAGAGCACTGTGTATTTTATTTTCTATTTTCTTGCAAATGTGACTGTAAATTTTTTTTCTTTTTCTGATGAGTCAGTTAGCTAATATTCATGTGTAAGATGAGTATGTTTTCTGTAAGGCTCTTCCTTATCCTGGAAATAACTGACAGGCATCAAATCTTGGGATTTTATTTTATTTTATTTTCCTCCCACAGACTAGAACAAGAAGCAGCTCCAATGCTACTAAGCTGTGTGAGAACTGTGAACTTGGTCAGGGAGCATAATTTGTGTCCTGTTGCCAAAAGTGGCTTGTTGCGCTTTTGAACAATAACCATGAAGGTCTGTGAGAAGTGTTACATGCTGAAGTGTTAATCAGTAAGCAGCTTGAGCCACACTTGAAATCTCTTTAACATACTTATTTTGCTCTCTAGTACTGTTGCTTTTTATGTGTCAGTTGGTGCAGTCTGAAAAAAAGATGTTAATCAGTATTCTGTTTGGTTCCTTATGCAGAAAGCTTGAGTCAAGACTTACTTGCTTTTTCAGTTGTGCTCTAAAATCATTTGACAGCACTTTTAAAGCCTGGTTATTGATGATGTTTAAGTATAGCAAACTAAGTGATAATGATCTTAGTTTTAGCCAGCGTGACACATTTTTCAGCTTTGCATATCTTTCAGTGGTCTTGGTAGGCTTGAAAAAAAACAACAGAGGGTCCGTCAAGGCAAGGAAATAATTCCTTGCACCTCTGGCAGTTGTTTGGGAAAATTAATTCTGAAGATGGTGAGGATGGGTCTTGGTGGATTCTTTTCTCTGGACTGGAACTTTCCAAAAGGACGCAGCTGTGAATGTGAGACTCAATTTAAATCTGCAATTAGTTTTGGAGGCTGGATGATCAGCAATCCTGGTCAGGCTTGAGACGGTTCACTGTTGTTCTTGGTATTCCTCTCACAGAATGTGCAAAAGACTGATTTCATTTTCATGTAGAAGGTATTGCATAGACTCTTGTTGCAAGACACTCCTTTGAAGTGCTTATTTTAGGTTAATTTCTTTTTTCCCCTCTCTGTCATGTTTCAGGCATGGTTCAGCTCCTGAACATAAATGATGTTCAGGCAGCCTTCAACAGAAATTATGGAAGGCAGTGATTTCCACTGACTATGTACTTTTACTGTCTTTCTATTTAAGATTCAGAATTATGTTTAAGAACAAAATGTTTAAGAAAATTAAAAAAGCTGGTGATGCCAAAAGGCATGTTATACTATGTGTTATAAAGATACTAGGCAACTTACAAAAATTCCCTGAAGCATGTTAGGCTTAATGCCAAAAAGGATCTACTTTACCCAAGAACTGTAAAACCCCTCAAGAGTATTAGGCATATTGCCAACACATTCTGTGTTAAGAGTATATTTTAACTTCTCTTGTACCTAGCCTTATACCCTTTATCCTTTGCTTTGTGGACCTGAACAGTGAGCTTTAAAATTAATTGCAGCCATCCAAAATACAGTATAGCAAAGAGATAGGTTTAAGTAAAGCTCTTATTTTGTATAATTTTCATAGACCAAATACAATTCTGTCAGACTGGGGCAAACCCATTGGAGGTTAGGGGTGTATTTATGAATAACTTTATGATGCTGTTTTCACTAGGATGGCAGTTTGTTGTCATTAATCTCCAAAGAGTATCTCTAGCTGGAAGGCTGCAAAGAAAGGATAGACAAGCTGGATGGGGAGGTTGCACTAGGCTTATGAACTCATGGGCAGCCAGGTGGAAATCTCAGTGTGGCTTTGAACGTTCTCTTCAACAAAATTCTGAAAGATAAAATCAAGGCAGATATACCTTCCTGAGATGATGACTCCTCCTCTCTTTTTTTCCTCTGTTGTCACTGATTGAAGGATGCTTATTTATAGCATCCTAAGAATGGGTAATGAATTCTGTATCTTTCAGGTTTGCGGAGAGGAAAATTCTATGTCTCAGTAAAGCCATTAAAAATGAGAAAATCAAAACAGGCTGAACTATTATATTTTCCCTTTTTTGAGAATCTTAGGTTAGTGTATTATTTTTGAGTTTTGTTCTATTGCCAGGAGGTGGCACTAACAAAATCTGTTTTCATACAGAGAGATGTATATTTCAGCCACCTTTTTATAGGGGAATTTTGGAATAAAACTTCGGTTGGAATATGGAAGTTCAGTAGTTTTGACAACTGCATTGAGGCCACCTGTCTCTCTGGGTGAATTGAGGTTTCAGTATTTTGGTATGAATATGGGTAAGTCACGTAAATTTGCTGAACCTCTATTCTTTTCACTGGCAAGTTTTTGGAACATTATTTTTGCATTTATAAAGCACTTTGAGATCTCCACTTGAAGTGCAATTTATTGATGTCAAACACAAAATTAGTTTCAGATCTGCATGTGCACCTTACAGAGAGGTAACGGGTTGTCTGTACCTTTGTCCAGAGGAGCAGGCAAAACAAAAAGCTGCCTGGTACACAGTTAAGTGCAGATATGTGCAAATTCTGTATTTTACAGTTGGATTTGGCATTTTGGCCTACCACCATTGTGTTCTTCCAAAACTGTATTGCCTTTCCTAGCAGGGCTGTAATATGATCTTCACCATAGCAATGTGTTTCTTTATTTGGTCTCTACTGCTGCAGACCTGTTAGATGATGGTGAATAGGAAGCAAACGAACTTGGTTTGTTTTAGCTGCTCTCTCTTACCATTCACCCACCGAAAAGAATGAAAAGAGAAGCTAGTCTTCTGACAATCTATTTTGTACATAAAGTGCAAAATTATATTCTCGTTACTTTCAGGGTTCTCACACAGGTGTAAATGCATGGAATACTCCTGCAAGGAGCAGAGAGTTGAAGTCAGTGATTGTTATAGGTCCCTTCCAACTTGAGATATGCTGTGATTCTATGATTCTGTATTTCCTCTGTGAATAAAAGTGAGAATTATCTGAATAAATTGGGAATGTATGTGTCAATGATATGTTTTTCTTTTCTATTTTACTTATGCCTGGTCTTTCCAAAGCTGAATTTTATAATTAGTTCTCTCTCAGAATTCATGGAAGCTGGTGGAAATAACACTAATTTTTTTAAAGGATCACATTTGCATGTTTGAACTTTGGCTTGGCTTGGGCAATAAACTATCTTATCATGTACCTGACCAAATTCTAACTGAGTTATAAATAGCCTGCATGTGTCCCTTTGTCTATATTTCTGTTCCTCTTATCCCTTCCAGGCTAAATTTAATCTCAGGCCAGGGAGGTGTTTGTAGTCATGTTACCTTGCACTTCAAGTAGTGGAGCATGTCTTTTGCTGCTAGTTGAAGGAGTGTACACCATTTTTTCAGCACTATTGAGATACCAGCTCAATATATATTAAGTGCAGCAGATGGGGCACTAGGAAGGGAATACAGAGATGTTGTTGCCAAAACTTGGTATTCACATCAACATGGCAGCATTTTATTCAGGTCTCTGCTGTGGTATTTGCTGCTGGAAGTTCTTGACTTATGTCCCATTTTAGCTCTAGGTCCCCCTGTTGTCCTATCTTGCCATTTGTCTCTGTTTAGATTCACAGCTGTTTATGCTTGCGCAGTAACAGACACAACCACTACTGCAACACAAGTCACAATGACAGTGATGAAAATATAATACGTAGCAATGGGTATGATGTGTCTGGAGTGAATAAGTAAATGGGGAGATTAGTTCTCTCTCAAACAAACAAATTTAACTGTGGTATTAATTATAAGGTGCCAGAACAAATATACTGCTGTGAAATGCTTACTGGAGGCTTTTAAACTGTGTTAATATGAACTGCAAAAGCCAAGTGTGTTTTTTATCTTACAGCTCCTATGGTAAACTCCTTGTGTAAAAAGCAAAATAGTCATATTAAGTGCTGTGACTTTACCAGTGCAACTTGCTCAATGATAAAATGGGATTACTTCTGTATTTCAACAAAGAAACATCTTCAATTCTGGTGGCTGTAGACGGAACTTTGATCTCCTAATTTATCTTAAATATTTGATCTTGCAAAACCAACAAACAATTTTTTTTCATGGTCTTAAAATGAAAATCTAGATTATTCATGAGGAGGGACCATTTTTGAGACTAGGTGAACACCTAGAGAAATTTGTTTTCTGCATGTAATTGTCATATTTATGGGGCTAAGTCAAATATTGTCATTTTATACCAATGTTTATGAAATTCTGCATGTGATAAGCATGGCCTTCAGCTGTTTTGTATCCAGTGGTTCTAGAGATATTGAAATGACACAGAGATTTAGGTGTCACAGGGCCACATGTGCTGCTGAAGCTGATTAATTCTTGAATTTTTTTCAGAAATTGGAAGTCAGCTCCATAGTCCCCCCACAATAGGGGGGGCTACTTCCCCTACAGGGGTTATAAGGAAGAGGTCTCGTGCCATTAAAGGCCAGAAGGCTTGTGGCAGGAGGAGAGAATAAGCTTTTTTCTTCTCTGAGCCCTTTCCCTCAGTCTTACGACACAGGATACAGCTTATACAAAGGCCCATGTGAGAAAACAAACAAACAAAGAAACAAAACACCTTAGGGCAGTATTCTCCAGCTGCAGCTCTAAATACGTGAAATGGAACTTCTGATAAAAATCTCATTTCATTGGGGTTTTATGAAGTCAGTCCTACAGACACTGTGTGGTTGATGAAATCAGTTGTTTAAATGGGTTCACTGGACTTTTAGAGAAGTCTCTTCCTATTCAGTCTAGCCACTTAACACATTAATGGGGTGGTGGCTGTGTGGGGGTTTAGTTGCCAGCTGGGGTTAAACCATGACACTGTGTAAGAGGTTTCAAATGATAATGAGAAAAAAGCCTGTCTACAATGGATTATTATGCTTTAATGAGCAGAGACCACCATCTTCTCAGGTTTGTCAATTTAACAGTAAGTCTGACATTTTTGTCTGGGGACAATTCCAAGCTGAGAGGTCAGTAGACGAGACATGCCTTCCCCAGCTTTAGTTACAGCAAAGCAGTTGCTGCATAACATTTCCATTGCAAAAGCTCTGGAAAGAGTTTTGACGTGACAGGTTGTTGCCCTGTAGGTGTTCACATGACAGGCAGATAGTATCCAGGGAACATCTCCAGGCCATGATTCTTCTCTTGGTGCTTGGAGTGGTTGAACTTCAGCCAGTGTGTACTGGTGTCCTGGCTATGTGCAATAGTGAGGAAACTTCTGCTTTTCTCACTGAACTTTCCCTTTGCAAATGTGTCCAAATGCCTAATGAATTTAGTCGCCTGAAATGACACCAAATCTTGCTCCAGCCAAGTCTTTATTGAAATCAGCGGTGTACCCAGAACTTCATATTTGGGCTCTAGTAAGGGATTTCTTTGCACATTGATGTAACTTGTCTGAATTTTCAGAATTACTTCTGCTGGTTTGAGTACAGCTCGATAGGGCAAAATGGTATTTCAGAAGGCATTCCTCTGTGTGCAGAAAAGGTTGCTTTGACTGACTTGGTCTTAGTACTATATATTTTTAATGAAATTAAACCTTTAGTAAGTTTTATTGGAGAGGAATATGAAGAAAAAAGATATTTAAACAACTGTGAGCGGATGCAGTACTTGTTAAGTACATACTTTTCCATTTTCACTTTCTTGCAGTGTCTGCCCCTTTTTTCCCTAAAAACAAACAAACAAAAAGAAAATACAGACTAAGGAGTGAGATGCTGGAAAGCAGTGCCATGGAAAGGGACCTGGGGGTCCTGGTGGATGGCAAGTTGAATCAGAGTCAGCAGTGNTCTCAGGCACATGGTTTTGGCTTTTGGGGATTGCCCTGTGCAGGGCCATGGATTGGACTCAATCCTTATGGGCCCCTTCCAATTAGATATATTTTGCGATTCTGTGAAAATAGAAAAGGGAGAAGGTGTTGAAAGTGCTTGACCATTGCTGTCTGATCTGTATCTCATCTGCAGGGAAATAAGCTCCATCCAACTAAAATTTGTCTCTTACTAAAGAAGCGATATTTGGGTTTTCAACAGAGTAGTGGGATAATACTCTTTCCTTGCAGTCTGATGGAACTGATATTGTTTCACCTGCAAGAGAATCCAGACTCTTCTGCTTTTACAATTTTTTTTTTTTTGTGGGATGCCTACCTTGCTTTTAGTAAAAACCTTTTACGGAATGGAAATTTGAAGAGTTAATTACTTAAATATTTAGCAGTAGATTAAAGCTATGATATTAAAAAACAGCAGTAGATTAAAATTTGCAATGTGACTAAGAAAACATTGACAAGTATTAAGAGCTTGCAAGTTGAAAATGGCAAATGCTGATTGGAAATAGCAAGCTTTAAAGTAATTTTCCTCCAAGAATGTTCTTTGCTTTTCCTATTTCTCAAAGATAACACTAAAAATGTCAGTAATTAAATCTGGAAGATGTGCTTTTTGAGTCTGTGATCCGTAAGTGATTTAGGTCTGCTGAATAGTACTAAGAAGGTTTTGGGAACGCTGTCTCTTATGATTCAGTTCTCCAGTTATTATTGAGGGTGACAGTTGTTCATGCTGATAGAGAATGTTGGTTGGCCTTTATACAACAGACATGCCAAGCCTTAAGTAAGGTTTCTGAATAAAAAGAGAAAAGTGAAAACAGTAAGAAGAGAAATCAAAATGTTTATTCATAAATCCCCTACAGTCTATAATAGAGTGTGGTCCCTTGCTCTGTTTATGTATAGAGTCCTTGCTGGTAACTAGTACAGGGATTTGGGTACAGTGAGAAGACCTACCTGGTCCTTTCCAGTCCTTTGCAAAGTTTTTGTGTCTGTCCCCCCTGAGATGTGACTTTCTGTCTACCCACAGCCATGCTTCTACTCCATCCTGGCACTGTTCTGTACCTTGCAGTCTTTCCAGCCCTCCCTCCCTCTGTTCATCAGCCCAGGAGCTTCCAAAAGCTTCTCAGCAGCTCCTCTGTTCTCCAGGAGTGACCATGGTGCTGCCCCTTCTAACAGCTAGTGCATGCAACTGGGAACAAATTGCTCTGGTCAAACTGTCCCGCCTCTTTGCATTTTTAGGAGCTTGAGTTAGAAGACCTTCAAATTACTTCAGGAGCTTTGAGGAAGAAGAAATACTACCATGTAATTTCTAAAAGGGTGTTCCTTTCAAACCCTTCATGAATGGGTTAATTCATGAAGGGTTTTGAATTCCTTTTCAGAGAGGGAATTTTTAGGCTGGATTATGTTTTATTAACATTATAATGTATTCAGGTTTTGTTGGTTCTGAACCCCAAGAGTAATGGTTTTATATGAGCAGCAATGAAATTATACAGGTTCTTCTGTTCAGGTGGTACTTACCACGAGTGTTTTGGAAACATCCGAAACAAGAGTTTTGAGCACAAACTTTAAAAGGGAAAAAAATCTCTGTATACAGTTTAGTGATTTTTACTTAGAAAGTTAAAAACAAAATAGATGCTGTTACTAAAAAGGCACTTGAGAAAACCCTAAATAAAGTTATAATTCATGCTTTATTCAAATAGCGGTATAGTATGACAGGCAGTCATCATCATGGCTGATGTATCACTTTAGCAGCTAGTATAGCTTTTAATTGTATAACATACACTTTAACATCCTCATTGTATCCTACTGAGACTTTTTCAACATCTTGTTTCAGAGTTCAGTCGTAGCATATCTGACCTAGATTGAACTGACATTTGTTATATAGCTCTGTTAATAAACCTGCAGATGGTTTTCAAGTTCCAGTGAACCAAACTATAATTGGTCTGTCAATCAGTATTTACAAATAGATGTTCTTAAAAAAACTACTGACCCAGCACTGCTGTCAATTAATTAGTGAAATATATCTTCTAACATAATTCACACTGTTTCTTGTGAATGTTTGGATGCTTTTGTCACGAAGTGAGGACTGCTTGGATATTTATTTGCATGAGCATGTAAAGAGAAAATTAGTTGGCTTTCAAATAGGAAATGTTTAAAAAATCTTTTGTAATGTAAAAGAAATGCTGTCAATTCTGGGACCTCAAGACCTGATGGGAGATTTCTTTTGGTATCTTCTGTGCAACTTCCGGCCAGCCTATGAGCAGTGGGATGGTTAATGCTGCTTCCTGAACTCTGTCCAGAGAGGTGCAAGGTTTTGCCTTCTTAAACTATACTCCCATTCTTGCTAGCTTTGCTGCACCACCTGAAGTAGCTTTCTATATTGACTTCTTGCTGTACCAGCATCTTTCTTACCATGAATATACTTTCTCAACTTCTTCCCTTCATTGCTTTGAAGTATGGTTACACATCTTACTTCCATGTGAAAAGCCATTTATTTTTGAATACATCATGTATGTTCATAAGAGAACATGGACATTTCTGCCATGAGTATTTATCTTTAAAAGATAAGAAGATTTTTTTGGCCTAATCGTCTCTTGTAGACTTTTCAAGAGCCCTGGATTGTTTTGGAACAGGAAAAACAAGCTGTTAAAGTAATAATAAAGTTGAAGACTGGCAAAGCATCTGATTTTCCAACTGCAGACATTTTTTAAAATGTTTTGAATTATTGAAAGAAAAAACTGAGCATCAGTATTTTCAGTCATTCATACCTAATACTTGGCTGTGAAGGGTGCAGTTTGAATTTCAGATGACTTCATTCAAATTAGTGAATTGCTGCTCCTAGTGCAGTATCAGATGTAGGGTTTGATTCTTAGAGTCTATTCTCATCCATCTTCCTGGTGAATAGTCTTAATATTTTACAGTATTTCTGCTTATTAACTATTTACATAGTAATGTATGCATATATCCTAACTTTACATGCTCATGGTTAATGCAGCATAAGTCCAAAATAAAAGATGTAAACCTACTTAATTCCTATTCACAAGTGAATCAAGTAGTGTAGCTGTCTAACTTGTGACCAGAAAATAATGGCCACTGATTACTGCTGTGTGTTTGTGATAATACTCTCACCACCAAAGCAAAAAAAACCCACATCAGCTGCTTCTTTGTATGGCAGTAGGACATGATGCCCTATTTTCCTCCCTTAAACTGAAAATAACCCAACCTACCACACAAAATTACATATTTGTGTTGTAATAATACCTCTTAGCTTTTGTGGAAAACTACCACTTTTTTTTCACTGGTCTGCAGTTTTGCTGCTTTCTCACTAGTGATTCCTGTTCAAGGTGCTCTGAGTCATTGCTGATACTCTGCCAAAATCTGTTACTGTTGCCACGCAAAAAGTTTACAACTGCATATTACAGGTGTCTTAATGTCTGTTCAGTATCTGTGGCCATACCTTGCAAAATGCCTTACATATGTGTATTTTGTCTGAAATGGATCTGGTCTGTGAACACTAATAAACATTTTCAACGTGCTGCTGAGTCTTACTCAAAATTTTACAACTTGATTCTTTGCATTAAGCCTATATTTATATGTGGAGGGTGAACTCCTGGCAAGGATGAATAGTAGCACCTCTAAATTAGCGCTTGTGACAGACATGATAGCTCAGTAAAGACATAGGTTAGTACTTGTCATTTCCCCAAACAGATAGTAAATGTCAGAAGCATCTTTGGGGAAGTGGTCCTTTAACAGACATAATGAAATCAAATAAGATGGAAGCAGTGAGAAGGGTAACTCTTGCTTTTCATCCTTCAGTGACTGTAGTTTTCTTTCCAGTCTGCCTTCAAATTGTGCTCTAGTTATTTCCCCATCATTGCCACATTTTATTTTTAGACTTTTCGAAGTACTATTCAAATCCCTTTTCAGTCTCAAATTGCTTTGAGTGATGGAGAGCTACTGTGACAGCACTCACAATAAGCAAAAAATGCTCTAGTATTAAAAATACTCATTTTATATACAGCTACTGAAAGACATAGATACAGATAGAGGTATAGCTGCAGGGTGAATGACTGAAGTCTTCTTGCACAAGAAGGTAGTGTGTTTTGTTTATGCAGATTTCTTTTATTACTTTAGCTTTCACTTCTGGTAAGACTAATACTGATTAAAATTGTTTGTGTGGCAGAGCTGAAAGGGTGTGAGGGGATACCTGTGGGAGGAAGAGGGCGAACAAAGTGTACATGCCCCATGTTTGCTTAACCACAGTATAATTCTGCCAGCTGGACAAAGGGAATATGCTGCTGATTGCCCTGCTAACAAGCCAAGTGGAACACCAAGGACCAAATCTTGTGTAAATGACATTCAGGTTACTTGAGAAGTTTTGCAAAGCTGTTCTTCCTGATGGAGAGATCTGGGAAGCATTTTGCCTCAGAGTTCACAGGTTTCACTAGGCAGATGCAGTTTTGATTTACTTTCTTTAATTTTGCTCCACTATTGTCTGCCTTTTTCAAGACCAACACTGTAGGGTCAGTCTTGGAGTGTGTGGTGTCCTGTTGCTGGCCACTGAGAGGAGCATAGTTGTGTTAGTCTGATACTGCTTATTTTTAAAACCTTCAGAAATTGTTTTACTTTGTCTGATCTTGAGATCTTAAAATAGTGGAGGTGAATTAAAAAGTTTACTGGCACTTTTTCAAAATCTCACTTTACATGTTCAGAAGTAGAGGTGTAGAGTGAGTGCAATACAGGTGTAAGACAAGTTCATACTTAATGGCTGCTGAGAGTGGCTGTAGCTGGGGACTTGGACTGAACAAGTTCCCTGCTCGCAGACTTCACGTGTCTCCAATGGTCACATATAGTTGGGTTCTTGCACTGCTGAAGGTAGCATTGCCAGCTGATAAACATGAGCTCAGTGTGCTTGGTGTTGCGGGCAGAGGGCAAGCAGGGTCTTCTCAGTACCCTTGCCAGTCCCTCTTTCCTTGACTGTGAAAAGAAAATACAGGAGTCCATTTACAGACAGCTCTGTGGTTGAAAAATGTTGATGAATATCAGGTCACTAATAGCATTTGAGGCATTCAGTGCCTTCTAACACTCCTTTTATGTGTAATGAGTAACTCAGCAGAATAAAAGAAAAAAAAAAAACCCCATGTAGAACTGTATCTATTTTTAGGGAAAAGATATGTTTATGAGTTAACGTTGTATTGTGGTAAAAGATATATTTACCGAGATCTTTAACTTTTTTTCTCAAAGTAAATTTTTATAAAAATAAAATTTGCCTTTTATTGGGGGGTGTTGATTTATGAATAGACTTGAGAGTGTTTAAGAATACAAGAGAAATGTGTTCACATTCCTGACTAATAAAAATACTCTTTCAGGTGTTCCAGCAATTAGCCTACTTTTGTACAGTCATATAGCAAACATTAGAATGTGAATTCTGTGCAAACAACAACAAAAAAGTCATTGTTAATCTTTCATTGTGCATTTCTTTGTATATTCAATTTTAGGGATTCTAGTTCAAGAAAGATTAGGAATTCCTCAGTCACTGAGGACACTTGAAAAACTCTGCAGTATGTTAAACAAGAAAGAACCATTTCACGTTGATTGGACTGAAAAAAAAAGGTTCTGCAAAACAAGACCAAATAGTAATCATGAGCAGTTTCTTTCCACATGATTGCTCTTGTGAATTCCTTCACTGTATACTAACCTATAAGTTCATTAATGGTCAAGCTGAAAGATTTGAATAATTCTTTACCCATAGATCACTAAAATGAGTCTTTTAAATTAGATACTGGAATCCTTTGCAAGGGGTTTGAACATTGAACATAATGATAATAATCTCCTTTTTTCTTTGTGACTGCCTAGCATGTTATAGCTAGACTAAGATTTCTTTATTTTAAAAAAACTTATGGAGAAAGAAATAATTTTTCAAGACTTGCAAACAAGAAACCAGTGGCTAAGTTGTGGTCCTAACGAACATGCTTCCAATAATGCATCCTTTATTGTTTCTCTAACATAGAAAACTTGGGTGTGACTGTTGAGATTTGTATGATTTAGTTGGTTAATAAAATGTATAGGTTTATTCTGTTCACAGCTATGATCCGGTCTCATAAATATTTAAGCATTTACACACCTTTACTGACGTGTGCTACCCTATTGGCAAGGATTTATGTCACTGCATGTGGTCAGATTGTTGGGTTGTTCATCCATTCGGCCAATCAAATTGTACTTTTTCAAACTAATATCACAAAAATCACAGAATCACGGAATCATTAGGGTTGGAAGGGACCTCTGGAGATCATCTAGCCCAACCCCCCGCCAAGGCAGGGTCACCTAGAGGAGATGACAAAAGGCATTTTCAGGTGGATTTTAAATGTTTCCAGAGAGGGTGACTCCGTGACCTCCCTGGGCAGCCTGTTCCAGTGTCTGCCAGCCTCAATGTAAAGATATTTTTCTTCATGTGGAGGTGGAACTTCTTGTGTTTTAGTTTATGGCCATTATCATCCTGTCACTGGGTAATCCTACACTTGCCTTTGTTGAATCTCATTAGTCTGTCCTTCTCCCAACTCTTGAGCCTATCAAGGTCCCACTGAATGGCAGCGCAGCCTTCAGGTGTATCAGCCACTGCCTTCACTTTAATGTCATCAACAAACTTGCAGAGGGTACATTCTATCCCTTTATCCAGGTTTTTGACAAACAACTTGAATAAGACAGGAACATTATTGCACAGTGTGTTCAGTGAATCACACTTCTTTAGCCCATTGTTAACCTTTGAAATATTGATGACTTTTTCCTGTCCCTTAGCTGCAGCTTTTTGAAAGACATGGTGGCAATCTACTTAAAAATTTTCTGATGATCATAACAGTATCAGAGAATCATAGTATATGCTGAGTTGGAGGGGACCCATAAGAATCATCAAGTCCAACTCCTGGCCCTGCACAGGACCATCCCTAAGAGTCGCACCATGTGCTTGCGAGTATTGTCCAAGTGCTTCTTGAGCTCTGTCAGGCTTGGTGCTGACCGCTGCCCTGGGGAGCGTGTTCCAGTGCCCAAGAACCCTCTGGGGGAGGAACCTTTT
>VWZF01006563.1:0-25390 GCA_013396755.1 Sclerurus mexicanus
ACACATTTCACAAAAAAGAGCTGCTTGTTACTGATCCTTAAGATTTGCCGTAGACTTTCATATTTTGGTTGTTCCGATTTGGAATCTGTAACATGGTACAAAGCAAAGTTACAGGGCCAGAAAAAGCTACTACATCAAATTCCCATGTTCTAAAATTATACTAGTTACATAATTCCACAGTAATTGTAACTACAGTGCAGCGTTTATTCTGTATTTATATATTTGTTTTTCCTGTTGAAAGCAGTACTGCCTTCACCGTAACTGCAAAGCACAGTGCTGGCACAAACAGCGCCGCAGCAGTGTCGGCCACAGGACGGAACTGCCTGTAATTACGTAGATATTTTTTTACTCCAATAGGAATGGAACGATTACAATCCTCTCATTTGCATAACAGCGTTATAAATAGGGGGGGGCAGCCGCCATTTTCGATGTTTTTGAGCGAGAGTGAAGAGATAGGAAAGAAAACATTCAAGGATGCCTGAGCCAGCAAAGTCTGCTCCAGCACCCAAGAAGGGCTCCAAGAAGGCCGTCACCAAGACGCAGAAGAAAGGCGATAAAAAGCGAAAGAGAGCAAGGAAGGAGAGCTACTCCATCTACGTGTACAAGGTGCTGAAGCAGGTGCACCCCGACACGGGCATCTCGTCCAAGGCCATGAGCATCATGAACTCCTTCGTCAACGACATCTTCGAGCGCATCGCCGGCGAGGCGTCGCGCCTGGCGCACTACAACAAGCGCTCCACCATCACGTCGCGGGAGATCCAGACGGCCGTGCGGCTGCTGCTGCCCGGAGAGCTGGCCAAGCACGCCGTGTCCGAGGGCACCAAGGCTGTCACCAAGTACACCAGCTCTAAGTAAAAGGGATTTAAACTTATAACCCAAACGGCTCTTTTAAGAGCCACCACTCTCCTAAATAGAGCTGTAATTACAAATATAGTATGGACTATATGGGACTGGTTTTTATGAATTATATAACCTGGGCATAGAGACAATAAAACATGTGTTTTAAGTATGGAATATCGCAGTTTTACGTTATTAACTCTCAATTTACATCAGTAACTTATGGAGTAATAAACAGCTCTTTTTTGTGAAATGTGTGGGTGGCTCTGAAAAGAGCCTTGGTGGTTTATTGGTTTAAGTCTTGGGAACAGAGTTTATCCGCCGAAACCGTAGAGGGTGCGTCCCTGTCGCTTGAGCGCGTAGACCACGTCCATGGCCGTGACCGTCTTCCTCTTGGCGTGCTCGGTGTAGGTGACGGCGTCGCGGATGACGTTCTCCAGGAAGACTTTGAGCACGCCGCGCGTCTCCTCGTAGATGAGCCCCGAGATGCGCTNGCTCTCCGCCCGCCCATTCTGGCTTTTTCTTCTGCTTTGGGCGCTCTAAGTGTTGCTTTTTAATTTTTTGGTTATTGGTATTTGTGTGTACAGAGCCCTTCTTTCCGTATGTTTATGTAATCTCTCAGCCTTGTCCTTCTCAGCCTACGGCTTTATTCTGTTACGAACTACTTCTACTAAGTTTCAGTTATTACGTTAAGTAACTAAGTCTGTTACTAAGTCCAGCTCAAAAGAGGAGGGGGAGGAAAAGTTTAAGCCTCGTGATCAAAGTAGCGCTTTTTTCGGTGTATGTTTGTTGGGTTTTTTTTATTGTAATGTAGTGTTTCCTTCCTGGGGCTCTTTTGTTGGGATTTGCTTGGTTGTTTTTTCCCCCCTCAGAACACATGCACACACACATGCAGAGACGTATATATTTGTCTGTCACACCCTTTACCCATCAAGCATATTTTTTGCCACTTCGAGGACAGCTGAGAGCCTAAAGAATTCTTCTAGGAGGATAGACTGCAAGGCAGGCACCACAGACTACGTCATTTTCTGGGATTGCACCTTAGTGGGGAAGTGTGTGACACTGCACCTTAATGGAAACAAAAGACTATTGCAATTCTTTCACCCTAATATTTCGGTTATTGGCTTGTTAAACCCATGTCATTTATAATAACAATGCTACTCATGTTTTTAACTGTCAACAGTAAAATACAGATCAGAGTTCTCTTGTTACCAGTTTTCCTGCATTAAGGCAGACTTACTCAAACTAATATTTACTTCCTGTTACAGATACTATTAAACAAATTTACAGTGAGATTAAACACAATTCCACAATTAAAAAAAAAATAAATGTTTTGAGTGTTTTCCCTTTCTTCTTTTTAACAGCACAAATTTTCACAAATTTCTATTGATTTTTGTAATAATAAATAATAATCTTTATATTTTATAGAGCAATAGTGAAATAATCATAAATAAGTTTTGACAAAGTGTGAAATGAGAGTTTCCTAAAGAAATTTTTAGGAATTTCTTTTTTGTATGTTTTCTGTTTTAATTAGCATTTAATCTTCATATCCTGAGAACTCATAGCATTATAAAACATTTTCACTGGCATAATTTTGTGTAACTTCTTTGAAAAACAGAAGGAAGGGGGAGGGGGGAAAGAAGTGCTTAAGTAACAACAACCCCATCCCCCAGCATCCTTCTTTTTTATGAATCATAATGGCTCACACATTTTAGGGTAAGAAATTTATGTAGTTCTTTCCCTTTACCTCCCCTCCCTTATCTCCCCAAAAGGGTAGTAGATATATGTGCAAAAGGAAATTTACCATCTTTTTAGAAGATAGATAGATAGATAGATAGATAGATAGATAGATAGATAGATAGATAGATAGATTTGTCTGAATTACTTTTTCCAAACACAGAAACACAAGATAACTGGTTTGGTTTCAGTTAGTTTTGTTAAGGTTAGTTTGTTTCTTTGTTTGCTTGCCTGCAAACTGTTGTTGTCTTTTAGCTTTTTTTCCATTTCCCTCTTCACCAGACAACTTTGTCCAAAACTCTTCAGCCTTCTTTTATGAAACTGTGTAAATCTACTGATAAAATCTATTTTATAATTTAGGCAACTGCCTGCTTTGGAATTGTGACTCCAGCATCTATGGATGTGTCAGTGCATTTGATTTTTACTTTTCTCTAACATGAGACCGTCTTGGGTTTTCTGCTTAGTCACAGTCTTATAAACTCCATTAGTCAACTTTCTATTTGATTCCTACATATAGAGTCTTCTACAATAAAGTGATATATCCATTAGCATGTGTGTGTCATCCTCCAGTCAGAAAAACCTCTTACACTTAGAAAGCAAAAGTAATTACCAACTCCAAAACTGAAACCAGAATGTTAAGTAAAGGCATCATGAGGACTAACGGATAAATGAAAGAGTTACAGGAAGATATCTGAGTGGAAAAGGAATACAATGCTATCGATTTTGCAATAGCAAATGCTGTGTGGAACCTCATGGAGGATCTCCGGGAGACACTGAGAGCTTTGTGGTTTCAGATGCCAATTCAGTGTGCTGAGGCCTGAACACCAGGATGTGTGTGTGTCCATCCTATATAGTGTAGTAGTTGAGTTTTGCATCAGTACTGGGACAGCTGGGTGAATTACTGGAAACTTTAAACTGTACTTCTAGTTAAATGGCTGATAAAAAGTAACTCTTAGCCATTATTTATACTGGGTTAAAAAAGGAAATGAAACCACTCCCACTTCCAAAACTCTTGAGAAAAAAAAGTATTAGTATTTGAAAATGTTCTTAAAATACAACTTATGCAAGAACTTATAAAATACTATGTATTTCAAAATACCTCTAATGTAGTCTTTGAGCCATTCATTTCCGGACCACTAAGATAGATAAATCTTATATGGATATACTAAGAACTTCTTATTCTCCCTATTTAAGGATCCTGAATGTATAGACCTTGAAAACCTATATAACAATTATAGTTCAGTCCTCTCAGCATGTAATCACTATCGACTACTTCAGAGTAGACTGGCTGTTCAATTTATTTCTGTGTAGACCGCATGTGTGCTGCTGCAAGGTGAACTCAAACTCTGCACACACTTGCCTAAACAAGCAGCAAAACAGCAAGAACTTTCAATGCTGCTGACTGTTACATTTTTCAGCCATTGGATGCAGACATGAGGTGACAGGTTTGGTCTAGTGAAATTTCTGTCTGTCTTGGCCTAGACTGAGAACACCAAAGTAGCCCCAGAGCAGCAAATGTTGGCAATCCCCTACATTTTCATTGGTGTACATACAGTTACCACTCTTAGACTTTTAAAAATCTCTCTCCTGGAAGTGGACTGGTCCATATCCATATACATGACCTTCATTTTGTTCCTAATACATTGTTCTTTCCTAAAAAAAACCCCCAGCAACAGTAATCTGTCAGGTGACTCTGCTTGGAAGAACTGATGAGAAGATCAGAATTGGCACAAATAAGGAAAATAACATTCAATTTCAAAAACCACTTCATTTAACAGAAAGGGGTGGTGGGATGGGGAGAGCCACACAGAGCTGCCATAGTATTTTATTTCACAGTATAACTAACTTGAATTGCAAGTAGCATTGTTTATTGCTCAGAAGCCTTTTAATCTCAGTGTGAAGGCCACTTTGACAATGAGCTGGCTGACTGCAGCAAAGCATACAGAAATTTTCATATGCTACTTATCATTGCCTTGGTGCCATGGAAGATCTTACCTGCTTTTCATGGACTATCAATAGCCTGAATTAATCTGTGAAATGTTCAGACCTCAGTACACTGAATTGGCATCTGAAACACACAAAGATTTACATTTGATTTTTGCCTATTCCTGAAAGGCTGTGTCCCAGAAACACTTTTGTTTTGTTTTGTTTTCCATCATGCTTTTTACATCATGCATTAAGCTTTATGTCCTCATGTTCATTACAACATTGACATACTGCACTAAAATCCATGGGATCATATGGAATGCTTATGAAAAAATATATCTTGAGCCCCCTGGATCAATTATATACCAATTGATAACATCACAGGTTGAAACTCTTACAGCCTAGAATTTTGTATAGCTTTAGAGGTTCATCTGGATGGATCAGTGTTGTGCTTGGAATAACATACAAATCAAAAACCCAAATGCAGAGAGAAAGGGGGTGGTCAAATACATCAATTATTCATGGTATGGGGAAGGCATGCAATGAAGTGTTGAGAGACCTTCAGAAATACATTGTGATGAGGAAGGATAAAATGTAGATAGAGAAGCAATAAGGACATAGAGGATATTCGATCAGGTTTTTAAATATCTTGACTACATTTAAACTCCACATGAGAAAAAGAACAGATGATACAGCACAGCAGAGTACAGACTTTGCTGATGTATAAAGACAGAATGATCAAGCCCAGTAAAAAAGTGTCTTCACATTACTCCACTAACAAAATCTCACAACATTTAGGGGTAAAAGAGAGTGAAAGACAGATATAGAACTGAAGCCATACATTGCCAATACATGAAAACTTGAGAAAGTATCAGGGGAGCCCAGATGAGAAAGGTGTGGAGGGAGCAGTGCTGTGCTCCCCTTGGCAAGCTCTTGCAGCCCCAGTGTCCCTGCAGGTCTAGGTTTTGTGACTCTGAAACCTTAGCCTAACCCCAGCTCTAATGGGCTGAGGCTGAGCTGCCCAGCACATGGATGGCCTAAATGAGAAAGATGTGGAAGGAGCAGTGTTGGGGCAGTGCCATGCTTCCCTTGGCAAGCCTTTTGCAACACCAGTGTCCCTGGAGGTCTAGGCTTTGTGGCTCTTTGAACCTGAAGGCAAGTCTAAAAGCAGCTTTAGGCTGAGGCACAAGGGCACTGTGGGTGGCACAGATGAGAACAGTGGGGAGGGAGCAATGTTGGGGCACGTGTTTTGCAGCCCTGGTGTCCCTGGAGCTGTAGGATTTGTTCCTCTGAACCCCATCCATCAGGGCAGCTTGAGACTGAGGCACACAGGCAGTTGGACTTATATTTTTGTTGCACAAATGGTTTTAATTCAGACTTGGTTTGCATTGCTTTTATATACTGTGTTTCTCCAGTTTGTTGTCTCTATTACTAGTCCCTTTCATTACTTTAACAGCTTTACTGTGAACAGAGCTTTCCATTTTCTGTTACTTTGTAGTCTTTCAGAGGAAATTTCATTAAGTACATTCTTCTTTTTCTACAGTTTCAGTAGCTTAGCATAAGTAGCTGAAGTGATTGTGGCATTAGGCCACAAAAGCTGACATAAAGAAACTAGTGTTAAGTTTGTTAAGAAACTAGTGTTGGTAACATACAACTGGTCAAAAGCAGAATGAAAAAAAGCTAAGGAAGGACCAAGGAAAAGGTTTCAAGGGCTGAGGCAATGTCAGATGAAGGCCATCTACACAACAGTTAGAAGAAATTTAAAAAAAAATAAAATTATCAAGGAGCAACTGACCAGAAGCAAGTGATTGAACGCTGGGTGGCACATGTGTGATCGAGGGTTGATTTCTGGTGTAGTGGTCACTCCAGATTCACTCAGCTCAAGCTGTAAACTGAGAACTAATAAAAGACAAATTGGAAACCTTCACTTGGAAAATTGTGTTAATCAGCAGGATCCTAAGATCAGACACTGTTATTATGGCCAGTGTAATTAAATGCATAACAACAGCAGCTGCCAAGGTATTTTCTGATACATAATACAAAAATTTAACAAATGTTCATACTGTTGTGACTATTGTTTCACATCTACAACCTGAAACATGCTTATATCTAACTTGAAGATAAAACATGAATTGAAAGTGGGAAAGAGAGAGGCAATGATGCAACAGGGCAGTACTGGCCAGGCTTGTAGTAGAGCTGAGGCTGGCTAAACTCAGACTTCACTGTTTGTGGTTACTGAAGACTGTAACCAACAGGTGATTCACTTTCGAAGAAACCCATAAGAGGGATTTGCAAATAAAAACATAAGGAACTATCTTTGCATAGTTGTTTGCATGGAAACGACCCCCTTGTCACCTTTACAAAATATTTACATTACAATAGTTAATTGCAATGAAAACCTCACCTCTTTTTCATGTGGATATATCTGTTCAGAATTTTTTCAGAAACTAATGGGTGTCAGGCAGGACTGATTCAAATATTTTTGTTCTACAAAGATGCTTTCTTCTCTTATGTATTTCTGATGAAATTGAATTATTTCACCAGGACCTCAGTAGCTATGTTCTATCTTACCCACTGAGCTGATAGAAAGTACATTTTTCCAAACAGTGATTTTAATTTTGGTCAGTTCACCCACAGAGGATGAGTAAAGAGCCAGGAATAGTTTTAGCCAAATATCTTGCTGAGCATGTAAAAGCACCTTACATGAGCACCAACAGCAATTTGCAAGTCAATGCCCAGCTGCTCAGTCTCTTGCTCACATCCAGGTCCTACTTGGCAGCATCCACTTATCTCAGGCTTTCCTTCCAAATAAAAAACAAACAACCAAAACACAATAAAAACCAAAAGAAATGCAGCTGAATCTTGCTGCCACAAGAAGAATGTCCACTTTGATTCTCACTTTGAGTTAGGAAGTCTTGCACTAAGTCACTTGTGTGTACCTTACACACTTTTATAATGTATTACATCCCAGGACTACTTCAGACTTAGGCATTGTAATTTAGGGTTTATATGACCTCAGCCTTCCCGGAAAACAGAATCACTGCACATCTGTTTCTTTCTCAGCTGATGGAGTGTAAAGTGTTTTTTATGATTCAACCATGCAACTCTCTGAATGAGCCCCAACAATGTTTTAGTTATTAAAACACTCTGAGGTCTCCAAAAGATTAGAGGAAAAATGTCAGAGATTAAGGAAAAAAACCCTAGTTTTTCTGTCTCACTCATCAAAAATAATTTATCTCTTGAACATAAAAAAAAAAGCTTCATTCTTGTCCCAAATATGAACTGAAATATGAGTATCTGACCATTGGCTTACATAAGATACCAAATACATGCTATATAAATTATTAGAAAAAGCCATTTTATTTGATTTAGTAATCTTTATTGTGAGCATATGTAAACAGATTCAGATAAATACATGGATCTTTTGCTATGACACAGTAAGAGGGAATGAGTTTGTTTTCACTAAGACTCATTTCTGAAAACCCACTGGTATTCTACTTGAAGAAAAAAAAAATCTCCTCTGAAAAACGCAAGTCCTATATAAATGTAGTGGGATGAATAAATCAGAGCAGAAACTTCTTAATTCCAAAAGCACTATTCCTGATACCCTCCCCCCTCCCTTTTATACCTCCGAGGATAAGTAACAGAAAATGGCTGAAAGTGACAAAAACAGGAGGAAAGAAAATGGTGTCGAGGCACTTGATTGGTCAGATTTTGCTGCAGAGTCCAGGTTCCTGACACAGAGAGAGAAAGATTAGTAAGATGAAGCGTATCAGCAGTTAAGAGAGAACTTGCAGTTTTAGGGTTTCCGTGAGAAATATTTCCTCCAAGCAATTCTCAGTGACTCCTTGTTTCCTTGTTGAAATGCAGGCTACTTTCAACTCAATCCAACCGCTTCTTAAAGGCACAGGTACATATTTGTAGCATTGAAAAACCTGTAAGACATTATTTCCAATAATTCAATGAAACAGGAAGTTCCCCAGATTACATAAAACGACTGCTGTAGTAAAATAAATTAAAAAAAATAGAAAGAAAAAAAGGCGATGTAGTGAGAAATCATTTTGGAAATATAAAATTTTCAGGCGCCAACTACAGATTTATCGAGCAGGAGAGCAAGGGGATGTGCAACTGAATTTAGTTAGGGATAAATCCGTTTTCCAGGTAGGCTCACAAAAATCACTTAATGGATAAGGAAGAGACTCCGTTTAAAAACAATTCTAGACGATGACAAATTTTCAGAAATTTTCAGTCACAGATACTCATTGGAAAACACTTCATATGTGGTAAATTCAGCAAATCTTTTCGGGAGCCTCAACAATGAGAGAGAATTGATCCAAACTGACATCTCTGATAATTCATGCAGGGTACTCAGCACCACTGGGGATGCCGAGTGTGTCCTAGAGAAGACACCAGAAGAAAAGCACAACTCCTGAAAAAGTGACTTGCAGAAAATAACCTTGCCTACGCCCGGCCAGGAGCTCTCTTTAGAAATACCTTTACCTCGGGATAAACGTAAGTGCTTGAGAAAGGCTGAAAATGCCCGCGGGACGTCGCTCACGACAGGGAGAGTAAGACCAGGAGTGATAAAGCCCTGGGAAAAATTACTGACCGAGCGCCCGTCCAGGAAAGGCGGGAAAGGACTTGCACCTTCAGAAATAAAACCAGTCCCCAGCGCCCTCACAGAAAAATGGTTTACAAGGAAAACTAGATGAAGTTACCTTAAGAATATAAAGGAAATGCAGCATAGCAGAAAGCATTTCCAATACACCCAAATTCTCTAACCATGACAGAATTCTGTAAAGGTCCATCCACCCCTTTATGAGTATAGGCAATTTGTTCAAACGTTTAGGACACAGGGACAGATAAACACATACATTTTAGCTGGCTATCTTTCCCTTCAGAGAAGGAAAGCACGATTACAACATTTTCTTTAGCAGAAAAAATGTAAGTTACTTGGGAAAACATGTAGAAAGTAATTTAGACCATGAATGAAGGTTTGTCTTAGCACGGTCATAACAGGAATTAAACTATAGTGCATTTTTTGAAACACGATTAACATACTGTTTAGCACTTACCAGAGATGCCAGATCTTGTTCACTGTAAAGACCCCCAAAACACAGGGAAACATACCATTTCCTAAACATCACTAGAAATTTACAGCTCTCTTTAGTGGCCATGTGGTGGCTCTTAAAAGAGCCTNTCCCAAAGAACAGCACCGGCCGCGAGCAAACGCTCTCTGTGCAATAGGCAGGCGAGGGCCCGGTATTTATAGCCGCCACCGCCCTGTGATTGGACAGCGAGGAGGCGGCCCGGGCTGCCATTGGCCGTGAGGTTCGAAGGCCCTCGCGGGCGGGGGGACGGGCGGGAGCCGCTCCCGCTGCCCGCAGTGCCCGCAGTGCCCGCCCCCCGCAGCGGCGGCCGCGCTCCCGCGTCCCGCAGCTCCGTCCGGCGGATCGGAGCGGGGCCGGCCGCAGCCGTGCGCGCTGCTGCAGCTGGAACCCGGCGGCGCACACCGAGTTTTCACCCCGCAGCAAACGCTTTTATCACGGTCTCTGCTCGGCCCAAATAGGATTCAGGTCCGGTTGTAAAAAGCGTTTTCTTGAAAACAGTCTTCCCTGCCCATCCTGAGCAACCTCAAGTTCGATAAAAAGCTTTTTTATTTTATTCTTTTATAAATAGAAAAGCACGTCTGTTATTTTTACTTGTATTTTCCTATTATGTTGTCATTCGGAAACTTCAATTCTACCGCACTAGACAATCCACTAAAGGCAAAAAAAGGTACAACCCCCTTCCCTCGTGAAATCTCTAGAATGAGTGGAATTATACTATTCGCTATGCCCTTTTACTTCTGCTGTGCTTGACGTTATAGATCTCATTAAACATTGCCTTCCAAATATCACAGACTAATCCCTACAGACTTTCCTGCGTAAACAAGCCGCTTTGCCGTGCAGCCACGTCACTTGAGAATGACATGTTATATTTAAAGGGGACGATATTTTGCTAGGAAAACAAAAAAACAGCCTAATTGCATTGAAACAAGACTGTCATTATAAATAACTAGAAGAGATATAATTACTCTAAACGAGGAAGGAAAACTTTAATACCTTTGAAACTCGATTAGGCGCTTAACATCCTTTTTATAGACATGCCAGATAGCCTGTCACAGACTCAGAAGACGACACAAATCTATCCTGGTAAACGGGATAAACATTTTTTTCCTACTGTTAACAGCACGCCCTAAGCTGCGAACAAAGAGTACCAAATACAAGTACCACTCACCGAAAGCAATGTGTGACAGACTCTTTTACTGAATATATGGGTGGCTCTTAAAAGAGCCGTTTGGGTTGAAAGTGACCGTCCGAGACGCCCTACTTGGAGCTGGTGTACTTGGTGACAGCCTTGGTGCCCTCGGACACGGCGTGCTTGGCCAGCTCTCCGGGCAGCAGCAGCCGCACGGCCGTCTGGATCTCCCGCGACGTGATGGTGGAGCGCTTGTTGTAGTGCGCCAGGCGCGACGCCTCGCCGGCGATGCGCTCGAAGATGTCGTTGACGAAGGAGTTCATGATGCCCATGGCCTTAGACGAGATGCCCGTGTCGGGGTGCACCTGCTTCAGCACCTTGTACACGTAGATGGAGTAGCTCTCTTTCCTAGTCTTTCTACGCTTCTTGTCACCTTTCTTTTGGGTCTTGGTGACGGCCTTCTTGGAGCCCTTCTTGGGTGCGGGAGCGGATTTAGCTGGTTCCGGCATTTTACGGGTCTGTCCCTACCTGTCTACCGCAGGAACGACGTAAATACAAAGGCGGCGACGCCCGTATTTATAGGGGCGGTATGCAAATGAGATGACTCAATGCTGCTCCTCGCCATTGGACATCCGGGTCCGTGACGTCCAACCATCCGGCACCTTCCATTGGCCGCGCTTTGATCTGCATTCCCATTGGTTCGCTTTACAATCCCAGCCTCCACCAATCAGAAGTCCCGCCGTGCCCCAGAAGGAAGGTATAAAAGGGCAGAGTGGTCGCTTTAGCTACATTTACTTCGATTTTCGCCGCTTCCCGAGGTATTCCGTGGGGGGGTTTGTTGCTTGTTCTATTTTTTTCAACTCTTTTTTTTTTGTGAGCCATGTCCGGGCGCGGGAAGCAGGGCGGGAAGGCGCGGGCCAAGGCCAAGTCGCGCTCGTCGCGGGCCGGGCTGCAGTTCCCCGTGGGCCGCGTGCACCGGCTGCTGCGCAAGGGCAACTACGCGGAGCGGGTGGGCGCCGGCGCGCCCGTGTACCTGGCGGCCGTGCTGGAGTACCTGACGGCCGAGATCCTGGAGCTGGCGGGCAACGCGGCCCGCGACAACAAGAAGACGCGCATCATCCCCCGCCACCTGCAGCTCGCCATCCGCAACGACGAGGAGCTCAACAAGCTGCTGGGCAAGGTGACGATCGCGCAGGGCGGCGTGCTGCCCAACATCCAGGCCGTGCTGCTGCCCAAGAAGACCGACAGCCACAAGGCCAAAGCCAAGTAAAAATCTTCAGACAAATAACCCAAAGGCTCTTTTCAGAGCCACCCACATCTTCCTAGAAAGAGCAGGAGCGCTTACCCCTACAAATATATGCTATTTGATATATCTGAAAACTTTGTCAAAAGGAAACTTTCTGAAGTGTAAAATTTCTATGTATCTTCAGCTTTTAACTTGCTGTTCAGTGTAGTTCCTTGCATTTTTGTTTCCCTAAGAAATCAATGTACTTCTGTAAACGTGCCTCAGTTTCCCTTCTTTGGAAAAACAAAGGTAGCAGTTATAAAGTTAAGTAGCATGGTTAGGAAACGTGAACTCAGCAGGGCTGAGCTGGCTGCGTCCCCGCCGTGTGTTCCGCGGGTGGGCAGCTCCGCTCCAGGCGGTGCGGGTCGGGCGGGGACGGGGCCGCCGGGCCAATCCGGCGGGAACGCGCGGCTTTCAAACCGGAGAGGGCTTGGGGCCCCTCTTCTTTCTCCCCGTGAGCCGCTGCTGTCCCTGTGATGGGGGAGGAAAAGGGGTCAGAGGACCTTGTGCCTAATGGGTACTGCGGTTTTCTGCCTTCTGAGGGTCTTTTTTTGTCTTCAGTTGCAGTTTAGGGCTTTCAGGCGATAGTGAGAAAATTGTAAGCACTTAGCTGGGACGCTGTCCAGGATGGTTTCCAAAGGGCAGTGTCACATTCTTTATTAAGTGATAGATGCTGGTGGTGACTGTCGTAATGGAGTTAAAGTAAAATAGGCTCGAGTGTGAGTTCATATAGAAGTACTACGGAAAGTCACGTGTACACGGGGATGTGGATCATCGAGTACCAGTGTAGACCTGAACTGATATTTCAGTTCTTTCTCCTCCATCCTGACAGCGTGGGCGGTGTTTAGAACTGCTCCTTGCGTCTTCCAGGGAGGAGCCTGTCTGCCATTGGTAACTCGGGGTGTCCGCCCTGCTGGGAGGCAGCGGCAGCTCCTCTGCCCTCTGTGTCCTCCGAACAGGTCAGGTTTTATTTTATTCTGTTTTTTTTTTCTTTTCTTTCACCGCACAGAGCGCCACGTCCCCTCCCTTGTTAGGCACACGTAGATTAAAGAGGGGTTTGTTTATTTTTCATACAGCAGTGTTTAATCCGGAAGAAAAAACCTTCCCGAAAGGGAAGGAGGAATGTGACGCCGGGAGCTCGGAGCCTTCGACTGAGGCTTCCTGAGGGCTGCGGAGGGTGGTTCCCTTGTCCTCTGAAACGGCCCTTCTGTAGTTTGGGTTTTTTTTTTTGGTTTTGTTGTGGGTTTGTTTTATTTTTTTTCTTCATTGTTCTGTCTCGAAAGGCAGAGTGAGTCACTAGGCACTGTGGTAATGGGAGATGTTATTCAGGGGGAGGGAGATAACGCGGGAGTGCCCAGCTGGAGCCTTGCTCAGAGACAAGGTGAGAATCGCGGGAATGCTTTTAAACGGTGCGTGGTTCTTACACAGTTTTCGGGGTGGGTTGGTTTTGTTTGTGTGTGTGGCTTGTTTTGTGTTATTTTGGTTTATTTTTTCTTTCCCGAAATAGGCAGAGGACTCCCCCCCCCTTTTTATCATCTCTGTCTTGTTGAACGAAATTGCATTAGGTATTAATCACCTACCATTCAGAGTTGGACTTTGAAACAAAATTAACTGCAGGACTGTATTAGTAACCATGCTGAAATCTGAGGCTAGAATTAGTTTTTAAAAATTTAAAGATTTTCTTTTATTATTTTTAATAATCTCAATTTTTTTGTAATTAGTATATTTGGCAAAACAGTGTTTGTTTACTATGGGAGGAAGAGATTATGTGGGTCTAAAGCAGGGAATTCATATGTACAAGGTTCTGATTGGGCCATTTGAAAATCCTGAAACAGAGGCCTCCCGAATTACATTTTTGCCCTTGAATACAGGGTGTGAGGAGAATTCATTTGTTTTCAAGAGCAATGCTCATACTTCTTTCTCAAGCACTTCAGCATATCTGTTCTACTTCTTTTGGAAACTGGAACAGAGGTGGTTGTTTTATTGCTTTGGGATTTTTTTTGTTCACACTGATGTTTGAAAAATCATTTGAAAACACAATATGCTAACATTTTTTAAAAAAGATATGAGCAGACTGAAATCTAAAGTGTTTGTTTTGTTTTTTCTATTATGTTACTTACTAGAAACTAATCAAACTCAGTACTGTAATTCATGAAGTTCACCATTTCCTCTCCTAACTTTCTAGCCATGTTTCCCCCTTGAGATGGTGCATATAATGAGCTTGATTTCCTTATATCAGAAATTTATAAATAATTTTCTGTTCTCTATGCCACCAACAAGATTTTTTCATGGTGGCTTTAAGTATGTTGCTATTAGTAGAGGAAAACTGTTGAGTTCTGTATACTAAATCCTCTTTTTCTTCAGCTACATTATGCTTTGAATGTTGTCCTACAATTACTGCATATCTGTATTTCTCCTGACCAGTCATTCACGTTTAATGTATTTCTACCTCAGGTAACTGTGCTTGATGAAAATGAACACATTCTCTGTCTGTATACCATAGTTAAGTAAAAGGTTAAGTTAAGTAAAAGGCATCCATCTATATGAAAATAGAAAAGAGAAATTTATTATATCACTGATTTGCTTATGTGAGAGACAAAAGTTAGAAGTGTTTTCTTGAAAAACACAATATTTTATTTCATTGCAGATGTGGAATTTCCCTTCCCAAATTTCATTTCAACTATTCAGCCAATCTAAATTCTCAAAAGGGAAGAAGGCTTTAGATTTAAGAACAGTGCATCACAGATGTTGGCGGTCACAAAATAGACATTTAGTGTCATACGTGACCCCCAATTTACTTTTGAAATTTAAGTCTGCACAAAATATATCCTTATGCTTTAAAGTACTAACTGTAGCATAGGTAGTACAATCTCTCAGGTGGCTTGCTCCCAAGAATGTTATTCAACCTGGTGTTACCTAATAGCTCTCTGTTGTTCCATAAAGCACTAAAAATAATATGCAAGACAATATTTAAAAAAAAAAAAAAGAAAAAAATAAACTATTCTGAGTTGCAGAAACTTTTCCAAGTATGCTGAGAAACAACAACAAAAAAGTGAAAAAATAAAAACATTCACTTTTAGGCTTTATCAGAGTAACAATAGTGTGTGAAAAAATGTCCTTGGATGTTTTTTTCCTTCACAAAGTCTTATTCCCATAGTTTTGATGGTTTTTTTGTTGGTTTTGTTTTGAGTTGGTTTGTTTGCTTCTGAAAAAGACTGACTATGCTTAGTTTTTCCTCTAGTGACCTGATTAAGGACAGGATAAAAGTATTGTTCAACTTCTCTTGATAGTAAGCAGTCTTCCAAAGTCTTAGAGGATGATTTTAATTTCTTTTTTTCTTCATGAGAATTTGCTTTAGGCTAGCAAATTTATCAATAATGTAGGTAAGCTAGGGTATTTACCTAAGCCAACAGAAGTGAAAGGAATTAATTGCCTGGTACCAGTGGTATCCCTGTGATTCTGTAGACTCCTCCTTTTAAAAGTTATTTTAAAATTTACATAACATAGTCTATGCAAAAGTTAAACTTTTATAGTTCTTTTATGAAATTACTCTCAAAATCATTTGTTCAAATTTTTAGTTTCTTTAGTACCTTCTGCAACCTTACATAACATACAAAAATACAATAAAGTAGGAATATCCTACAAATACGCTGTAATGTTATGGAAACCATTTGTATAATACAATTAGTCATTTACTTTCCATAAACACCAAAACAGACCTGCTTAGACACCAAATGAACTTTTATAATAAAAAGTTCTTGTGTATTTCTCTCAAATGCATAGTACAGGGTCGATTTAGACTTCGGTAAAGCGTGAGCCGGCCGGCGGGGAGGGGGAGCCCGGGCACCTCCGCCTGGGCTGCAGCAATTCCTGACCAATCCCGCCCGGGAGGAGGCAGCGTCCCTCCCTCCCTCCTCCTCCTCCTCCTCCTCCTCCTCCTCCTCCTCCCTGCCTTCCTCCCTGTCTCCTGGTTGCCATCTCTGCCACCGCTTCCCGCCCCCGGTCCTTTTCATTGCGTTGATCCGCAGACAAGGCAGATGAATCTGCTGGATGACACCACGATGGGATGATAAGCACCTCGCTCCGGCTGCTGTTAAAGCCAGCCTGCTTTTTGAACGCTTCTGGCGTTTCTTTTATCATCTGCTAGTTTGTGTTTTCCTGACTGGCATTTATTTATACCGTGGCTGTTGCCCAGGGTAAGGGGAAATAAACCCCAACCAAACAAAAGCACAAAAAACCCCAAACCAAACAAACGAAAAAAAGCAACCAGAAGACCCACCACAAAACCAAAATAACCCAAACAACAGTAGGGATGTCCTAGACTGCTCTGTTAGAAAATGTTATTTTGATTTTGCAGGCTTCAAGTTGAGAGAGCACTGAACCATCCTATATGATAAAATATTCAGATAAAACCATGATCATCAAATCCTTCCCCTCCCCTTGTCTGTTTTGCCCTAGGAAACTTGATGCATGGGTGCATGGTACAGAAACAACTCTGTCATACTAACTAGGCTGATGCAAAAGACCCTTTTTTCCTCTCCAGAAGTCATTTCTGTATATCACATCTTTGAGAGTCTGATTGTTTCAGGTATCTGCACACAAATTACACTGCTCTTCACATGTAGGGAGGGATTTCAAACAGAAAACAAGTCCTCTTCCTAAAAGCATTGCAGCTTTTTCCTGTGATGAAATCCCTCTATTACCTTGCCAACTAGTTTCTGAGAGAACCATGAAAATACCATCCCAAACCAGGATGGAAACCAGGTTTCCCCACGTAGAAGCCCTGAAAAAAAATAGTTAAGCACTTGAATAGGAGGGGGTTTTTTAGGGAAAGTTGCTTTGTTGTTGTTTCGTTTGGGGTTTCTTGGGGCAGGGGAGAGGGAAGAATTGTTTTTCTGTTTGGGGTTGGTGGCTTTTGGGGGGGGATTTCTTTGCTTGTTTTTTTTATCTTATGGAAAACCAAAAGTGGTCCTCAGGACATGCATGTAATTTAATCGATCAGTTTATGAGCTATTTACCGCTGGCATTAGGAACTGCTTATGCAAGTAGCTCTGTAGTCCAGAATTGATTTCTATAAAGGAGAGAGATGGCACTAATCTCATTTTTTCCACACCTCATCTTTACCTCTTCTCTTTGATTTGGAAAATGCATATAGATAAAAGGAGCCCATTTACTTAAGGAAACGCCTTTCTGGTTTCAGTAACCTTTTGATTAATAACTGATTTTATAATTAGGTTAGACCTCACTAAATTTGATAGATTTAATCACTGACCTTATAGATAGTAAAAATAAACAAGAACATCATCAACCAGTAGTGGTCTCTGTTCTGAAAGTGTCCTAGTATTCTTAGTGAAGAAGCCATTTTAGACCTTAAATCATGTTATTACTTTTCTCAGAAACTTTCTTTACCACTTGCAATTATTTATTTATTTTGAGGCGAGAAATGTACACACTACTAAAGGTGCAACTATTTCACATGATGGTACTAAGATACAATATCCTGTTTTACCCTCTGTTTCTCTTCTGGTGATTCTTGATATTCAAGTTATTTTCATTGCAGTGCTTCTGAGCACTGAACATGTTTGTTTTAGTTATTTTATATTCATTGTTTTCAGATGTGGGAAGATTTTTTTTATTACAATTAACTGGAGAGTGCAGTAAAGATGGAAGACGGTGGTGAGTTAAGGATCAGACACAGGGGGAAGACAGGCAATGAAACTGAAAACTGTGGTTAAAAAAAAAGGTGAATAAATGAGAAGACTGAAGCTTATTGTCATTTAATGACATCCAAAACACTTAAAGATGGACAGCCCGAGATGTTTATGCTCTAAAGATCATGGCATGTTCACTGTTGCATATCAGGAAAATGAAGATTTTTTTTTTGTTCCTCACCAAAAGGATGGTTGGATTTGCTATCATCCATTATGATCCAGAAGTTCAACTCCATATGTCTTTATAGGCGGTGAAGTTCCAATTACTTGCTAATCTTGTGGCTGTGCAGACTGCTAAGGTCCTTGCTGAAAGACCTTGTAGCCATAAGAAGCTCATACAGAATAGCAGCAGCATTGGATAGTACTAATATGATCAATATTTAACCACTATACATAGAAAAAATGAAAAAACATAAAAAAATTACAATCTTATAAAAAACTTTCTTTCTTCTATGTGGTGATGTTTTGATTTCTTTTTTTTTATTTTGTTTTCAGGCCAAGATGTCCCTTGTCCACCTCTGTGAATTTGGGGATAACCCGCAAGGGTTACTGAGGGTTTCTGCATAAACTCATCAATGCATGAAAAGGTAACACATTTAAGTATCAGTAGTTAAAAAGTACATATATGATTTTATTGTGTTTTTTAAAGCCCTGTCAGAGATGGACCCCACTGTGCCTGGATCCGAGCTACCATAATCCATGCTGATTTCCAGCTTCCCCCTAGAGAAGTGCAACTACAAGTGTACTGGCTCTGGCCTTCAGCACACAGTTGCAAGTAGAGCCTGGAGGCAGAAGCACACCCGATACACAATCCTGCTGTGCCCTGGGGCAGCAAGACCCATGAGGTGCAGTCAGTTCAGGTGCCAAATTCATCAGATTAATCAAGTTGAATGAGAATGAAAACTAGGACTGAGCTGACTAAACTTCAGAGTCTGGCAGTAATTCAGGGGCATACTGAGGTGTGAAATGTGTGGGGATAACCACCAGTCATGCTGATGGGCCTGTCTTCAGTATTTTGGAAGGTGCCCTGTGCAGGGATTGACATCTTGGAGTTTCCGTGTGAGTAGGGTGCTCAGAGTCTTAATTTTGCTTGTATTGTAATTAACAAACTTGTGATGACACTTGCAGAAATATTTTCTCCATGTAATTAGACAAATTCTGTAATACTTAGTCATGTTGATTGTCACTCTAGGCAAAAATCCACCTTTATTTTTAGTTGGATGTCTACATTTCATGTGATAATGCTCTGGGAACACTTCTATTTCCCTAGGAAGATGATGCAGAGAAAAGATGATTCCTTTCCCTACAAGTATCTCACCTAAATAAAGTAGCGCATTTATTACAAGCTTGTGCTTTAGGAGATGAAGCAAATCTGTATCTCCAATTTCCATTATTTCTATCATGATACTTTTAGCTGGTTTAAAAAGCATACCACAAAGTCTTAAATTTTGAAACTCACACTATTTCAACAGCCTCTTTAAGGGGATGGCTGTCTCTTGGGAAGGACAGGAGCGTTAGAAGAAATGTCAGGATGAGAGATTGGAAGCTGATGCAGAAGGGAATAGGAGTGCTAAAGTCTGCTGATACTCTAGAGCGGACAAAGGAGTGGAGTCATTCTCTCACTCATTCCTGCTGTCAGTCAACATGTTCCTTCACTCAAAGGTGCCCTGACTGGCTTCCCACAATCCAGGAGACAGCTCAGGGCTCTTTCAACTCATGTTGCCTGATCAGGAAAAGTTTTTGCTCTTATACTGTTTTGATTAATCAGAAGAACTCATTGTAATAAAAAAGGGAATAATTGTTCATATATTCACTTCTGGGTTCTGAGTAACAAAGTAATCCATACAGATGAACCACCAGAAGCAAAGGATGAACACTGGCCATAGAACATGATACCAGCAATAAAATAAAAGATATCATATTAGGTAATTAAGTGTGACTCCAGAATTCAGTGAATTCAAATTGCTTAGAACTCCTCCTTTCTTTTCCATAACACTGAAATGTTCGAGATCCTGTAAATGGTTGTTTCCCCTCCTTTTGGCTTAATTTTGTGTACTCTTGGGAATGTCCTAATACTTCAATAATAAACACACTATTACTTTATACCTACAGCTGCCAGTGAAGAGCTTAGAAAGATACTACACACACACCATGCTAAAATTGAAGAAAATTAAACTGCCTGGTATGGAAAAGATGAATTTGGGTAAGCATTACTTGACTCAAACAATCATGAAATATAGAATATTTCCTCAAATAACCCAAGCACACTGTAATGCACCAATATATTCTATGTACCTGTACAGTCTTGTCATATCTACAAGAATTCTGTGGAATATCAATAAAAATTCACTCTTCAAATAATGTGTGAAGTTCATTCCTTTGAAGCTAAACTGTTGCTTAGGTTAGCAAAAAATTTCACTGATAGCTGTTCTGGTTCTTCAACTGAGTTGTCACTCTTAAGAAGTAATGGACCCTGGATAAGGATAAAAAGTTGATTATTTAAAAAAGTCTGATATAAAGAGGATAAAGAAAATATGATGCAAAAGTAAGAAAAGGTTAAATTTAATGGAAAAAACCCCAACAACTGTACAATAAATGCCAGACAAAGAGATCCAGGGAAATAAAAAGCATCAAGAAATGGATACTAAAAGAGATTGCTGATTGGTTCTTTGTCAAAAAGTTGCAGTGGGCATGGGAGGTGAACAGGGCAACTTGCAAGGCAAAATACCTGTTCTCATGAAACCACTTAAAGAAAATTAAATTTTTTAACTGGATAATCGACAAGATAATTAACACCTGTACATTTGAAGGAGTTAGGTGACCAGAAAGCAAAGCTATAGAAAAGATGTGCAAAAAATAACTTGATTAAAACCAAATGGTGCCAGATGATAAGGACAAATCTTACACCAGTCCTGAAGAGATGAAAAGAGATCATTTTAATCTGGATAAAGAGAGGAAAAACAATACTCACTGTGGGCATGGAAAAGGTATATGACATCAAATACTGAAAGAAGTGATAGGAACGAATATGCTTTATAGCGATGCAGAAGCTTTACTGAGTTGTTTATTGTGTTCTATCCATGCTGTAACCCACAAATGGGGTGGCAGGGCAGATAAGACTGCAAAGAACTGTTTCGGTTTTTTTTTTTCCCCCTCTCAAATAGTAAGCATGCTGGTAAATACTGTGCAAAGACAGTGATCCTAAATGTGCTGGGTTTTGCTAGGATGGGGTTAACCTTCTTCACAGTGGTTAGTATGGAGCTGTGTTTTGGATTTGTGCTGAACACAGAGTTGATAATATAGAGGTGTTTCTATTACTGCTGAGTAGGGCTTACACAGAGCCAAGGCCTTTTCTGCTTTTCATACTGCCATGCTGGCAAGGAAATTGGGGGTATGTGGGAGGTTGGGAGGAGACACAGCCAGGACAGATGCCCCAAACTGACCAAAAGGATGTTCCAGACCATAAGACATCATGCTCAGTATATAAATTGGGGGAAGAAGGAGGAAGGAGGGGGACATTTGGATGAATAGCATTTGTCTTCCCATCTGTTATGAATGATGAGACCCTGGTCTCCTGGAGATGGCTGAACCCCTGCCTGACCATGGGAAGCAGTCAATTAATTCCTTGTTTTGCTTTGCTTCTGGATGTGGTTTTAGCTTTGCCTAGTAATGTCTTTACCTCAACCCACAAGTTTTATGGCTTTTACCCTTCTGATTCTCTCCCCAGTCCCACTGATGAGGGAGTGAGTGAGCAACTGCAGGGTGCTTAGCTGCTGACAGGGATTAAATCAGAACATTATGATTAACTGGAGGGCTTCATATATCCTAAGAGCATCACTAAGGTTAATATACAAAGGTAAATATGTCTTTGCTGTATCTGTAAAGCTAAATCATAAAATACTGATAGATAAAAACTGATATAAACACTACAAAGCTGGCTATCTATACATGAAAATAATTATCAAAATGGTGACCAGGCATAACCTGAATTAAATAACACATATACCAAAAGGCTACAGAGAGAGAAAAATAAATCCCAAAGTCCTTGTCGTGTACCATCTACCCTCCCACATCCCCCGAGAAAGAGAACTTTCAAGGAAAAGTGGTGAAAAAGCACAAACAACAAAAAAAGAGTGATGGTTCAAATGAAAAAAGTATGTGAAATTACCAAGCAAAAAGTTTTCACATTCAAAAAACATCATATAGAGTGGGCATCCATTGGAAATAGGGAAAACATGGGGAAGATAAGACAAAATGAGAAATAGCCCACGACCACCACCACAAAAAAAAATAAAATTAAAAAATGGTGCATTGCAACAGGTATAATTAACAATGGAAAAACCCCTGCTGAAAAAGAGACAATAAATAGCAATGGTATGGAATAGCATTTACTTGATGATCCTTCAAGGAAAAAGTAAAAAACCCTCATATATATATATATACATGGTAAATTTAAACACTAATTCGAACAGAAAAAGTGAAACTGTGTATAGACATGTCAGGTTTGAAGGCTTGCAGGACTCAGTGCAGCAGAATGGACTCATGGAGCCAACAGGCAATCCTGCACAAAGCAACACCTCCAAAACATGTTTCGTGTTCAGGAAGTAATATTACATGGAGAAAGGAACAGCAAAAGTAGTATCTTACGTTCCAAAGAAGTCTAAGACCATGAAAACAATCAGACACATACCGTGTCTTTAAAAACACACGGAGCTACGTAGGTTTTTCTACGGGTACCTCAGCAAAAAACCACAAACCAGCTCCTTCATGAGGACGTCAGCCTCATAGTCAGAACAAGGCCGCGCGGTCATGACGTAGGAGACATGAAGCACGCACAAGACTAACCTTCCTGCAAAACTAAGTGAAAATATCGCCGCAGCTCTCGGCAGAACAGGGTGGATTTACTGTATTACCGGGACCACGGCGCTCGCCCCTCTCCGCTGCCCGGCCGGGTCCTCTGTCGGGGCGCAGCCCGATGGCGGCGGCGGGGCCGGGCCGGGTCGGCCAACCGGGGGCGGGGCCGGGCCCCGCCGGTCCCTGCGGGAGCCACGGCGCGAGCGGCCCCGCACGCGCGGGAAACAGCCCGCCCCGGCTCGGCCCCGCCGCAGTCCTNTCGTTTCCTGAGGAGGGGTGGGAGAAGGGGGCAGGTTTTGTCTTTCCTGTGCGTCTCCCACAGCTTCGTCCCCTAACCCTGCCCAGCTTGAACGGGGGGCCACCTCGGATTTCAAAAGTTGCCATGCCCGACTGACTGCTCGGCCAAGAACACGAGCAGAAGGGGGGGGCTTGACTGGGGGCTTCTGCGGCTCAAGGAGAAGCGGGGGGGACTTACTGGGGTTACATACGTTCTTTATACCCTCACTCTGCTTCCCACATTCTCCAAAAATGCAACCATCCACAAAGTAATGCAACGGGTAGCAGGGATAGAAAGCTGCACCTCGGAGAGAACCGGCAGTTCCGCTGACCGCTTCTGCCAGCACTGAGGCGGGAAAGGAACATCGTGAAATGGCGGCGCTCTCGCCATTCGGGGGGCGGGACGCAGCGGAACAACAGAGGGAGAAGGAAACCCGACAGCGCCCTCGGGACTGCTCAGCAAAGAGTCCGCGAGCCCGCTGCTGAAAAGCCTGCCCGTAATCACCCCCCGCTCCCGCCTCCTCCCGCTTCTAAAGCTGCCTGTTTCTGCTCCAGACACCGCTCTCGGCTGCACACGCCGTACCCCTCTCCCATCCTCCCGTGCCGGCAGCTTGAAATGGGGAACCCCGGAATGACTCACACCAACCGGGCGGCACGGGACGGCGGGACTGGGCGCTACACGGGGCCCCAAACCTCCTCACCCCACTCCTCTCCTTATCCCCGAATCGCCACTGACTTAAGCACACCGAAGTGCTTGCCGCGGGCAGCCCGTGCCTGCCCCGTGACACAGAGACACAGCTCTCTCTAGTGGCCCTGTGGTGGCTCTTAAAAGAGCCTTTCGGTCTGGTAGTGGTGCGAGACTAGGAGCCTCAGGCGCGCTCGCCGCGGATGCGGCGGGCGAGCTGGATGTCCTTGGGCATGATGGTGACGCGCTTGGCGTGGATGGCGCACAGGTTGGTGTCCTCGAAGAGCCCCACGAGGTAAGCCTCGCTGGCCTCCTGCAGCGCCATGACGGCCGAGCTCTGGAAGCGCAGGTCGGTCTTGAAGTCCTGCGCGATCTCGCGCACCAGGCGCTGGAAGGGCAGCTTGCGGATCAGCAGCTCCGTCGACTTCTGGTAGCGCCGGATCTCGCGCAGCGCCACCGTGCCGGGCCGGTAGCGGTGCGGCTTCTTGACGCCGCCCGTGGCCGGCGCGCTCTTGCGGGCCGCCTTGGTGGCCAGCTGCTTGCGGGGCGCCTTCCCGCCCGTCGACTTACGCGCCGTCTGCTTCGTGCGCGCCATCGAAACTCAGTGCCCGCGTTTAACACAGCAAACTACAAAGAACGAGACACTGGTTAGAGTGACTGCTGCCAGCCGACTTTTATATCCGAGCTCTGCTCGTTCATTGGCTGATGGGAACGACCGAGCTCGTTGCGCCAATTTGAAAATCCCGCGTTAACCCCCTCGGGCCTGAGTCGTGCTGTTAAATACGTAGAACAGGTTTTGATTTTGGTACTCCTTTTCTTCGGAGTGTAGACTTCGGCTCTTTAACCACTTGCCTTTAGTATTTGTGTTCCTTATCGCGATAATTTTTTCTCATTCATTCCTGAAGATCAGCCTGTTACCAAACACGGGTGAAAATAAAACATATTTGTCTGAAATTATCAATTTTGTGAGGGGTTCACTTACGGAAATTCTAATATCTATATCCGGTTGCTTATATATTTTCATTCTAATTTTTTTAGGGAAATATTTCCAGAGGAACCGAGTGCTTTATGTGCAATCCAAAACCAATTCCCTACGACCATCATTTTCTGTTTTTTTTCTTTAAGAAATTAAAGAAATCTAAGCAATTATATTTTTTAGTTAAAAAGGCGCAGCCGCTAACTACTATACTGATTCTGAAACAGCTTAGAGAGAAAAAAAATAGAGAAAAGCACAATTGAAATAAAACACAAAAAGACCACTTAGACCTTTGGTGAGGGTTGGAGTCGCGGCGCCCTCAGCTACCGCTTTTACCCAATTGCCTTCTCCGCTTCTGTGACCAATGAGAGCACGGAGGGCGGGGCCGCTACGGGCTATAAAAGGGGCTCGAGAGCGCAAAGGATCTGCTTGGTGTGGAGGGAACAGTGAGTTTCGATGGCGCGCACGAAGCAGACGGCGCGTAAGTCGACGGGCGGGAAGGCGCCCCGCAAGCAGCTGGCCACCAAGGCGGCCCGCAAGAGCGCGCCGGCCACGGGCGGCGTCAAGAAGCCGCACCGCTACCGGCCCGGCACGGTGGCGCTGCGCGAGATCCGGCGCTACCAGAAGTCGACGGAGCTGCTGATCCGCAAGCTGCCCTTCCAGCGCCTGGTGCGCGAGATCGCGCAGGACTTCAAGACCGACCTGCGGTTCCAGAGCTCGGCCGTCATGGCGCTGCAGGAGGCCAGCGAGGCTTACCTCGTGGGGCTCTTCGAGGACACCAACCTGTGCGCCATCCACGCCAAGCGCGTCACCATCATGCCCAAGGACATCCAGCTCGCCCGCCGCATCCGCGGCGAGCGCGC